>VXBO01002275.1:1283-13189 GCA_013400135.1 Rhinoptilus africanus
ATTTGTGCTGAAGCATGTAAAAATTAATACAAACCTTAGTTGCATGTGTAGAATGGCTAAAGGACAGAAGGGCCCGGACCACAATGAGCCAAATCATTTGTAATGGTTTAGTCATTTAAGCTAGCTACTAGACACTGTTTCCTCTTCATTACACACTCAGAAAGGCTATTTTAGTACTTTCCATTTGTTTTACAGCTCTCTCTAGAGCTTTCACCAAGATTATTCTAAATCACCCACTATACTACCATAAAGGTAAATATAGCTCAAGCCCCAGCAGTTTAAATATGCTGGACAAAGAGTAAATGAGGTTGTAGAAAGAGGCGTTAAAAAGTTGGTTTACAAAGACCTCATAATCATGTTGAAGTCTACATCAGTTGGTGCACAGAAGGATCTTCTTGTTGGTCACCCAGAAAGAACTGGAAGTGACAGAATTTCATTTTCAATTTTTGTACTAGAACCATGGGTCTTGTGCTGCATGTGGCTTGTGACCGAGTGTTGCTTCCATCTACTATTGCTTTTATGGGCAGCAATGGGATGAGTTTTCTCTTACAGGGGATGCTGGGTAAACCAAATTTCCAGCTTGGAAGAAAGTGAATAAGCAGGTACTACAATAGCTATCACAAGGTGACACTGAACACAGAAGTATTCACTTATTTCCCATGTACTAGTTAGTGTCATTTTTTAACCATTGTCTTTCCACTTCAGTTTTAGAAGATGACACAATCTAATTTCTTTCCTATTTCATACAGTGAACATGGCATAACCCTCCATTAGTCTGTTACAGATATTCCAACTTTAAAATGAACAGCAAATGCAAAATAGTTTGGAAGAATGAATGAAAGGGTATGCACCTTTCACTTCTAAGTCAGTTATCTAAGATCAAACCAACCCAATGGAAACCGATAGACAGTATTTTCTGACAGTGACGATTAATGTGTTAACTCAGTCCCAGAAATGGCTGTTCTTCATTCCTTTGACATTCCCTAACACTGTTTATGTGGGAACAAAAAGAGACTAAAATTACTGAAATATGGAGAATAGGTTAATGAGCAGTTAGTTTTAGTATTTAATGCTGATACTTAACAAAATAGGAAAATTTAACTCACCAATATTGCTACAATGGAAACTTTAAATTAACTTCATATCTTTCATGCATACCAAAATTTGGGAAATACAAGGGACAATTGAAAACATTTTCAAACCACAAAATTTGCTCATGCAACTTAAAGCCCCATAATTACCCAAAATGTGCAATTTAACTTCTTCTGACTAAAACCTTCTTTTGTGCATGTTCATCCCTTTGAAGAACGGTCTGCTTCATTATATGATTTGATATTTCCATACCCATCCTAAGTTTCAGAATAAAAGTTATTTTGTGGCTTGACGAGGTGGAGTATGAGAGAAACCATTCTCTCTCTCTCTCTTTTTTTTTTTTTCTTTTTTTTCACATAGCTTCCTTAAGTTTTTGTCCATCCCCAAATACAAACCTCCAGTCTGAAAAATAACAGTAGACATGTCATCAAGGGATGTCTGTGCCACATTTCTGAGTGATACAAAAATATCTCAGATAACAAAACCACAGAACTAAAAACTTTGATAAGCTTTCCTCAAAGCATGTTCCCTGCAATAGAGCAAAACTTTCATATCCTTGCCTTTATTCTGGTCTTTTCACTCCTTAATATCTTCTTTTCTAATATCAGCTTTTTTCCCTAAACCAAGCATTTCTTAAAATTAGGTACTAATCCTCTAAATAGCTTTCCAAAGGGAAACTTTTACAACTGCAGAGTGGACAACTGAAGCCATAGGGCGTTACCCCAGTGTGTAGCCAACAAGAGATTGGATGTTTTAGACTTATGTCATTTTCAGCAGCATCCTGTTTCTAAAAATAATCTAATTGCTAAATACTGTTTTCTAAATTAAATAATCTATTCAGATATTATTTTGATTTCAAATGTTCTGTTATGAACTGTAAAATACTCATATATCTAATCTCTTCCTCTACGTGAAAACTAATACTCTGAGCTATGTAGGACGGATGGCTCTTCATCAGTGTCATCATATGCAATGTTGAATTCTAAGTCTGTAAAGAGGTAAGTTAAAGGTGGTAAATAATATTTAGTTACATATAAGGCCTATTGACCATTTAAGTATTCATAACACTTAATTCAGGAGCTTTTGTAAATTAATAGTTTAACCAGCTACTGTACATCATCTGAGCTACAGAAACCGATTATGCAAGAGACCTTAGACTGCAGCAAACATAAGTTGAAACAAATTAATTTATATCTTAGTGATAGAGGTTTTAGCACATTTTACATCAAATTTATATGGGCTGAGTATGAATGTTTGACTATTATTTTGGCTCTGATGACACACAATATCTTGATGAGCTTCAAAAACATCTGTCTGACTCTTAAATCAAGCTAATATCTGTGTAGTGGAAACAGAGGGACCAGCTCCCTTTCCAGTAAGATTCATAGGCCTTTGAAATGGATTCAATAAAAAGAAGTTGAATACAATTATATCAAATAAAATAATTTCATATATTGAGAGACATCATATACAATATCATATTTTTTTAAACTTAATGATTTTCCTATGAAAATACTGTAAATCCTACAGTGCAGATTAAACTCTTGATCCTCCTTGCATGAGATATAGTAATGTTTTCCAGGAAGTTCAGAGCCAAAAGTGAGTCTAAATTAGCAGGTGTAGAACTCCAGAAGTAGGCAGTTCTCCAGCAGCAGTATGTACGATAATTGCTCAAATTGCCCAAAGATATTTTGTTAGTGTAATCTGTTTATATATTCCCTCTTTCTAATATTTACACTGATAAGAGCTTCAGAGATGTGTATAATTATTCTCTGTGGAAATAATCAAGATAATTAGTATACTTATTTGAAAATATGCAAAAACACATTGAAAAATGCTTCACTAATCATTCTATCCTGATTTTATATATAAATAATGTATAATAGGCCCAGTTCTGCCTATTTTCTGCTTTTTTTCCATGCTAGCAGTGTTGGTCTTGATGTGTTTTTTACATTAAGACTTAAAGCTATTTTCAGCCTCTGAAAACTTGAAGGTATATGAACAACAGATTTTTTTTTTGGTTTAGAATTAAGTTCTATTGAATTAATGTGGTTACATTCCTGAAGCTAGAAGAAATGTAGAATTCATTTAACTTTCTGAGCATGATAGACTCAACACCTAGTCATTTTATGGGCACAAATTGACCTAAGGAATGACATCTATCAAATCCCTCTAATTTCAAAAGTAACATAGAGTACATTACCTTTGAATACCTCACAATGTGGCACCCTGCTACATGTCCATTTCAGTATCTTTTCTCTCCTTTTGTTTGACCTTTTACTCCATAATTTCTCTGCGGATTGGGTACATATTTTCCAAATTCAACAGTTGGCTTCTATAGCTCCTTCTTCAGCTCTCATGATCATTTCCTATTAGTTCTTTAGTATGTTTTTTTTTTTTTTTTCTCGCTGCCATGGCTTTTTTTTTCTGGGTTTAGTTATGCTACTTGCAACTGGAATGGCTCTTCACCTTTGGCAAACAAAGATTGGTCATATATTCCTGAGATATCCTAATAGCTTGGGTGATCTCATATTTTAAAACTCATTTTTCTAAAATTATTAGCAGGACTCTGCTCTGTAATGGGGACATTGATGAAGAAGACTGGATTCTTACTGATACAAACCATACATTTACCTTCTTGCCAACACTGTATATTTTAAAGAAACACTCAGGCCCTGAACACACATACAGTTTACCTTTAAACCTCCAAAAACTCTTTAACTGTATGTATATGTATTTAGTATTGTAAAAGAACAGAACTTTGCTTTTATTTCAAGGGTTGATTTTTCTTGTCTTTGAAATAAGCACACAAGTACTGAAGTATATTACAACTTACAGAGAATATCAAGTAAGATGAGAAAGTATTCACTTCTTAAGAAATTATTTAGCAGAACTCAGTCAACTGACTGTTCACGTAAGTAAATCTACTTACATACTCTTTGAAGTATTGATGCCTTAGTAATTAAAAAAAATTGTTTTCCCTGTACTTGCAATTCCATAGTAAGTAAACATTATACGGCTTAGGAAATAGTCCTTTCCTTCCTGCTGCTATTAACTATTTACACTGTAAAATTTCTTGCACACTGAAATGTTTGAAATATGGAGATCTATGAGGTAGTTCCCAAAATAATATACTTTTTTTTTTTTTTTGTCAGAGAAAGAAAGCAATGTTTAGAGTAAGCGGGCTGTTTTCCTGTGGGAAATCCAGAAGATACGCTGTTATTGTGCCATAGATTTCTAGTGTGCAAACCATGTCTGCTGGGTTGTTGAGATATGCCAAGATAACTGTCCTCAGTCCCAGCAGAAATACAGCTTAAAAAAGTTTGTTTGATTTTTCTGGTCCTTCTCACCCTCCTGCTCTCAGACATGTATGCATAAAAGCATATACAAACATATATATATCAGGCAAAGATATTTGTTTATTCTTTTCTATAGTAGTATGGAATTTCCTTTGTGAAGTCAATTATTTCACACTCTTCTAGTAATTAATAAGTATTTATGGATTTGCTGCACACATACATTTATTATGGTAATCTGGAATTCCTAAAATCCTTTAAAATCAGAAGATTTCTAAATTATTGTACCCAGTGTCTCCATACTCTGATAGGAAAACAAGTCCCCAGTTTTATATCAAGGATCACAGTATACAAAACATTTTTAAAAATTGTTTTTCATTGTTGTCTTGGTTTGATGTAGAACAGAACCAGCCTTCCTTTCAGTAATTTTACTTTTCAGTTAAATCTCTTTTAACTAACTGAACTCTCTGAAGTAAAAACATATTTTTCAGACAGTGTCTGCTTCCAGACTGATAAGGCCTGATGTTCATTGTTAATGCCAAGGAGTGGTACGCAGAGAGGCTCCTGCTTATACTTATTGTTATAACAACCAAGGTTCGCTAACTTCATTATGTACCGAGTTGGAGGGTCAGAAGTGGAAACGTGTAGAGGGGTCCTACCTGTGAGGAGGAGAAGACATGACAGGTGTCCCAAAACTGACCAACAGGGTATTTCATCCCATCTGCATCATGCTCAGTACAAAAGCTGAGGGATCAAAGGGCTCAGCCTCTTTCTTCGATGTCCGGCATCTGAGAAGACTTGCTCTGTTCATCTGCTTTTGATCCCAAACCATGTGTTCCTGAATCCATATCTGTAATCTAGATCCTGTCCATTGCTGAGTCTAGTCTGTGACTTTTCCAGTGCTTGTTGGTGAGTGATCTTCATCCTGGCAGCTCCATACTGATTTTAGAGATATTGTATATATTTAATTACTTTCTTATTGCTATTATTATGTTTTCTTGTTAGTTTTCATTAAAGCAGTTTTCATTTCCTTTTCAACCCATAAGTCTCTCTCCCTTATTTTCTCTCCCTTCTCTTCTGGAAGGGAGAAAGAGATTAAAAGACAGCATCTGTCATATGTTTAGTGGCCAGTCCAGCCCAAACCATGACAGATTTATTGATGCCTGGAAAAAGAGATTTATTTTAGCCTGGAAAAGAGGTGTCTGAGGGGGGACCTTATCAACACTTATAAATACTTGAAGGGTGGGGGTCAGGAGGATGGGGCCAGGCTCTTTTCGGTGGTGCCCAGTGATAGGACAAGGGGTAATGGGCACAAACTTGAACATAGGAAGTTCCACCTAAACATGAGGAGGAACTTCTTTACCTTGAGGGTGGCAGAGCACTGGAACAGGCTGCCCAGGGAGGTGGTGGAGTCTCCGTCTCTGGAGACATTCAAAACCCACCTGGATGGGTTCCTGTGCCACCTGCTCTAAGGTGGCCCTGTTCTGGCAGGGGGGTTGGACTAGATGATCTCCAGAGTTCCCTTCCAACCCTAGGATTCTATGATTCTATGCCCATTGTGGGGCCCAAACCAGGGTTCTGACAGACTGCCTGAATAGTTCAAATTCCAGCTTGCTCAGCTGAGAGTCTTGAGGGGTTGGAAATTAAACCAGAGAGCTCACATCATGTCATTCTTGAGCAAAATACTATATCATGTATTTATAGGGAGAAAAACAAACAAATCAACCCAAAACCATGGACTAGAAATCTTGAAAATGATACCTTTTACTTCCTGTAACTGTCAACTTTAAATGTTATTCATAGAATCATCTTTTATATTTCCAGGGTGAATTTCATGGTCAAAGCAATGATGAAAAAGATTTTAAAAAGGAACAACCCCCCCCAAACCAATAGAAGATAACATGGTGCTGTCTTCCTTTAGATATTGCTTCTCTTGCAGTCCTCCAAACCAAACTGTGCAGTGACTACTTATGTTACTATCAGTGTAAAAAGTACTACCAGTTTTCTTTATATCAATTAAATCTTTGTGGCAACTGACTGTTATTTCGTTATACATCCTTACTGCACTATCTAAGTTCATATAATGTCCTGTGTATTTTACAGAAATACTTATTACGAATTTTTCCCACGCTGTATTTCAACTTGTCTTGGTTGGTTGGTTTGCTTTGGTGTTTTTTTTTTTTGTTTGGTTTTGGTTTTTGTTTTGTTTTACTTCATGTAAACAGTGCAAGAATTTGGTTCTTGAATCACTAAATCTGATGAGGTTTTCTCTTTACAAAGTAATCAGCACACAGACGGAATCTTCACCATTCCTTATGCCAAGTTATAAGTGTGTTATATGTCCTTAGGACTACATAGACAACAGTAAAAATAAAAAATAAAATTAAAAAGAAAAATTCATTGTGTATATACATCTCTATTGTCTTGACTTCAGCTTTCACTGGATCACAATTAGGAAGAAGTACTTTGCATCATCTTTTTGCTTTTTTTCTGTAATAACACTGTAGATACAAAATGACAAAAGGACACAAAAGAAGAATTGCCATGATTTTAATTAAAAAAAAAAAAAAAAAGAAAAAGGAAACAAAGGTGTAATTTTAACAGATAAAAAGATCTAAATAACATTTTTATGTAAATAAAATGGGAAATAAATTAAACAAAGGTTGTAAAATAAGAAAATTTCAACCAGAAGATCTATGGATTTTTTTTATTTTTTTTCTTTGCATCTTTAATGACAGAACATGCTACCTTAATTATGACAAATATGAGAATCAGATTGGCAGGAGATTATCTGTAAAAAGTAACATTATCAGGATGGAAGTAATACAGTGCTTTTTTAAATGGGGAACTACACAACCTAACTGCAATGCAGAGAATACAATCATGAATACCAAGAGGTTAAATCCTGCCCTGGATTATAAAGTCTCGAAGAAGCAGAAAGAAATAAATGAATGCCATGTAGATAAGAGCTAGATTTCTCATGAGGCAGAGTTGCATGACACATGATAAAAGACAATACATCACCCAAATATTCCCTAGCACATTTCATGTTATTTGAGAATTTTTTACTTATTACCTAGAACTACTGAAACATGAGGGGAGAGAGAGGAAAAAGTGGGAGAGAGTTATGCTCTCAAGCACAAGTCCTTCTTAAAGAAGCTGTTTATATCTTTTCACAGAACTGTGTGACACAGAAAATGTGTAGGAAAGGTCTTCCAACATTAACATAACAGTAAAAACAAGCAATCTAATCATAAATGTGAAAACCCCATTTAATCCATAGGATGTAGTTCTATACCTGATAGAAATGTAAAAGTCTATAGATTCTATGAATTCCAAGCCTCTTATGGAAGTGGATCAATATGTAGCTTTTAAAACACAAAATTTATTTGTGATCCTGGTAGGAAGACTCAAGATTTATTTTTCTAACTGTATTTCTCCCTTAATATCCAGTGGCCTGGGGGCCACTATGAAAAATTATTCTGACACTAAATGAATAGAAGGGTCTATCTGAGCATGAAAGATTACCCTGCTCAGTGAATTACTTCATATCTGAGAGAAATGAATCAAGGAATTGAGGGGTAAATGATCTTTTCTGATGCTGAGTTAACAAATTCAGGGAGGGAAAACTCGAAGAAGTAACTATAAAACCCAGAGGAAGATATGCTAATCTTTTATTGTAATGAAAACAAAACAAAACAAAACAAAAACCCCAAAACCACAACCCAAAAAAACACCACCAACAACAAAAACCAACCAAAAAAACCCCCCAAGAAGCCCAACCAAACCAAACATGAAAAGGAATAGGACAGACAAGAAAAATAAGACCTCTGCAGAAGAAAAAATAATTGAGGAGTTCCACGTTACTGTTACATTTCAATTTGAAGTTGTGCATAATCAAGTGCCTTTCTGTAGAAATTGTGGTTATTGTTTTATGCCAAATATATGAACGGCAATGAACAACTCAGTGTATGAACAACTCAGGAAATATAATGCATCCACATCACAGTTCTGAAAAGATTGGTAAAAGTATTGGGGTCAAAGATAAGCATTCTTCTCCATCCAGCAGAAAAACTTCAGAGACTTGCTTTGATTTTAGGGGAAAACTATAATGACATTTATTATAGCCCATCAATAAAACATGCCAATGTGGACACATGCTCCTTGTCCTTGGAGAACATGCAAAAAGAAATACTAACTGCAGATTTTCTTCCTGAGATGTTATTCATACCTTAGTCAGAAAAAAAAATGTTCTTCAAATGAAGAAAGAACTTATTTTTACTCTGTAAATAAATTTTACATTTCAATACTTAATGCATGGTATAACCAAAGAATATATTAGAAATTAATATCATCTAGATTAAGCGTATTGGAATTACACATCAAAAAAATTACTTCCTCTGGACTAAGAGAGTAATCTCATTAAAACTGATGACAACAGAATAATATGAGTGGCACAAGAATAATTAAAAAAAAAAAAAAGATAAAAGAAAAAAAGAAAGAATAGCCAACAGTCATTTTGGTTGGCTATTTTTAAGTGGAAACATAGAAATAGAATTATTCAGTCAGTCTATGTCTAGACTTTTCTTGCTGGGGTGAACCAATATGTGCTAAGGATTTTGCTTCTCCAGGTTGGTGGTCTGTCGTGCTCATGGCACAACTCCCATATGGCAAAGTTTCATCCTTGTGGAAAACAGTGCTGGAATGCCTGTATAGACATTTAATGTTATGTGAATAACTAAAAACCTGATAGTTGGTAAAGGACTATCATTTACATGGGACAGAGTAATCTGGCATGATAACAAGGAAATAATCTACTCAGTATAACTGAGAAGTACAATCAGATTTCACCACCGCGTTCCGATGTTACTGCTGTTTGATTAGGTGTGCTTTCAAGATGAGTTTGGCAAAGAATTGACTGGCATACAGTTGACTTGATGGAGAATGAGGTGAGCTGGGAACCTAGTAATAATATTATACCATTGTTGTAAGAATTAAAATTTCTTAGATAGAGATGTTTACAGGATGTATCTCTGAATAATATGGAATCAGGCACTTTTCTGGAAAGACATTTGAAGGGATGGTTGCTTTCTAAGCCTGAAAAAGGATGGGAATACATATTCATGTGCATTTTTTCCTTCCCCATCCAAATGGATTACATTGCAACGGATGAAGTTCTGAAGGAGCCTTCAGTTTTACAGTTTACCTAGTGTCATTCTTGCATGAAACATTGCCAAGGAAACACTTTCTCCATTTCACTTCTTCTATTCCCAAGGAGAAAAACTCTGATATTTTGGATCTACACTGGATTTAACTAGTCACTTCTCTTCTGTTACACATTGCACTGATATTTTATTATTTTATGATGGTATTACCTATTTTATTATTTTGTTCTTTTCATATTACTATTGTATGACCTTGGACTTTAGTGAACATTTTAGGATTGGCAAATGATAACTTTAGTTAATCTTTCACTACCAAAAAAAAGTCTTGGCTGATGAAATGAGCAAGACACTGATCAACATGACGTATCAGTGCACCCACTCTTACCTCTTCTGCTGATAGTCTCACAATTCTTTGTCTGTCTCTGATTTTAGGTCAGACTATATAGTCTGAAACTTTCTTTTTGTTCTGGGAATTTTTTGGGTGAAAACTGCTGAATCTGGAAATACATTGTCGAATTGTTTGTTTTAGTCTGATTTCAGTCATAGTTTCAGAGAGCGTTACTGAATTTCCGTTTAGCTAGAGAAGAGGAACATGCACATATTTTAATTCTCATTCACTATTTATTTTTTAAAATGGAGAAATACATTCACAACACTGATGTTTTTTAGCTTTTAATTACATCCATTTAGAACCTTGTAATAGTGGGACAGGTGATTATCATAAGCATAAGCAAAATGCTATGTACAAAAAAATTATTAACATCTGTGGGCTAGCTGAAACACATTATTATTTTCAGCTGAACCTTGTAAGAACTTATCATTAACTCTGCTTTGCCCTGCCTGCTGTAGTGCTATGGGATTCACAGGCTCATTTTACCTTAGGAGTAACTGGTCAGTGAGCCATATTTACAAATGCTGAACTGCTGTGCCTTTACTCTTAACAGTAAGACTGTTTCAGCTCAGTATAGATGCTATGCATGTGATATTCTACTCTATGATTTTTTCTGGAAGAAGGTACTAAAACTAGCAGTAGTAAATCTTAACTAGAAATCAAACAAAGGAAAAAGGAATAACACATATGATTCTATAGTTCAGGGGGGATTAATGCATAAATATATATGTGCATACGCTTACTTAAACATGCACATGTATGTGCACATGTGTGTGTGTCCCCCTTAGTCAAATACAATGTTATTGGCATACAGAGAGATATACATGCAACGATAGCATCGTACAGCCTTCGGAGAAGATGAATTCCTTACCAACTGCAAAAAATTATGAATGGTCTTGATTCAGGCAAGACCATGTGTCTGTGTGTGTATATATATATGTATATAGTGTGTACATACACATACATAGTAGAATGTACAAATTACATATAAGATCTATGAAAACTAATTCACTAACTCCTTGACTCAAATTATGTATAAGGAAAACTTGCAATTGAGGTAATAGAGGCTGCTCCTTAGGAGCGTGATCTAATTTCTAAGCATTACCTTGTCTTGAAGGAAGAACAAAATGTATTTATGTCCAAAGTTTGTTCTACTATATGATGCCTTAAGCAGAGCTAAACAAATCCTCCAACAACAGTGCTTGCAGAGAAGAAGATGCAGTGCTTTCCTAGGTATGTCCCTGAGGGCTTGTAGAGCTATGTGGCTGTGGTGTGATGAGTCTTAAAAATGTTGTTTATGCTTCCTGCCGCTGAAAAGAAGGGTATCAGAGCGTATAATGAGAGGCTTATCCCTTCAAATGAAACATCTCATAAGAATAGTATCCTATATTCTTGTGAAGCTTATATACAGTCTCTATGAAGGCTATATTTTTCGTATGGTGAGTTTGAATTTGACATTAGGTAATACTAATTTATGACAGCTAGTACCTATATACCATGGTGAAAATATTCCTATCAGTGTCCTTAATGACTGTAAAGATTTTCAGCTCAATCTTTAAAGGTTTTCTATTTCCTTTCCTAAAAAATAATAGTCATCTTTGCTTTAATATCCCATCAGTTAAGCCTCTAGTTTTGCTACAAAAATCATAACAGATTATGTTGTTATAGCATCTGCCTGTTCAGGAAAAATGAAGAGAACATTAAATCTTGCTCAAAACAGTGCTGCTCATTCATTTTACTTTGTCCATCAAATACAACTCCAATTCAAATTCTGGGTTATAAGGCAGGTCAAGATAAGAGACAAATTGTATTGTTACGATTTTGCTTGTGAAGCAGTTTCATCCAAAGGTGCCTTTAAGGTTCTACAGAAAATTAAAAAAACAGGTAAAAAAAATTAAAAGGTCAACACTGCTGCATAGAATAATATTCAGTCTTCATCTGTGGATATATTAATTTGTGTTA
>VXBO01002285.1:5274-22727 GCA_013400135.1 Rhinoptilus africanus
AAAAAAAAAAAAAATTTAAATCCTTTTTTTTTCCACTCTGTTACAGAGTTGCAGGAAATTCTTTAGTTAAATCAAATGCCGGTAATTAGAGTACTACTTGTAACTGTGCCTAAATCATACTTGATTGGGGGTATTGTGTTAGCTCTTGCCATGAACTGTATTTCATTGCATCTGAATTATTCTAAGTGATCCTCTAATCCTCTCACTTTCCTTCAATTCAAAGATGAATGTCTTAACTTTACAGTACTGTATTATCAAAACCTCCTCTCGAGACTAATGTGTTAGCAGGAGTCATTTTTCATTGAATGTTAGGCATGACAATGAATTATTATTCTAATGTGTTGGGGAGATTAGCTCATTTTCACTCAAATTCTGCCTTCCCATTCATCACTCTCCTGCTGTTGGGACTTCCAAAATGATTTATTCAGGCAGAAACCTTAAGTATGGTGGAGGACAGCTGAAAATACACAAATGGCATGGGAAATGCCGCTCTTTTCCACTCTGCTCCACTAAACGTGACTCACAAGTTGACAGTGTGTCTCTTTCTTTCAATTGCTATGAACTGTGACCTTATGAGAGTCTCTCTTCTGAGTCCATCTCATCTCTAAGGGTAGCATCTCCCTCATACATATAAAAGAGACCTTTTCTTCTCTGACAGATTAATCAAAAACATCTTTTTATTGCCTTATGTTGCTAACATCAGTCTATATTGCTGATACCTCATTGTCTTCTAATTAGGTTTCAGTTTATTCAAGGCTACCATAGAGCTCAAAATATGGCGCTGGTTTATCCCATGAATAATCTGGATGGCAATGCAATAAGGCGTTTCTCATTCCATAAGGAATAAAACTAATATATTTATGGTGGCTTAGAATGGCTAACCAAAATCTATATGGCATATTTAGTTGCCCCAGTCAATGGTACTGTATGTAAATTGATATGGTGAAAATCTAGCAGATGAGACTCTTGTCTGAAGAGGACCTCAGAACTATGAACGGGATCATAGAATCAAATAGAAAATAAGTCATTCAGGATGATGGAGGAGCATAATAAAAAAGAGGAAATGTTAACATAGTATGAACTAAACCGACAAAATAAATGATGGGAAGGGGCCACGAGTTAAATCAAGAAAAGAATGTGGTAGGCTGAAATGCAAAGAGCTTGAGAAGTTAAGACGGAACCAGTGAAGGAATCTGAAAAGCATCTTAAGATTCAGTGAAATCTGTGCAACAAACAAGGTGGAAGTTGTCAGCCGTTGTTCAGAAAGGGGTTATATAAGGAAAGTGGACTTGCAAAAGGGTAGCAAATCTTTCTTACAATACATAGCCCTTGAAATTTCGTTACATGCAGGAAAGGAGCACAGCTTGTACACAGATGAATAATTTTTTCAATATCTATCCATTCATAGTCTAAATGAAATATTATTGATCTAATAAAATATTTTATTAGTCCACAGTATAAATCTGTCTCTGAGGTGTCCAGTTGTCTGTTATAATTGGGTACTGATCTTGGTGGTAAAATCTGTGTTATTTAGGCTTCATTTCAACTGACCAAGTGTAGTCTCACTTGGTGGTCATAAAGTAACACAAATGGTGTTCTAAATGCCATTTAGTCTATTGACTAAACTCCTATTGACTATAAAGGGAGCCCAAGGTGACTTGTTCAAGACTGTGCTATTAGGTCCTTCATGAAACCAGAAGAATCTCTAAGAGATGAATCCCACTCTTGCTTGTACTAGAGCTCTTTCATCATCACCTTGAGTAACCTAGTCTGGTGGAAGGTGTCCCTGTCCATGTCAGAGGGGTTGGAACTAGGTCCCTTCCAGCTCTAACCATTTTATGGTGTTTCTGATATTATTCACCTTACACACTTTTCCTGCGCCAAGCTTTCTCAGATCTTTGGAATAGGCTGTAAAGCCCACTTTTCTGCTGCTCAGTTGATTCTTACTTGTTTCCAAACTTGTCATCTGCCCTACCTCTTGCTCCAGTGGTTTAGGTGTAATGTTGTCACCTTTCATTAAGGAGTATGTCTCTTACAGGACAAGGTATTCATAAATTAATTGTGAAGAACAGACTCCTTTAGAGCAACTCTCTATTGCTATTTCCCAACTTTGCTCTCCATGACTAATTCTGGTGACGTCCTCAACATAACCCGTTTGCTTCCCTGCATTAAGTGGAAAGCCCTGCCAACAAGAGCCCATAATCAGCATGTTCGTACCTGCAGATATTTATTCTTAAGGCACAAACTAACTTAGAGGTATTTTTAAGAGATTGACTGGATAAACCCAGTGTAACTTCAAAGTTGCCTGTCTTTGAGAAGGTGTTAGCCTAGTTCACCTCCAGAGGTCCTTTCTAATCTAAATAAAATAACTAATAATTCTGTATCTCTCAGGTAAGGACAAAGAAGACAAAACCCCATAGTTAAGTATTTCTCAGGAAATTATGGAATCTGATCATCTAAGAGCTACAGAAGAATTCTTCATGAGCAGAAAGGTACATTTTCTTCCAAAAAACATTATTTTGAGATTTATATGCTAAATCCTACATTCACTATTAGACTTTAATCAATATTATTCCAACAGCTCTCCATTTACCTTTGGACCTCATCGCCACCAGCTGCCTTCAGAGTGTAGATAATGTTCCCTAATATTTTCTATAGAGCAAGACAAGAGGATTATCAATTATCCAGAGGAATGATCATGAAGATAATCTCTTATACTTGAATATTTACATCTTGGAAAAAAATTAGCACAGGTATGACAATTGCCACAGAACAAACACACGTAGACCATTGCCTACATATTTTTTCTGTTCTCCCTGCTAAGTCATACGACAACACACAATAAGGGTGAGATCCCTTGTTCACTAGATGGCGAACCAACATTCAGATACAACATTTCTGGGTCTTCCTTGAACATTCACATCTGTTGTTCATTGGGCTTTTTCTTTGTTTGTCATCGTCTATAATCACAAAGTTCCTGTGGGCTAGATCAGCTCATTCCTTACTTTAGGGCAAACAGTACATATAACATGCCAGAGTACTCTTCCACATAAATGCTCACCAACATCAGCATTAATAATTTCTCTCGATCTATCCTCTTTAGGCGAGATCACTAGTGAAGCTTGGTAAAATATAATTTTCGATCACTAGATACCATGCCAGGTTTTGGTTTCTTTCCTAATACAGTAAGTCCTGGGCATGCAGACAAATATCTCCTCTGAGCCTTTATTAGTGCCCCGCTTTGTCCCTAATGTGAAAATGTCATTTTCTGTGGTTTTCCTATTTGAAGTGCCTGAAATGGTGTGAGGTCACAATGCACGAGAGACATTATTACAGCATGACACAAACAGTACATGATATATGTCCTAGATCAGGACATGAAGGCATCTGTTGTACATTAGGGATACCAACAGCTTGTTTGATTAGTTTTGGAGGATTGTGCAAATCGGTAAGGGTTACAACTGATGCACTCTTTACCATACAGCCTGTAGTAAAGGGTCCTTAGAGCTGCCTATTCCCACAAGCAGTGTCGGCTCTTGGGGGAAACTAGTTTCTTAACTACAAAGGATAAGCCAGGAGTGAACTCACATACAGTCAGTGTCTATGGTGAGGGGATTTGAGTGGGAACAAAAAAATTATGGACGTATCCTCAGTCTTGTGAAACTTGTTAATCAAAAAATTGGTGGTTTCTGCCTGCTACAAACAGACACAAAAAGATGCTAATGCTAATGAATACTGGGGTATTAAAGTATGTGGGGTAACAGAATCATTGCTCACACTAAGAAAGAGGAATATACCTGAGACGACTTCTCTTATTTACGTCTGGACCCTATACAAATTGACTCTTGTTAAATGTTGTAAACTACATGTTCAACCTGGAATACATTTATTTTATTCCAGTTATGACTAAGCCAAGATAGTAAGTACCAGGCCAGGAGTTCATTGTGGTCTCCTCAGGAAAACAGTGCAACTCCACTTCTGCTGGACATGGAATGGAAAATACATAAATTCCATTGCACATCACTGGGACAAAAACTTCCATGAAGTAAGCCTTGAAACAATATGAATCTAGGACACTTTTGATGGCTAGACCTGAGGCTTTTCTGGGAATCCTGCTTTACAGAGGTGAGAACAGGAGCAAGATCCTTTTTATCACGACCTGAAAGGAAACTTCAATATCTTCTGACCTTTGGTAAACAAAATTGTAAATCAGGCACTGAGGGCTCCCATGGGGTGTTCCTTATCTGCCATATATTTCCATTCATGCTGCCTTACTCTTCTCTCCCCATGCCCACATGAGACCAAGGAAAACTAAGGCCTAGCAATGACAACATGAATTCTGGCAGCTGGAAAAGTCCTTATCAGTTCAGATAGCATTCTTCACTGGCTGAGAGAAAATGGAGGGGTTTAGAGATTGAGTGTTTGTGGCAGGGATGTTTTCCTTCCCCTTGCTTAGGTTCAACTGATTAGATGAGAGCACAAACAGAAGAAAGGGAGCACATATGACCACATATGACAAGCCTGACCTTGTAATCCTAAACGGTTGTGGCATATCCAAGAATGCTTACCCCACTCCCGTTCTTCATTTCTGGATGCTTTCGCTTTGTTTCATAAAAGGTTTCTGCAACAGTAAAATAAACCAAACAAACAAAATCCTATGGGAGGACCCCCTCCAATAACCACACTGCTCCCCAACAAACCTGTACAGTCTTGTTTCCACTGCTATCTTCTCTAAAAACTATAGATTTCACTGCCTAGTTGAAATGTACCTACTTGATGAAAGAAAAGGCCATGATCGCGTAGTCATGACAACTTATGACCCTGCACCCAAATCCACAGAAAGAGAGCAGAGCTGAGATCATAGTTCACAACAAGGTGTGATGCCAGGCACTGAAGGCAGTATATGTGTCAAGACAGCTTTAATGAAATCAAATATTGGACATCATATTTCACCACGATCATAGGATCATAGAATCACTCACCAAGGCAGAGCAGAGGGGGAGGATGACCTCCCTCCACCTGCTGGCCACACTCTTCTTGATGCAAGATCATCTAGTTCCAATCCTCCTGTCATGGGCAGGGACACCTCCCACTAAACGAGGTTGCTCAAAGCCCCGTCCAACCTGGCCTTGAACACCTCCAGGGATGGGACATCCTCAACTTCCCTGGGCAACTTGTTCCAGTGTCTTACCACCCTCAGACTGAAAAATTTCTTCCTAATAGCTAATCTAAACCTACCTTCTTCCAGTTTGAAGCTATTACTCCTTGTCCTATCACTACATGCCCTTGTAAAATGTTCCTCTCCAGCTTTCTTGTAGGCCCCCTTTAAGTACTGGAAGGGGCTCTAAGGTCTCCCTGGAGCCTTCTCTTCTCCAAGCTGAACAATCCCAACTCCAGAGAGGTGCTCCAGCCCTCTGATCATCCTTATGGCCCTTCTCTGGACCCACTCCAACAGGTCCACATCCTTCTTGTGCAGAGGACTCCAAAGATGGACACAGTATGGGAAGATAGGATGACTTGACCAAGTGGAGAAAGAAAAACAGAGCAAGAACCTCTGGTGACCCTTCAAGTTGTTTCTTGGTTTTCAGAGCATTAAGCCTTTCCCTATCTTCTTGCTTTAGCCACTTTTCAAATGAGTATCTTAAATAGCAAATTTTTGGGATTCATTAAATATATGTCCTCTGTGACTCTCATGGATCACACACAGCAATACGCTGACACAGAAATAATTCCCATGTTTTACTGGAAATATTAGTTTAATTTCTATTTTGGCTTAGATCGCTAGAAGTTTATATTCTGAGGTTCTGTTCCTCCGGGGAAGAAACCTGAGTGCCTCAACATCGGTTTCTGGTGCCATTTGAAATGTATCAGTGTATCCTACTTGACATCCATTTGCTAATTCAACACAACCCAGGTTTTGTGGTTTCCATGCTATATCTGCTAGCAGATACCTCAAATTATTGAGGGCTTTAAAATTGTCTCTAGGCATTTCTGTTTAGGTACCTGAATTCTACCCCAGCTAGGGACAGAATTTGTTGGCACCCTATGCTAACTTCAGGGCATTCCCTTCAGGTTAATACAGCACAAAATATACATTCAACTTTGCGGGGATATGACAGTAAGGCATGGATAGACTGGAAAAAGACCATCCTTGCAGTCATTCAGAAAAGGCAAAGTTTAGTTAAATTGTAACATTATGAGTATACAAAAGCAGTCAGCAAGTCACAGCTCCGTTCCCAAGTTTAGACTTATCAGCTATATGCAAGAAGAAACTAAAATGAAGACTTGGTCCAAACTGTGCAGAGAGTGAGCCCAAACACTCAGTACCTTAGTCTCGGTACTTATTGTTCAAGTATTTTGCATAGAAAGGGAACAAGCTGAACAGAGTGCCCTGCTAATAACCTTACTTTGGTTCTTCCTAAACACAAGGTTCACTGATGCTGAGCTCACAGTGGTGGTTTGACCATCTGTTTATTGGACTCAGGTGTCCTGTGGTGGAAACAACCAGTGCCCAGTGTAGTTCTTTACTCCAAAATATATGCTGTTGTCTCCTTCTACATTAATAGTAAAAAAAAAAAGTCACAAAGTGTGTCCTAAAGTAGTTAACTCAATTTCATTCCTATTGTTGACAGCTATTTCTAAGAAAAACAATGCTTATTGAACCACAGCTGATAGGAATTTGGCTCTCTCCATGTCAACATCATTTCAAAGCCTCGCTGCCCTCACTGGCCGTGTTCTTCATGGTCTCATCTACATTACAGAACAAGCTGGTCCTCTGTGTCTGATGGCCTTTGAGGTCATTTACAAGACAGTCTCTAAAGGTGCAAGAGTTTATATCAGATGATGCTGTAGATCAATATCTTGGGTGAGAAGATTTATTTCAGTATGGCCATCCTCAAGGTGGAAATATGTAAACAAAATGAAAAGGAATAGAAAGTGGAATAATGTTGCCCTTTTCAGTCTAGAAGGGAGAAGGAAATATTACTCATGGAAATGAGTTGGAAGGAAAGGGATCAGATCCAAAGTCCTATGACTTGCACACCTCAGAAATTTCTCAGAGCACAGCAAAGACACAATAAGGAACAGGTCTCTTGCTAAATTTATTGCTGAAGGTTTAAATTTATAACCCACTCAAAGACAAAATCCCTGCTGCTAGATCAGCTTTGTTCTAGAGCACTTCCCTAGAGTCCTGTCTGAGCTGTCTTTTTACTTCATGGACTTAAAACACATGCAGCTAACTCCAGAAGCGTAGTTAACAGCCAAGGTGAGAAACGCTCTGGAGTCCTCAGCACAAGAAGGACATGGATCTGTTGGAGCAAGTCGAGAGGAGGGTCATAAAAATGATCAGAGGGCTGGAGCACCTCTGCTATGAGGACAGGTTGAAAGAATTGGAGTTGTTCAACCTGGAGAAGAGATGGCTCTGGGGGCACCTTATAGCCCCTTCTAGTACATAAACGGGGCCTACGGGAAAGCTGTGGAGGGACTCTTTATCAGGGAGTGGAGCAATAGGACAAGGGGTAACTGGAAGAGGAGAGATTTATATCGTATGTCCCACCCCTGGAAGTGTTCAAGACAAGGTTGGAAGGGGCTTTGAGCAACCTGGTTTACTGGGAGGTGTCTCTGCCCATGGCAGGAGGGTTGGAACTGGATGATCTTTAAGATCCCTTCTAACCCGAATCATTCTATGATTCTATGCTGTGTTTTCTTCCCTTTAAATCCCTGTCTCTTTGGAGGAGTTTGCACATTACTCGTCAGTGTACTGTAGACTCAGTGTTGTAGCCTAGTGGTAAGACCACTCCCCAGGTGCTGCAAACTAGTCTCCACCCTCATGATAGCATCTCTTTGCCCACCTAGCCCAGTCTTTTTTGTGTAAATGCTCCCTCACAGAACATACAATACATAAAGTCATAACTCAGATCTTAATCAAGCTCAAGGACATCAATGGAAATAATTGGACTGACTTAAGTATCTAGTTCTTGTGATTGATGTACTGAGCAAAAGACTGGGAGACCCGGGCTGCATTTTTTAAATTACTTAGAGATTTAACTCCTTGCTCACTACCAGTGCTAAAAGGAGAACTTTTTATTTCTCAGGGAGACCTCAGCAGATCTCCCTTTAGGGTTGTCACCTAAGCAGAGCCCTGGAAATGCTGCTGTCCTCTCTGTTGTACCTGAGCTCCTCACCTGTGCAACAGGTTACCTACACCAAACAACTCAAATGGTTTATTTGGTGCTTAGATTTATTTTTTGTTTGTTTTTTTTTTTCTTCTCATCAGTAATGGTGAGTTAGTTGTGTCAAAGGCATTCTACATTTGGAACAATGTGCTTTAGTAAGATTTGTAATACGGTACTTGGCTCATTGGGGAGTAATACTGCAAGGGTTTCACATTCAACATCGTGACGTCTGAATTTCTGATGAGACAAGAGTCACTTGTGGCATTTCCGCTCCCTAATTATGTGTGAGAATTGCAAATACACCCTCAGTCAAAGTAATGCAAGTCCCACTTAAAATTCCTTGTTCTTCTATTTTTTTTACCAGTTAAGCTGGAATATGAGCTGAAAGTGGCATCAGCTCATAGTGAACGGGCTCAACACTTCGAGATAATACTTATACAACATTTACCACATTATTTTCCCTGAGGCACTCTCAAATGATCCATGACTTTATAATGTATGTAAAGTGGTTTGAGCATATACACAGAGCAAACTACTATTGCTGCCTTGTTATTAAATTTAGGTTATTATTACCATAAGTGCTTGTATTAGAATTATTAGTAGTAGATGATAGGGCTTATTATGAAAAAATTGTTACAAGTTTTAGTAATTGTTAAAACTGTTCCCATAAGATATTTTTTTCATCTGTCCATTCATCCTAGGTCACATAACGTTCCAAGTCATCAACAGGTTTGGGACTTGGCTTTCTACAACAACAAAAAAAAAAAAAAGAAGAAGAAAAAGAAAGATATTGCTTATTCACAGTTTGGTGAATATTGAAGACGATGAAGTGCTATAGAAGAATTTAGCCAAACATAGATGTTAAACTTTCTCCTGCACACACATAGTTTTGCATTTTTATGTTCCTATAGAGTTGGAAAAACCACTCTCAAAGATTTTCAGAGGGAGGGGGATGTCAGATAAGAGGAAAGTGATTTAGGTACAAACACGTCTTACAGTGAATAAACCCATATTTAAAATTTCATTTCAATTGTGTCAGTTCCCATATCTCACCACCATTTAATTCTTAATGTTGTTCAATTTGCCACCACTATGCTCCCAATACTTTTTTTTTTTTCATCATTGTGTTTTTATACCAAGCATGGAAATATAAGTTCAGTTCAGAGATTCCTTGTCACTTGTCTTACAGAGAACAATCTCTCCATTGCTGTGCTTGATTACTTCTGATGAGACTTGGGCTGGAGTGAAACAACACCACTAACATCCATTGCAGGATACTAGATTTATATTTGTCCAGAATCATGAGTTAACTTAAGAGTGATTTTGGTAACTGGTATCAAAACACCAAGAGCTATATGGCCTTGGCAGAGAAGCCTTGGCCTTTCGAAGAGGTTATGTGGGAATTATACAATTTGTACTGGTAGACTCATATCTATCCATGCTTTTGTAATGAGATTTACATTATTATATTAATTAATAACTCAATTATTAGAAAACGAAAACAATCCTTTCATTTTTCATGGCATTCATCCAAGACTTGGATCAATTAAGCATTTGCCTGATTCTAGTGGCTTTGAAGAGTGTCTTAAATGTAGAGTGGAAAAGAGTGCTTTCCTGAATCGATTTATATGTCTACTGTTCAAAGAAATTAGAGTTGGTTCTATATCACTATTTTCAGGGCCAAGAATGCAAGGGACAGAAACATGCAAACTCAGATATGCACACTTTATGGCTGCTGCATGTCCATTAATAAGCCCTGTAAAACCATCACATCTGGGGAAAAACCAAAACCTTCTCCTCCCATAACTCACTGCATATATTACCTGACTTTTCAGACTCCTACTAGGTCAGGTCTCTATATAACACAGCAGCAGGTATTCACAGGTGCTTCATCTCAAAAGAGTGGTGGCCATCTAGCAGACTACTGCAAAGGTACTTGTGGAAATTCTCTGGTAGCCTCTGATGACTTCTTAGGCACAAATGACTCCCCAAAAGCATTGTAAAGGATTACAGAAACACTGTCCGTGTAGAAGAAGTACTCTTCTTGTGCAGCCTTTGGGAGTTTAGCTGAACAGACATGTAAAGACTGATTTCCAAAATTACACCCAGGTTCACTGGTCTCAGTGCTGCTATTGTGTTATGTAAAAAGGGTGAAAAAAAAAGCAGGAAAAGATGCATCTGTATCTGGGAAGAACTGAGCCTCTCTGCTTTTTCCTGTGTGAATTTTACCAATTATTTTTGTTGTTGCTTTTGCACGTGAGTTTGTACATTATCTTCCACATAAAAACACAGAACATTTTTTGTTTCATGTTAGATTGGACTTGAAGTTCTGTGCTGATCTTACAATTTGGTACTAATTAAGAGAAAGAGCAAAAGAAAGCGAGAGAAAGGGAAAGAGAAATTAAGAGGAAGAATAAAAGGAAGGGGAGGAGGAGGAGGAGAAGGAAGAGAAGATGACAGGAAAGCAGGAAGGAAAGAACTTTCATAATGAAGTTCTTCAGTAATTTACTTCTGAAATGATTTTTCCTTTCAAAATTCACTTAAAGACTTACCAACTTTAAAACATTGCTGAACCCAGATGCTTCTATTGGATTCAAACAGAAAAGGTTTTGTGAAACCAGAAAGCTCATTTTGTAGGACTATTTAACAGCAAAACCTTTTCATTTCATGGATCTATTTCAATATAGTTCCCTCTTTTTCTGTATTTTCAGCTTGACTGAGGAATTCAAAACATCTGTACTCACTGAATGATATGCAATATTTGAGTTGCCTAGACAGAATAATAGGGGTCTAGAAGTCAGAAGTCTTATGTCTTCTCAATATATTCTGTATATTAAAATATCAGAGGCATCTGAACATATTCACACCTAGGGCCTGGGAAAGGGTTTATTTTTACTCCAGGCGCAAGAGGAGTCCATTTTGCCTTAATACAACTGGAGTGTGTATTACTGTCCAGGAGCCCATCTTTGTTTCAGCAAATCTCAGTCATCTAGAAGAAACATTTCACGGTACCTCCATCACTACTTGATTAATTGTAGGAAGGCTTTAAGACTCCATAGAATTGTTTTTGCAGCAAGTAAATTACTCTCTGGCCTGTTTTAATTTCCCTTCCACATTTGTATGGCTGATACATGCCTAACACATCACTTTAGAAAGTACTGTATTTTCTGCCTCAGCGCCATTTTAATATTCTTAATCCCAGCAAAATCAATGACTGTCCAACAGACTCTACATCAGGGAGAACCTGAAACCTCTATTTGTTTGTTATAAACCAATAGTCTGGAAATCATGAGAGCTACAAATAAGGATTGATGTGCTGTGCAGTCTGGCACAAAAAGACAAATGGTTTTGCATCAGTATGGGGAAAACATGGAATGAAACAGAACAGCAGAGGAGGCACTTTTCAGAGAACTGGGAATGGAAACACAATGTTGTATCCCTACCATCCTGTTGCACTGGCTTGGAGCTCTGGCCATGCAAAATTTTGCCAATGAGATTTTTTTTGTTTGTTTGTTTTAGTTATCAGAAAATATGAAAGAGACATGGAGAGAAAGCTTATTTTTTAGTAAAATATGTTTACTTTTTTAAAAAAAATAGTTCAATGTCTAGCTCTTGCAGGAAGAGGTTCCTAAGTTTTAACTGTTTCACTTTTCTTTTATCTGATCGGTCATAGGAAAACAGGCTTTCCTGTGAGATTTCTAGGAACAGGATTCTCACCTAACAATAGACTAGAGTAGGTTTTGTGATACTGAGTTAGCATACCAAAGTTCCCTACCTGTCCATAAAAGTACTGTGTTGTGTTGATGGGCTGCGTATTTTAGGTATCAATTCTTCAAAAATACAGAAGGTTTTAAAAGTGGAATTAGTGCTTGTGTCAGTAGTCCAGGTTGAACATCAGGCCAGATAATCCCTCCCGTATACAACTGCAGCGTTTGGATGTTCTAGACCTTCACAGTAAGGTTGGAGCTCTAGAAGCAACAGGTGTCAGGAAAATTTTCCTTGTATCTCATGTTTTGCTTATTCTTGAGGTACCAATGGAAGTGCTAGTCTTCTGTATTTCACCTCTTTTTTTTTGCCATACTGTCTGTATTAGAAATATTTTCATGAAAGTTAAAATAAAAAAGAAAATACTGCCTGATATCCTGATTCACCTGAAGATGAAGAAAGAGTTCTTAATATGGGAAAACCAGGAATTTGTCTCAATGACCCCTTTCAGATGAAATCAGGGTTTAAGAAGTGTCGTAGCTATGAGTCATGGAAATGTGAACTTCCCTGGTGTTAAGGACTCCGAGGTGCTCAGCCACTGAGCTGTGAAGGCTGCAGAGGTGAACAGAGGCAGAGCTGGTCATGGGGATCTCATTTTTGTACTGGAGGGCAGAGGAAGGGTATTTAGTATTTAATAATAGATGTTTTAATATTAAAGGGAAGCACCCAGAAAGGGGAAAAGAGAAGGCTCTGTGGAAAAATGTAGTCTCTGCTTCTTCTACCATGGCAGCTAAAAGAGGAAAAAAAAAATCCTCCAGTACATAGAAATCTAGCAGTAGAATTATACGTACAACAAGTATCTCATTTTCAAAGACAAAATATAGTGAGGGATTTCCAATCAACTTGAAAATGTTCTGCATGGCAATGCCTGTCCTCCACAGCCTTGTTTTGTAAGATTATAGAAAGAACTGGAAATAAAGCCATGCTAGTTTTGACTTTTAAACACATTCTTATGTTTAAAACACACACATGCATACACACATACCATTGGGCATGAGGCCATGAATCTTGTTTAGTGGGTGGTTATAGTTGTATGTAAAGAGTGGAGATTAAATTAAGCATTGCAGGAAGGTAGTGCATCTTTTCTGGGCAATTACACATACCTTGTATAATCTAATGAGCTGTTACTGGGCCCTAATGGAACATTTAAAGAGAGTTATTGTATTTTTTCACAGTTTGCTGGATTGGAGAAGTTAATTGATTTACCAGGGAAAATGCCTCTCCCTTTCCCCAGACCCCCACCTTCTTTTAAAAAACATACATAAATAGAAACACAGCAAGGGGGAAAACTAGAATAGGTAGTAATTGAGCACAATATCATTAAAAAAAGATCAGTTCCACAATATCTTCCCTGGTAGCAATCCACAGTGATAATAGTAATACACAGCTCTGCAATAGCTCTGTAAATCCATGGATTCCAAAGTGCTATGCACAGAGAAAAGTAGAGAGTAATTCCTTCTTTCAGCCTATCATTAAAAAATACCAAAAAAAAGCCACAGTAATATCCAACTACAATGATCCCAAATTTTTTTTTTTTTGTTATTACACTACTACTGGAGGACTTATTTAAACACCATAAAACTTTTAAGCAGTGTTTGCAGTCAGGTGTTATGGAAGTTCATTTTCCCAATTATTTAGTGCATCACGTGTACAAAATATGAAGATTCAAGTTTTTTTGGCCAGTAGGATTTGGCCTCTGATAAATAAAGATCACCACTGTTTTTTATTAGCCTCTTGGACCACAGAGTGATCACATAGTGTTTAGCTAGGCGTCAGCAGCAGCTTCTCTGGAGTTTAGTGGAGGAAACAAATGCCAGAGCTGGAACTTCATGTAAAGGTAACATCATTTCCCCAGATTGTGCTCAGTTTCTGCTACAGTCAAAACTGTTTCATTTCTATGAAACGTCACCAGGATGATAGTTTCAGTCTGAGTTTTTCTATAGTGGCTTCTGATCATGTCATCTAGATGGGATTCAGGGTGTCACAAGGGTCTGCTGAGCCTGAAGGCATCCTCTCCTAGTACAGATAACACAAAACTGTGTGGTGACACTATGGCTCTGTGCCTGTTTTGTCGACAAATAAAGGAACTCACGTTCAAATTTAACAGCTAAGTACTCTTTTTCTTGTCTTTTTTTTTTTTTTTCTTTTCTGACAATGATTTCATTAAATAGTTGGACAAAAGCCAATAGCAGAGTGGTTTGACAGCTTTCACACAGACTGTTACAGAGGTGATCTCTCAGCAGCCGAAATGCAAAGAACAGTTTGGATCACCCCAGAGCAGTATTAGCAGCTCTACAGACAAACACGTCTTGGGGGGGGGGCGCTGCCAGCACCTAAAAGCAGGTCAAGAAAATAGAAAGTAGATGCCAATGATACATTCTTTAGAAAAATGTTATCCCTGAGAAGCACTGAATGTCACAGAGTTGGAAACCAGCAGGTGAGGTGATACATTCCTTTCCCATTTCTTTTCACTGTGCAGGTTAAACCAAAAAGACGCCTTAGAGGTTGAAATGTTGAGTTTGAAGTAACTCTGTTCCTTACAGGAGGCAGTATGAGATCAGTTCCTGGGAAGGACAGGAAGAGAACATCCTCTATCTGCCCTGGCAGCATCCGTGATTTTGCTACTTCCCTTTCCACATCAAATCCGCATAAGAAACTGTGAGGATTAGTGTATGGGAAATTACCATTTCCCATAGGAAATTACAGTTCTACCTATAATAAGGCAGCCTTTCTTGTTGCATTTTAAAGTTGTATTTTAAGTTGCTCTTAACTTTGTCTAACTTTCTCCTTTGGAAATCATTTCTTTTACAACATATCCAACTTCCACATTTCCAGAGACATTTTTTAAATACTGTTCATATATTTCTGAGGCAGTTGTTCATGTCAAGAAAAGCCTCTATTTTTTTCTGAAATGGTAGAGCACCACCACACTATACTATTTTGCCTGTAGGAACAAAAAAAACTACCATTATTTGAAAATGCTCTGAAGAACCTTCAGAAGTTTAGCTCTATAGTCTTTACATATTCTGTCTTGGTTTCGATTTGATGGTTCATCCAGGGTCACTGCAGAGTGGCTGGACTTATCTGAATCCTTTCTCACTCCCACCTATTGCAGAGTGGCTGATATGAACAGACACCAATGACCATGCCTCTCATGTTCTCTTGACATCTGTCCTTCCAGACTCCCATGAAATAATGGGGAAAAGACACTAAAAAGAGGAAACTGTGATATAAGTGTAAAAGAATCTAGGAAATAATATTTTAAAACCACATTAAATACCTATAAATAAGGTAACCCTATTAGCCATACCATAACTCTTACTGAGATGGATCTTGATGGGTGATGCTGTTAGGGTTAGCCATGTAATCAAGTCGTGTTCCTTGAATATATCTTCATTTTTGTCCTGTGAAGAAATTTTTTTCCAGTGAGCATTTCAGGAATTTAGTTATTTGGATATTTCCAGATGTTTGTCTGCTTGGCTAGATAAGTGGGTGAATAGCCACTGCATGAACACACTACATCTAGCTCAATCTGGATGCAACAAGTTCACTCTTCATGTGCAGCTCAGTGAACATCCACAGATTCCTTCCTCAGACAGAAATGCAGTGCCTCCATCTCTTCCTCAATACGAAACACCAATGAAGCCTTTGTCCCATGTAGTTTTCTTATCCTCAAATCAACTCTACACATTGCATTAACTAAGGCAGCCGTCCTTAGGAAATGGAAAACGTTGAGCATATGAGTGAAGACTATTTCCTACTGCATGCAGACTGCAAGGGTAGGATAAGATATAATGAACAACCTTAGGTTAGTTCAGGCATTTTCAAACCTTAAGGTACTAATTTTATTACCTTAAAAATGTTATTTTACTAATTTGTTTGTTTGTTTGGAGGTGTGGATCAGGTTTTTTCTGTTTATTGGCTTTGGTTTGGTTTGATTTGGTTTGGTTTGGTTTGGTTTGGTTTCTCCCTGTGTAGAGTATATGAAGGAGATGCAGCTTCATTTGTGGGTGTATGTTGGTAGTTCATAGAAACAGTGCCATCTGCTGACATAAAAGCAAGTAATTTTTTCCTTCAATTTCTTAGGACCAATAAAACCACTGCTGATGGATGCCTCTGAGGACTTTCTGAATATCCAGTTTCCGAGAACAGACTACATGCTTCAGGGAGCTGGAGCCTGTTGGGACACAATGTCTATTTCATCTGGTTCTTTTCTTGGCCATGGAGATCCCTGACTCAACTTCCCAAACATCTGTCTTGCTTCATGTTAAACATTCATTCTCTTTCCCTTCTGGCCTATGTCCAAGCTTTTGATTTGTTTCAAAAGTCTTTGGAGACTTATCTCAGCCTCCACTGCCTACAGACTTAAAAAAGGGGATTGCTTTTGCAATTATGGCCAAACTGGTGCTCTGTATAGATATTTGCTTTGGTTTTGCCCTTGCCAGTGAGATTTTTATTTGCATGAAAGCTGTGAAGGAGGAGAGATAAATAGACTATAAGCTAATAGTGCCAGCTCCTTCAGCTCAGAGGACAGATCTCAATGGCAATTTCCACCACTGTCTGGCCAATATTTTTTCATCTGCCAGCAATAGCCAGGTCAGTTCATAAACACAAGCTGGTAAATCAAGGTGATGCCAGCCCTCCAGACTGCTGGCTGCAAAGAGAACAATTTTTACTGTGATAATTCAATCAAAGCTTGCATCACCATCCACCAGTCAGGATGTCTGCATTCCTGGCATGAACTCTTCTGCTACTTGGGTACTTTCTGCAAGAAGCTGGAGAAGGAGCCAATTATTCCCACACTGAGGAAAAATGAACAGGAAGAAGCTACAACACAGGCACTGAATTGAGAAACATGCCAGAACCGTCCTTGTTACTGACCCCTGGCTTGCCACACAAATGAGCATACATTTGCATAAGCAATAAAAATGTAATTAAAAATCAGCAACATATTAAACTCAGATTGAAATCCTGAGGAATGTTGCTGCCATTGGGCAAAGAGGAAAATACTATAACAAGATACCAGTAGTTAAAAGCCAATTAAGCATGCCTATTAGTTGTCCATTATCAGCACTGAGTTCTGTAAATAAAAAATATTAATTGCTATAGGCCATATTGTTAACTGCCAAATAAATCCATAAATATTTTTTACAACATTCAATGGTAGTTAAGTATGCAGTTCATGTATTTACTTTCCTAANTTTGAAAACCAGGCCACGCATTTTAGGTGTCTACATATAGATTTCAGAACCATTGAAAAAGTTTGGACAAAAAACTCTCCCCATTGAAAAAGCAGTCTTTAGGACTGGTAAGCACAGTGCTAATGAACTAGGCCTGGAAAGGCTTTAATTGTCTCCACCAGGACTTTGGGCTTTAAAAAACTAAACCATTAAAAACAGCATCAATGACACTCATAGCAAAGCCTCCTTTTACAATGCTTTTAACCCAGACATTTGCAAAGTCTGACAGATATTTCCCCCTTTCTTTAACCGGGGAAAACGAACTATTTCCCCA
>VXBO01002289.1:0-11155 GCA_013400135.1 Rhinoptilus africanus
CTGGATATCAATGCACATTCTGACCCCCCTTGCAGCGTGTCACTTCTGAATTGTTTCCGCAGTAGAAAGTTTATTCAACCTCTCTCTCAAATTCAGTGGACCGACCATCATTCTGCTATTTAATCATAGCAGAACAGGTTATTTTTCTGACAGCACTAAAGCCAGACAGCAATTCCTAATGAACAGCTTGATACAAGTGGAATTTCAACTGTTTTAGCCTCAATTAATTCTGCTGTCAAAACAAATGACTGCTTTTAGTGTTTAGATGTTAAGCTGCATCACAAAGGTCAATTTTGTATGTACACAAACATACAAGCAATCTTTTTCTTGCTATCATCTGATCCTGTGACATGTTTGTCAAAAAAATTTCAAGCTTTCAAATTTAGAAGACAGGAAGCCAAAATGTATTTTCTCAACATTACTGTTTCTAACGCTAACCTTGTTTTTATTGCCTGTCCAAAAAAGAGAAGTGATTTCATAAAACGATAAGGAGAATTTTATTTTTCCCTGGAAAAGGACTTCTTATTGTAGCTTTGAAAAAAGAAGAAACAAAACCAAATTCAAGCAAAGCTTAATTATATGAATGCAAACTAAAGATGAATGGCCGTCACCATCTTTGAGGTAAATAACATATTTGTAACATATTTATCAAAAATTACATATTTATTACCAGTCTGGTGCAAGCAAACAGTTCGCAGACTGGGTCAGCTCTACTTTGCTAAAAAGAGGAGAAGGGACAGAGAGTACAACTTGGCCAATCTGCAGGAAAATACTGAAATAATACTGGTAATTCTAATTCTACAAATAACCCTGATTTTGCTACTAGGCTTCCAGCCCTGTACTTGGTTCACCGGATCAAAGGAAACATTATTCAGGCTCTTCTGGTACTGTAGGTACAAGCTCTGTGAATACAGCAAGCACACTACTCTCAAGGGGCAGCACTTCCATGTGGCTTGCAGAGTGAAAACAAAGCAGAACAGGATCGTAATCTGAGTAGCTTTAAAATAACTATTATCAAGTAAGATGTTTATCAGCAACAAGGAGAGAGAAGATTTTTTTTTTTTTACTCTAAACTAAAAAGGTAGGAAATGTCTTCAGCTACAAAGAAAATATTTTTTTTATTGTTCAGATAACAAAAGAAGTTTCACCAAGAGACATGAAACAAATACCTAAGCCAACATTTCAAGTTAGAGATCCAACTAGCTGCAACACCTGAATATGGCAACACTGGAAGTTTCAGCCGCAATTTATGAAAGCATGAGGTCTGTGAGCTGCAAAATTAACATCAGCTAAGACACCAATCTTCAGAACTCTACATTCCCCAAGTCCCATTCTCCACACCTCTCCCAGCACCTTTTCTCACCCTTTTCTACTCTTCTCCAGCTTTACTCTTCAGCTTCACCCCATATGTCCTTTCTGGTTGCATAAACAACAGGATGTGGCTGGTTTTGAACTATCCACAAGCTAAGTGGCTGGCCAACATACACACATACATACAAACACACGTTCAGCTGTCTGCTGGCTCTCCAAATGAGTAACTTACATCATTACAACTGCCTTTCCCTTACATGGCATGACTAGTTTGGGTCCTTCTTCTCTACCGAACCTCTACCAAAGGCTTTGAAACTTCTACTTTCCCATCAAATTGGTTTGAAAGTCTTCTGAAAGCTATATGGGTACGTAGGGAAAAATACTAAGGAGTAGCAGAACTGTGTAATTATCTGTAACAAATGGCTCTGGCTGACTGCACAGTGTATGATTCACCTGCTGAAGGCAGACCGTGCAAGTGTGCAATGGTGAAAGAAATGCACAGACACATTCAAGCAGTTTTCTTCTTAAAGAAAAGTCAGCTAAGATTCTGGAATACTAGACAATGTAAATATGCTAAATTATAGCACTCATCTCTAAAGATTGCTTCAAAGAATCATGTGTTTGTTAACAGTCACTTATTGCCCTCATAAACCAAGAGGGTATCGTTTCTTAATGAACTTAAACCCTATGGAATCATCAGAGGTTAAGATGTTTAATAGGACCTGTTTCCTAAAAAGAAAAAGGAGGATAATATAATTTATAATAATCAGAATTTCTTAGACAGAAAAATATTTTTTCAGTTAGACAAAATCCTCTCCATGGGAACATTTTCCTGCTTTGTAGTGCTTTGAAGGTGTTTTCCTATTTACTTGTACAGAAGACTGATTTTGTGGGAAAGGAAGAAAAGTATATGTGCTTAATCACCTCTCCACCCCAACTGTACAATGGGAAGAATTAATTAGTGTATGACAGTTTCCACACACGAAGCATCAATAAGGAAAGAATGTCAATGTGAAGTTCTTCCTAGTGTACTTTTTCTGCAGCTTATGGCAAGTACAAGACAACTTCTTTGTGGGGGAAGAAAGTCGAAACCACAGGAATAACATTGAGACATATTATTGATTACCACAAAATCTCCCTTCCCCACATTGATGCCCAAAGAGCTACCTGGAGACTAAGACAGTACAGGGTTTGACTTTGAAATATGTCTCAGCATTTAAAGACACAAAATATGCATACTATTATCCAATACTATCCATAATAGCATCCAAGTCAGTGGTTGCAAAGAGGACAAATGCATGTGACAAGACCCTGATTTTCCACTCCTGTCTGTTCTTCTTGAACCTGGCTATCAAATATGACACAGAACCACACAATCCTCTGAAGGATTGTATCAGCTATGACAGTGAACCAGAGAGGGACTCTCTGAAACTAAATTCCCAAGGCTTAGGAAGAAGTTTAATTATAGCAACAGCTTTTCTTATACTGTTTTTCTAGGCATTTCCTTTCCTCCGAGAAGAGCAACCAAAAGAGAAAACTCTTCAAAACAAGTTCATTTCAACAAAGTAAAGAATATAAACTACAAACACTATTAATAAAATATGGGAATTTGAAATTTTATTGTTATGGCTAAAATTTGGCTTAAGTCTGGGCAGATAGCTCGATTAGCTACTGCTTAGACATTTTCTTTTTTCCTACCCACATACTATTCAGGCAACAGGTCAAGGGGTACTCCACTGTACCTTACGTTGCCAAAATGCTGACAAATCAATATCCATCACATAAAATGGAATTACTGACACAGAAAGCCACCCAGGTGATCTGTAACAATTAAGACAACAATAAAAAGATAATGAAGACAAAGCAGAAAAGATCCTGCACTTACTGAGAACCACCATGGAAGCAGAAGGTCAAATACAAGTCAAGTGAGAATTCATTTTTAAATGTCAGAATAAATATTTGTGTTCTAGAAAGAGTATGACATAGAGACCTAGTTGACCAGACAGTCAGTTCCATGTAGAAGTTGTCCAATGGTAGTTTGTCCCGGTATAATGTACTATCATGTTGCAGTATTATTGTCAATGAAATTCTGAGCTAATTAGAAGCGAGACCTTGTGCAACACAACTTAGTGACCACTAATGCTAGAGAGACTATTATATGCACAGTTTAGGATGTATTTCATTTTTATTAGAAAGATAGAATATCAGACAAGATAGGTGGTTCTGAGTTTGGTTTTAAGTCCAACTTTACTTTCCTGTGTTTGTTTCCCTATTTTAAAACCACATTTTTCGTCAAAAAGCTTGTGTCACAAGATTTAAGCCACTGCTCTTCTCTAACATTGCAGTCTACTAAGAATGAACTACACATACAGATGTTTAGAAATAGGTTTCCAAATCTTTACAGATTGCAGAGTTTTCCATTTCTTGTAAGCTTTATCTCCTGATAGAAAAAAATAAAAGAGAGAAAAGAATACACTTCTTCCTTCTAATTTTGCTAAGTACACTTCCTGTGAAAATTTCATGTTTGAAAGACCATTTAGTTAATGGCTAGTTAATTCTGTCCAAAGAATGTTTCCCATTTTAGAAGAAAAATAAATTAACCCCGCCAAACCTTTCCTGCAATATTAATTCCACATAAGGTTATGCTACTTTATGTAACTAAAGCACAGGCCTCAATTTACTTTATTAGCATAAAACATGTCTCATTATGTTATTTCTATTCTCAGGTGTTTAAAAGCTCTTCAATAATTTTTGTTACTATGATATTAGCACCTATCCTGCAAACTACTGCATTTTCTTATGACTATCACCTAATTAATATCCTTTTCTTACTTCATTTACTGAAATGGACATTGCTTTGCTCCCATAGGCCTGAAAAATTAATTGCCTCAGGCTGCAACTGTTTTTATTTGTTTGTAGCAAGAAAATTCAAGAGGACCCAACTGTCCTTCATTTACTGAGTGTCCAAGATCATTCAAAAATCCATCTATTGCCCTGTTGTATCTACAGATGTTGTCTAAAGTATTTTTATCAATGCTACTAGTCTTCCACTTGTATTAAGAGACTTTTGAAAAAAGAAACTTTGTACGGTTATAACTCTCCAGAACATTAAAAAGAAATAAATCTTAATCTAAAACAAGTTTGCAACTTATGTATATGTAATTATTAAAAATCTATGCTGGCAGATGAGACTTCCTAAAATTCACATCAGCTTTGGCAGGTTTTTTTTTTATGAAGGGACTCAAATTTTGCAGGCAAAATTAAAAAAACATCTAGGACAGGAATTAAGACACTTTTTTAGGTCAGCTTTTGAGCTTGCAGCTCCTCATCGAAAACAGCTCTACAGCACAATACCCTTAAATACTTTTTTACCTGCCTCAAGACCAGCTTCTCATAAAAATCCTCAAAGATATCCACACTTAATTTCTTTCATTGAAATATAGCAATGATCTGCCTTCCTCTACAGAGAATACTTTTCTGAATTCCTTGGATACTGTCAGAGTTGATAAACTAAACTGATTCCTCAGTCTCTGTGTAGAATTATGTGTGGGCACAGGCTTAGAGAAACTGTGACACTTCAGGCTATTTATGCACCTAATCACAAATGTTGGCAGCATTAAAATATTCACAATATTTACTGAAAATATAAAGAAAATTGTTTTATAGAATCATAGAATCAGAGGGTTGGAAGGGACCTCTGGAGATCATCTAGTCCAACCCCCCTGACAGAGCAGGGCCACCTTAGAGCAGGTTGCACAGGAACGCGTCCAGGCGGGTTTTGAATGTCTCCAGAGACGGAGACTCCACCACCTCCCTGGGCAGCCTGTGCCAGTGCTCTGCCACCCTCAAGGGAAAGAAGTTCCTCCTCATGTTTAGGTGGAACTTCCTATACTCAAGTTTGTGCCCATTACCTCTTGTCCTGTCACTGGGCACTACCGAAAAGAGCCTGGCCCCATCCTCCTGACACCCACCCTTTAAGTATTTATAGGCATTGATAAGTTCACCCCTCAGCCGTCTTTTTTCCATTTATAAGAACATAAAACAAATACTTGCTTTGTTACACTTCCTTGTACAAAAGAAGCTCAAAGATGTCACGCAGAGCTGTTCAAAAACCAGTATTAACCATTTTCAGTGTTCACTTCCAACTATTTTGTTGCTGTTTAGTGTCCCGGCAAAGCATTTTTATAAATGCTATAAACTATTATGTTATCAAACAAACAAACAAACCCATAGAAAAAATAAATGCCACACCCAGCACTGTTTCAAGTCTTTCTCTCAAAGCAAAGTTCATTATTCAAGCACATAAAAAGCTAGTAGCTTTAATCAAAGCAAGCTCCAGTACTCCATGGACCTTGTTTTTCCTCTCAATCTCTGGGAAAGGACTAACTTGTTTCTAAAACTTCCTAAGAGTAACACAGTTATTCTTAACCCTTTTTTTCTACTTTATCCTGTTCATCTTGTACATTTCTTCATTAGATAGAAAGCATGTAGTTTAACGTAACATGCTAACTAAATATGAATATTAATATAGAGCGATCACAACTGTGCATTTACAGTGTTTGTACTAGCTTCCTAGTTTAGCTTTCTTTAATGCTCTTGCATTCACTTTGGAAAAAACACATAAGCAGTACGCTCCACAGGCATTTAGGATTAAAATGCATACATAAGCAATTAGAAAAGACCTGAGAGCATGCCATAAATTCACACCAAACTTTGCACTAACTCCCTCATCATCACCAACTGACAGTCACATAAAACATTATTCTAATCAAATAACCTAGAACTCAGTTGAGTTCACTGAATAGAAATTAGTTGAATTAAAGCCTAGGCAAAATTTGTTTTAAATGTTTACTGAATTGAAGCTTTAATGCTTTATGACTCTGGTAACAGGCTTGCAGCATTAACGAACTTGTAAGGAATCCAAATTATATTGCTTTTCTTGCCATCCAAATAGTAAACCTTATGGTTTATCAACAGTTTTCCAGACTGTGAAAAGTCCACATTGCTTTCAGCAGAAATGCCATACCATAATACACCATTATTTTTTAAGACTTCAAAATACAAAATGTGTTAGCTCTCCAGAAAGAGAGCTCCCAAATGTTTTCCCTTGGAATAGACAAGGATCACACACTAACACTAACACGAGGATATTTTTTCTGGTATGCACTACCTTGTGAGGCAGTGGAGATCTTGACATCATAGATCTCCCAAGTCACTGATAAACTTCTCAACTCTAGACTACTTTATAGCCTCCCCAGAAAGAATTTCAAAACAAAAAAAAATATTCTGAATTAATATCTCCATTTGGCATCCATGACCTTAAACTCTCCCATGACTGGAGTTACTAAGAGCCTTGAGACAATTTTTTCTGCATGGGCAAATACAGCAAAATAGGTTTCAGCAGCTCCAAAAAGCAACAGACCAAACATTTTTTTAACCAGTATTACTGACCAATTACTGACTAAATTGCCAGTTTCTGGATTTAGTGGAGGGAGGAAACATAGTAGGAATTTTACATCTGTCCTTTTCTAAATTTTGCTATTTGTGGAAACGCCATTTGATTAAAAAGACTTACACTATTATTCCTAATATCTAAAAGGACAAGGGGGACAATTTACTGTAAGTGCAAGAGACAATCAACAGCAACCATAGATAATAAACATTGTAAAGTACTTTTGTTATCATTTAATTAAAAGACCTGATGGATTGCAGGCACTAATTTTCACCATGTTTTTAAAAATGCAAACTACTTCTAGCCCCTCCATAAAGTTCAAATTTCTTGAATGGATAATGAAAGGAGTAAAGAAGTATTTTTAACGGCTTGTGTTTTCCACAGCCCAAATTGTAGATGCTTATTTTGGTACACTTAGAAGACAACTTGCATGTGACTACTCCTCTTTGCGTGATCTTCTCTGCCTACTTGTGTGTTGGAGCTGTAAATCATGTTCTGGCTTATTCAGATTGTGAAAGACGGATCAAACTAGCACTAAACCAATGAATTTTTTTATTGTCATTAAAAGATGACCCAGCACCCCTCTCACACCCAATAATGGCACAGCACATGTAATAATTGCCATCGGCATATCATTGTTTTATTGGAGGGCTAAGGAGCCACCAAAGACTACAGGTTTCCAATTTTGTCTGTATTACAAGAAAAAAATTTGATTTCCTCTTTATTAAATATTTAAGAAAAAAATGCAAAAATAAGAGGAATAATTTAATAAATTGCTAACAGCCACTAACAATGACACCAGAACAAATTAATGAAAAAAATCATCTAGATTTGGCTTTTATCCCTGTTTTTTTGGACAATGCAGCACAGCTGAGTCTTCTCACATGGCCTTCAAGACACCTTCCAGGTAAACTATGTAGTGGGCAAAAACTAATATCAGGACAAAGAGAGCTAGTTCCCCACATGTAAGAAGAGAGCACAGTAATCCAATAGCTAAAAATTAAAAAACATGCATGAACAACTACTGCTATATAGGCATTCACTAACCTCTTCAAACACATAGATAAGACCCAGGAAGAACATGACATTGTACTACCTAGCAGTTTCTGTTTCACGTGACATCAACTTTTAACACTGGAACAAACAAATTTTTTAATAGATTATTAGAAGATTAAGTAAATAAAGCTAGAACTCATAGATATGTTGGACAATTGTTAACCTGCAATAGCCATCATCTCCATTATTGACTTAACATATACTTTTGGTAGAAGAAAACCAGACATTTCCTGCCATGCAATAAGTGAATTTTCCAAAGAACATGGAGCAAAAACCTGTCACAAACTGAAAAATGATTCATAAGAAGTAGCCAAGAAGTTTTGAAGAACACTGCAGGACCATGTGAGTGACAAAATCACCTTCTAACCAATGGTATCAAACCTGCTATTAGATCTAACAGCAGGAACATATGATAGATTCATAGAATAGTTTGAGTTGGAAGGGACCTTTAAAGACCATCTAAGTCCAACTGCCCTGCATCTTCAAACAGATCAGGTTGCTCAGAGCACCGTCCAACCTGGCCTTGAATGTTTCCAGGGATGGGGCATCCACAACTTCCCTAGGCAACCTGTTCCAGTGCCTCCCCATACCCATCGTAAAAAATTCTTTTCCTCATGGCTAGTCCAAATCTACCCTCTTTTAGTTTAAAACCATTATTCCTTGTCCTATCACAACAGGCCCTAATTTCTTGTCCCCACCTCTCTTACACTGAAAACTGAAAGGCCACAATAGGGTTTCCCTGGAGCTTTCTCTTCTCCAGACCTAATAACCCCAACTCTCTAAGCCTGTCCTCATAGGAGAGGTGCTTCATTCCTCTAATCATCTTCTTTATGGTTCTCCTCTGGGCCTGCTCCAACTGGTCCATGTCTTTCTTATGTTAGGGGGCCCAGAGCTGGACACAGTACTCCAGGTGGGGTCTCACCAGAGCCAAGTAGAAGGGCAGAATCACCTCCCTTGACNAGAAGGGCAGAATCACCTCCCTTGACCTGCTGGCCATGCTGCTTTTGGTACAGCCCAGGATACAGTTGGCTTTCTGGGCTGCAAGCACACATTGTTGGCTCATGTCCAACTTTTCATCCACCAGAGGCCCCAAGTCCTTTTCCTCAGCGCTGCTCTCTATCCCTCATCCTCCACTCTGTATTGATACCAGGGGTTGCCTCGACTCAGGTGCAGGACCTTGCACTGGGCTTTGTGCAACCTCATGAGGTTCACATAGGCCCAATTCTAGAGCTTGTCCAGGTCCCTCTGAATGTTACAAATGGTTCAGACAACACATTAAATTCTGACCTGAAGCCTTACTTGTTATTGCAGGTCCTGCCTGTTTTTCAGTGTTTTATAGTAAGTGATGGAGTTTTTTTCAGTTAAAATTAAAAGACTTGCAACTGGATGTACATGACTTTTTTTTTTACACTTAATGGAAGTGAGAAAACAAATAATTGATACAACTTCTTCAAATACTGTATTACTAAAAATTATACACTAAAACTAAGCTAAAAAAAAATATTTAAAGTAAATTCAGTAAGAAGTAGGTAATAAAGCTGACTAGATAAGTTATTTAGGAGGCAGTTAAAAAAGAGCCATTGTAAAGAAGTCCATAAATGAAATTAAAAAACCTCACAAAGCATTACAGCTTGATAGAAACATCATTTGTACTAGTGAAATTGTTAAACTCTAGAATCCCCCGCATATTAAGACTCCTGGTGACAGAAATTAGCCACCAGAGGGAGCCCACATAATCTGGTACAAAGAACATCGCTGTACAAAGAGAAATTTCAGATAAGTATATGAGAGTTTAAGAAAATAATTGCCTATATCTAGAAAACTTCATTGTAAATTGTTTATAGTCCACTTAACTGAACAGCTCTCCTCGGTACTTGATTTCAGATTCATTCTTATTTTTACAGATACAATTAAAAGCAACAAAAACCTACTATGAAGAACTATAACTACAGCTAGAACAAAACGAAATAAACTAAAATACTTTGTTATGCATTACCTTTTTAGTTTATTTTGTTATAAAAATTCAGTACTTCAGAAAGCAGCCCACCATCTAACTTAGTACACTAGCCCACAAATAATATGGCAGTGAGAATACCTACATAGTCCTGGGGAATTTTAAAGTATTTCCTTCAAACAAATTTAGGCCTGGGATCTTAAGCAACAATGATATCCATAAGGCATTTTTGTACTTTTGTTTTTTATGTCAAGTCAGTATAATTTTTATATTGAATATTTAAATTATCTGAGGAACCATCTCCTTTTCTAGCCTAATTAATAAATACATCACACACAGAAAGAGTTCTAACATTTGCTCCATGAGTTAAAATACTTTTCTATTAAGAACAGTTCTCAAATGCAGAGAAGTATTTTTAAATCAAGAAAATGCTTACTACGCTACATGTTTCCATTTCATTCTTAGAAGCCTGATACCTCACTTTGCCTTTCAAGTTTTTGTAATTGTCAAAGCTGTATGATTCTAAGTTAATAAAATGAATATAATAGAAGCTGTAACCATAATTAACATCAGTAGCAGTCAGTGTTTCTAGTCTTTGACACTTTACAACTTCTTGCAAATTTGTATTCTTTTACTGCTGAATTTACCCGTGCTTCCCCTCTGCAGCATGACTGCTTTATAAAGTCGGTATCAAGACAATAATTACCACTGTAAAAGAAAATTCAAGGTGCATACATTTCCACACTAAACAAGCTATCTTTCCCAGAATGCTTTGCTATTAGAAGAACTGAAGAAATCAAATGTGCTACAGCAAAAGCTTTTGTTTGACTCCAGAGTATACAAATTGGATTTGAAGAACTCTGTAAAGCAGCAGATACGCACAGAGCATGTGTAACTTCTCCCATTAAATTAAAAAGTCAAGTTGCTGTCTAGCAAAAAAAACATACTAATAACATACTAATAAAACATACTAATAACACTTGAAGTGCACAGTGCTCTAAGATACTTTAGCAAGAGTCTTTGTAACCCAGGGAGTTGAAATCCTAAATGCAAGATGGAGATGCCACAACATCTCAGTATAGCTAGTCAAAGAGGCACAAACACTGAATTTTCACCTGTCTATGTCAGACCAAATGAACTTCAGCTCCTGAAGTTCATACTTTTTATTTCTTAATCCTTACTGAAAAATTGCAAAATACACAGAAAACATTTGAAAAATGTTCCATATACAATCTTACATCAGCCCACTCAGATACCGCACTAGTTAATCACAGAAAGAATATGAAACAATGTTATGTTAAAAACACCTGACAGAGGCATTGTAAAATACCTAGTAATCATATTTATCAATTTAATATTAATTCTCAAGATCTACTCTGTTA
>VXBO01002291.1:3710-15369 GCA_013400135.1 Rhinoptilus africanus
AAAAAAAAAAAGAGAGAGAAAATCCAAAACCAGCATTATGTGAGTCCTCAAAAGAGTTTTAAAATAATGTTACCGTATTTTCGTATGTACTGCAGCTATGCAGTCCTCACTATGCCAGAGGGAAGGTGCTGTGGCAGATTCATTCTGTAAGAAATGCATAAAAAGAAATAGTGCCTGCCTGCCTGCCTTAACGAGCTCAAAATCCACACAGATCCGGCAAATAGAGGAACTATTCTTATCCCCTTTTTACAGATAGAGACTTGAGTCACTGGATGATTCTGTGACAAACCCAATGTCACACAAACAACCTGTTGCAAACCTAGGACATACAGAGCTTGTAGTTCAGTCCCAGGTTGATGTATTTATTGCTGTAATATCATTCATATATTATATAAGCAAAATTTAACAAATGCATAGATTTTGGTGTCCCATAGTGTTATTTTTTTTCCATATGCCATAAGAAAAAGAGGTGGTTCTAGGTGTGTCCGAGCTGCAGGAAGCTCTAGCAGATGTGATGTTTGTAGGAGCTAAGGAAATCTTCAAGCTCATGTCAAGACAGTAAGTAAGGGTTGGGTGTTGGAATACGCTTTCAGATTAACAAGCAGTTGCAGTGAGTGGTTGCATGACTGTACAGTTATGAGCTCTTAGGGGTAGAAAATAAGTAGGAATGACTGGAGAAAGCACCTTCTTAGAGAATGTATTGCATTATGGGGAAGGTTAGCAGGTTCACTCTCAGTATGGTGGGGAGTATTTGCAGACCTGGAGGAATAGTGTGACCAGGGGGGTTTGCTTTGTTTTCCCATGGCAGGGGTCAGCAGATGGCACTCACACACAGCCTCAGGAGTTGCCAACACCACTGGAGTAGTGGCAAGTTTCTCTTTTTAGAAATGCTGCATCATCCTTAAATCTTTGCTGCAGTTCCTTTGTGGGGAGCTGTGGCAAACAGCTCAGGAAGGTTTTTTTTCTGTCATAGCTTTTCTAACTTAACACAGAATTGCGTACGATGAGGTGGGTTGAAGTTTCTGAAATTGGGATTGTTCAGATTCTGATTTGATCAGGTCTGTTAAAAAAACTAACTTATATAATATCAATATGTTATATGAGTTGAACCCTTATATGGAGTCATTGATTTCTCCTTCAGCAGAAGACTAACTACAAAACCAGGATATCTGCCTGCAAGAAGTGGCACTGTTTAATCAATCCCTTTTAAAATTTCTTATGGTTTTATTCTTGGCAGGTATGCATTATTGTCCAATTTCTCATCTGTTTTAAAATAGAGAATTCTTTTGGAAGTCAATAGTATTTTTTTTTTTTCACAGTTAATGAGCTGGTCTTATGTGATTTTGGTAAGTTTGTGGCTTGGTTAAGAGGGTAAAACACTACTGTGGGCCTCTACAGAACTGAGGTCTACCTCCTGTGTAACTGACTTAGTGAGGGTTCTTGAGCAACAGATTTTGTCATTCTTTGATCCCTTTCTCCTTTCCAATTGTTTTTCATCTTCTTTGTTCGGTTGTCTCTGCTTCATGTTTTCATTCATCCTTACTTCATCTGATTTCACCACTGCAAATAGAAAAATAATAATGATAATTTTGAACACATTATTCTAGGTTTTATCTCAGGGCAAAAATCTTTTATCCAGCTTTAGACTGTCGGCTTTGATTTGAAGAAACTCCAAGCAATCACTGCTGCTAAAAAGTTTATGGAAACTGAAAGATAAATCTTTCTGCAAAACTAAGCCTTAAATTCACCCTACACTGGTTAAACTTAGGTCAGGATTATTGGCCAGTGCTTGAGAATTTTGTGCCGAATAAACATTACTCTGTTTGACTAGTTGCATTTGTTTAATTAAAGTAACACATCTGTACAGTAAATAGCCTGTGATCGGGCAGTAACATAATACTGTACAAGCACAGCAGTAATTGGATAATGTAATGAAATGCATGGTGGGTTTTTTAAAGAAAATATAATGAGATTTCATCATTTTATACACACAGGTAATTAGTTCTTAGAAATACTGGGAGAGTAAATTATCTGAAGATTTGAACTATCAGCAAGTATTTTAAATGGACCAGCTGAAGAGGTAAAAATGTTCTAGTTTAAATCTCTTGAAATTCAAACCAAAATGAGGCCGGTACGAAATTAAGGTACTAATAAGAACTGAAAGGATTTTTGGAAATTAAGTCCACTAGACTATCTGCCATAATGAATGCCAAGCTTACTGATGGATCTGTGCAGGTGAAAGCATGTTTCCCACTGACTGAGTGGCACTGCACAAGACTGCAAGCCATCACCTATCCAGATCACTGTGTATGAACTTTGCTTTAGACTTTCCAGGCTATCCTTTTTCAAAGCCCATTCAACAAAAGAGCCACAATTTGAAATAACCTCTCAGAGGCACATTTTCAAAACCTGGTGTATGTGACAATATCAGTATGGTGGAATAGTGCAACTACCTAAAGTGCTTGTGTTAGCTGATCACACTTTTCTCTATATGTTATTTAACACATAACAGCTAAGCTGCACTGTGTAACTAGAAGAGTTAGTTGGAGGAGCTCCTTGTCACAGGGTATCATGGAAGTCAGAAGTTCACATGCATTCAAGGAAAAACAAGCTCATGGAAAATAAATCAAGTAAGAGTTACTAAAGATATAGAAAATACTTTACATTCAGGACATCATTCAGGAGTTTGTACAGAAGAAACANCTAAGACTTATATTGTGTGACTGTCTTCTACTTGGTGCAAAACACCTGACAGTTTGGGTGGGGGCTCTGCAGAAGAAAGGTGCCAGATTCTGGTCTGGAACCGCAGCCAACTCTAGTCATCTTCTGGACAAATATTGAATCTCTACTCCTCATTTTTGGGAAATGAATGTTGTTCCCTTTATGTGTCACAAGCACATCCTCATAGGGAAGAGCGGGAAGGGAGGTAAGACATGGGTTAATATTCAGAGGGTTAAATAGCCAGGAAGAGAAGTCAGAGTTTTCGACTGCCTGCACTGTGTTCTGAAAACAATCCATCTCCCTGCTCTGACACTCCTGATGTTTAATTGATATATTTCTGCCTCCCCCCTCGTTGTTAATATTTAAGCAGGTGAGCACAGCGGGCAATGGGCTGCTTGCAGTAGCCAGGTGGCCCTGCCAGCAGCCTGATGCACTAAACACCTCCCCTGAAATTTGCATTGTTTTTGTTCTCCTCTGAATGTGCACAAACAGGCCCAATTTGAAAATGCAAACAAACAAACATATAGCTAAACTTTCTCTGAAGGAAGCCTAACCCCCTTGAACAAAGTTCCCCAGGGCCATCACTAGCTTCTTTTCTTCTTTTTTTTTTTTTTCCCCTTCGTCTTTTTGTTTGGCTTTCACTCTTATTCTCAGTATTGCTTTCTTTCCTTTGTACTTTGATGTTTCTTCGGGGACTTGAGGAAGAAAAGCAACAACAAAACAAAACAACAACAAAAATGAACAAACTCTAAGGCATTTACAGTTTGTTTTCGCATGGACTAGACCTGCCAATAAACATGGGGGAGCGTGGAAAACAAGGGGAAGAAATATAACTGAGAAAACTAGAGACAGGAAGACGGGGGCACAGGGAAGCATTATCCTTCCCCAGGGCCTCTGCCCTGGGAGCACAGCTCTCCAATCTATCCAGAATGAAAGACACTCTGTCTGACAGTGCCTGGATCATTTGCTCTTCTCCCATCCCACCCTGGCTCTCTTCCAGAGCAGCAACCAGGTTGCAGGCAACTGATATATTTGCTCTTGTCTAAGGGACAGCTGGTTCAGCCTAAGAGCCTCCAGTGCTCAATGGTCAGCTGCTTGATATAGAGTTAGATTAATGAACGGAGTTTGTGGTTAGTCTTTGCCCAGTTATCACTTAAGTCGTCTGGGTCCAAATCCAGTGTCATACAACACTCGAGCCCATAAGTTAAGAACCTGTTCTATGTTTATCTCCGAGGACTATAGCCCAACTGCATGGCTTTGTGCTCCCTGAACAGGCTTGAGCTCAAATCCTTTGATAGAAACAGTTTAATTTTGTACAGATTTTTTTTTAAATCTTGAAGGGTCTAAGGAGGCACCAAAAAGAGCAGTGGGACTACTGTTTATCCTGGGAATTTCTTTAATATCTCTTCTTTACCAGCCTGGATAAAATGAAAAGACTGGCCTGAAGCTTTCTCAGCTCATTGGACTTTCTCAGCTTATTCATGAACACCTCTGAGAAATTCTTGGCACAAATAAAACATTTCCATGCATGAAACAATGTACTGTCTTGAAGTTAGTTCAGTCATCCACAACTGAGGAGGTCTGAATTTAAATCACTGTAAACACAGAGAGAAACTAAACTGTGATCCAACTACTGAGATGGCAGTGAACTTATAGTTACGAACTAGACCAGACTTGAAACAGCATTTGCGGCTATGGATGCAAAATATAAGGTGACAACCATTCTGGCAACCCAGATTTAGACATTTGTGTTCCTGAGAAGGGCAACTTTAAATCACCTGATTAGTTTACATACATCCTGCTCTGAGAAGATGAACTCAAACATTCATCTTTCTTCACATATTCATTTAAATGTATTAAATCATGTTCCCTCAATGCATGTTGCAGTTTCATGTGAAAGCTATATCCTCCTGTGCTCATCACTCCAGTGGTTGTATCATTTGAAGTTCTAGAGCCTTGCAGAAAGCTAGAATTAATTGCAGAGTCCCAGAGCCTGAGATCACCTGGTATGAGTTTAAAGATCATCCAAAGACCCAAGTGTACCCTAGGTTACGAACAGCTAGGTCTATTTCTTTTTCTGTTGTGATTATCAAGTATCCTGGTGCATTCTTGTCCTGAATTATATATTGAAGTGAAAGTCATTATCCTTATGAATCTACTGGTTGGGTTGGGTGTTTTTGGTGATAACTTATAGCTTGTTATTTAGCAAAATAGCTCCCAATTTTCCCATCCTTGTTTGATAGAAGGCATAGTTTGTCTCGTATTGTCCTACCCAATTCTGGGGACCTACAGGGAGATAAAGTTACTCTCACTCATCTCTTCTATTGTCATGCTAGATTATGACAAAGATGTTTCCATGGGTGTATGGAAGTATATAAAACTGGATCAACAAAGATGTGGGAGGTTCTAGCTTGAAGCAATGTCAGTTGGAAAAATCCCAAGCTTTAATCTTCTACAGTATTTCTTTGCTTTGTGATGCAGAGCTCATACTCTGACCTCTGTGGTTGCCTTGATGGAGCCACAGGTGGTGGAGAAGCAGATGGAAATGGGCAGGAATCAGCAACCTCTCTGTGGGAGAAAGGACTGGAGTAGGATAATGGAGTGTTCCACTGTAAAGATGAGCTTGAGGAAGTAACTTACAGAAAAGATGGTTGATCAATGCCCCCACACACATATCAACACATTCAAATTTTCATAAGAAAACTGGAAACATTTGGACTGAAAAATTGGAAATATTTCTATGAAAAACAGATACCATCTGACCAAGAATGTCCACTGAACTGGACATTCCCAACTTTTTTACCTATTAGTCAGCAATGACAACTGCCTCCCAAGCTCTTCAATACAATGATGATTATGATTTTATGTGTTTACTCTGCTTGTACCAAAGAGCTTCACACCCGAACCTCAAAACATCACTATCACCACAGATCCATTTAAAAATCCGGCACTGGATAATCAAAGGGTCTTTTGCATTCATTTTATTGCATCTTTTGCATTCTGTAGTTCTTTGTATGATGGCAATTTTGCTTGCACTTTGTGCTTTGTCTACAATGAAACATCTTCCCCCATTCTTATGTTGGGCTACAGAGGACATTTTAATAGCCCCATTTCATCCACAAAGAAAAGAAATAATAAACAGCAAGTGATTTATTTATAACGACAAAATGATTTCATGTTGTTCCTTCTTGACAGACTGATCTGGCCAGAATTACATTCTATTGATAAAACTGTGAAGGACTGCCATTCATCGACCACATGAAGTTAAGGGGTGGGGGAAAATGAATTTGTCCTTAGAATTTTCTTTCCCAAGCTGTCAGTTGTTTCTAGAGATTTGAACAACCTCATTCTCACAGTTGCATTCACATCTGTTTCATCTTTCCTTTATTTATTTAACCATTTTTTTTCTTGCCAGCACATATTTCTATAATTGTAACAAAATATGAACAATCTTTTTTTAGCAGTTAGCAACAAAGATCTAATATTTGAGATTTTTATCTCTACGAGTCTCCAGAATATTTTGCACTTTCCCTATCACTGAATAGGTAAATCCTTGGAGAATGTAGTAGTGGTTTTCTGAGACTATGCAAGCTTTCCTCTAGCATAAACACCAGAATGGACAGTTTTAAGACTTATGACTCATTGTTTCTACAATAGATTCTTTGCATGTGCAACATCATTTTCCATATCCCGTGTGATTCTTTCAGTTACTTTGCTGTTCTCCAAAGCAGACTGAAAGGTAAAAGACATTCTCACACAGAACAAGAGGGATAGACGTATTTCAAAAGGGTGGGAAACACAAACAGGACTTAGTATCTGAAATCATCTATTATATCTATCTGTTCCTTTTCTCTACATCTCTCTTGGGCTCTGTTCATGATCCCTCAGTAACACATTCAGTCTCACAAACACACACTCAGGGACCTGCCATCTTTAAATAAGAGGTCCGCAGGGAAAGGAAAGTAGTTTTCATTTATATCTGTCTTAACCAGAATTAAACAAAGCTTTAGATCCCATGTGATGGTGTAAGTTTGGCATTTTCTTCTTACTTTTTTTCCAAGCTAGAGAGCACAAATGTGCTTCCTCTATAAAGTATCAGAAAAACTAAGATTGAATGTAATTAAAATAAAATACAACAATATTAAAATAATATTAAAGGAAGGAAATGTAGTGCATAAACTAGTCATTAACCCCAGCATCCTCAATAGATTTAAATTTGAGTAACTGCTCGTTGATTTGACTACTTATAATTCCCACTCTAGTTTTAGCTGGATATTATATTCTTTTTCATTCATTAAAGCTTTGCAGCTGCTTCCCACTCCAGTGAGGGGTGCACTGTCATGCCAGAGGGAATGATTCCTAGACAGTAAGAAGTTTTCAGTCCTTTGGGAATTTATGCATTGATTCCAAAGTGGTCTAGGATTTTACCCATCGGCTCATATCTATGCTATAGATTAACCTGGTATATTGCATCTAAATTCTCCTGAATCCTAATGAAGTCAGTTAAGTGAACTGTTAGTGTAAATAAGTCCACAGAGTAAAAAGATACCCTGAAGCTGGATCTTTTACAGCTATGACCTAAATTTGGATCCAAACACTGCTTTACTAGCCTTTCTTCTCTTTTACTGTGTGTCTATATACATAAATATATGTATGTGTACATGCATATACATATAGCCTGGCTATGTGTAAAATGTTTTAGGATGAAAGGCTCTGGGTAACATGTAGTCATAAGATATTATTTATGCAGTTTCCTCAGAAGATGATTAATTGGGCTGAGATATGTACACTAATGCATGAGTCAGCTGTAGTACCATCGCTGCAGATACATGGCTTAATTCAGGTGATTTAAAACACACAGCAATACTACAAAGCACCTTAGGATGGGAAGTTGAGAGTGATATTAAAGCCAGCAGATTCTGCTGGAGAAATCTGAGCTGGTGGAATATAATTACACTAGTCAGCATGTGGTCCAGACAAGTGAATGAATATTCTCCGTTCTGTATGAGAGCCAGAGGTTTCTTTCAAATATCCCTAACTCCAAGTTTAGACATGATTATGAGGGTACTTCAGATTTAATATTGATTTAGAGAACAAGATACTTGGTAGAGTCCAGCAAAGTAAATCTAAGGATCTGACAACTCTGGTGAGTGCTATAGTCACCTGGTCACTTGAACGAGCTCTGAAATCTAGTCCTGAAGCTGCTGTCCTGGTCCATATATTATACACCTGCAGTTATGGCACTTGCTATGGTTACAGCACTTCCAGAAACATATCTGTAGACCAGCAGCCTCCAGAAGGAGCTGTATGAAGTGTCTCAATCACAGAATGGTTGGAAGGGATCTCAAAGATCAGCTAGTTCCATCCTCTCTGCCATGGGCAGGGACACCTCCCACTAGATCAGGCTGCTCAAAGCCCCATCCAGCCTGGTCTTGAACACTTCCAGGGATGGGGCAGCCACAACTTCCCTGGGCAACCTGGGCCAGTGTCTCACCCTTACAGTAAAGAATTTCTTCCTGATATCCAATCTAAATCTACGCTCTTTCAGTTTGAGGCTGTTACCCCATGCCCTATTACTACACTCCCTGATAAAGAGTCCTTCCCTATCCTTCTTGTAAGCCCCCTTTAGGCACTGAAAAGCTGCTATTAAGTCCTCCTGGAGCCTTCTCTTCTACAGGCTGAACAACAACCTCAACTCTCTCAGCCTGTCCTCACAGCACAGGGGCTCTAACCCTCTGATCATCTTCGTGGCCCTCTTCTGGACCCGTTTCAACATGTCCATGCCACTGTCCCTTGTAATGAAAACTGTACAGTTTAATGGACAAGGCAGATGAACAATTTGAAACTGCAGCCCCACCTTGGAGAATTAAGGTAGTGCACAGGGACCATGTAGAACTGTCAGTGATCTAGAAACTTGCTTCTGGATTCGTCAGCCACTCATGGAGCACAGAGAAAACATGTGGCTCCTGAGGCCCCAGTGGCTTAGTCATAGAAACATCCTTCTTCCCTGGCTTGAGAAGTATATTTAATGAATTCAAGCTGAAAATCCCCTTGCATGAATTTTACAGTCTGAAAGATAGAAGAAACCACCATTGGAGAGGGAGAGACAGAGGCACAGGAAGGGAGAACAGTTTGTGTAAGGGTGCAAATTTTCTCAAGGAGACCAAAGCCCAGCCTGAGGACCCAGCTACATGAACTATAGAGTTGTTGCATCCCTTTTATTTATTCCTTTAGTTAACAAGAAGGCACCCATTTTCTTCTCCCCTCCCATCACACACCTTGCTGCCAGCCCCTTCTTGCTTCATTTCATACCCAATCAATATTATTTGACAACATACAGGTCAGCAACGATGGCAGTTATATCAGCAGCATGGAAATTACAAAAGAAACTATTGTTTGTCTTGAAATTAAGGGCTACTGAAATCAATAGTACATTTGAAAATTGATATCGATCACTCTGTGTGTGTGTTTGTATGTGTGTGCGTGTATTTGCATGTATATGTACACGAAGAATTTTGGGGGTTAAGTTCTCTTTCAGCTACATAATTTCTGTTTCTTTTTGACAAAACCAATGAAATCAACTTAAAAATTATACACTTATGAATCTTTTTGAAGCAATTGAAAAGAGAACAATATTGACATCTCATAATTGGATTTCCCCACTTACAACGTTAACAGCCACTGTTTTTGTGATTATTTTGCAGGGCTTGGATGTTGTTTTATTGTTTTTGAGGTTTGTTCTGGGTTTTGTTTTATTTATTTAAAGGTTTCTATTCAAGTCATATCAAGGAGAGGGGAGGAATAATGTCTGCAAACGCCATTTGAATCAAACAAGCCAAGAATAGTAATAGTTATTGTTTGGCATGTTTGAGAGCTATTGTGTGACAAATAGATTTGGAGTCATCATTTGTTTAAAAAGGCAGTAAATGAAACTTTATGAGATGGGGACAGAGTAACGACACAAAATTACCCATCCAGAACTCCTGATGGTAATCAGTAAAATGAAATAGATTAACTGTTTGTTTTTTCCCCCTCCAAGACACCAAGAAAATAAGATGTAATCAAAAATATTTGTTATCCTTGACCCACGGTGAACCAAAAAATTGCATGGTAGTGGCTCATGACAGCAGAGTTTGATGGCTAATGACTGGATAACCAGAAGCAGATGAGAATGTAACAAAAGGCCATACAAGTATTGTCACAGTCAGAAAAACAAGGGGGTTATGATTAAAAAAATGCTACTGGCAGGAGGTATGGCAGTTGTCTCCTGGTAGATATGCTAATGGCATGCTTCATGGCTTCTTCTAACTACCTGAATGGACAAGGAAGGATTTTTCACTTCCCCTTTTTCTTCACCTTTGCCCACTGAAAAATTCAGTTTGTCCACCTCCTCTGAACGTCAGCTACAAATCATGAGTGAGAGCATTTGTATGAAGCCTGTGGAGAATGCAGAAGTACCTCTTGGGTTCATTTACTCTTCTTGCAAGCTGGATGCCAAACTCAGCACCAGCTCTGGAGCCAGGAACCTTTCCCCAGGAAGGTTACCAGGAGCCAAAGGAGTTCTGTCATTTTTTCTCTTCTGTTTCTTGTCTTTATCTTTTTTTGCTTAATTAGAGGAAGGTGCTGGAACAAAGAGTGAATTTTAGCAGTCCTTGGAGAGGAGTTGGTCTGTCTCATTTTCTTCCACCACTGAAAACTGAAAGATAATATCAGCTGAAGTTCACACAGTTTCTTCAGGATCAGGTCGTTTTTGGTGATCAAAGTTTTCAAGAGACAGTGGATAGAACTTCTGTACTTTCACTGGTGGGTCAAATATTGCACTGTGTCATGCAAAGAATGTGGAGACAGATTCTTTACAAAGGAGATTATGACAAATCAGGGAGTTTGCATTTGTCTTTTCTTACTTTTGGTTGCTTTTTTGTTTGTTTGTTNTTCAGTCATTAATACTGGTACAACTGATCTGTTAAACCTAGCTTATGAGAAATGTATCTACATATATCTTAATTACTAAGGCAATTCTTTTCACAGATGTTGTAAATACTGTTATTTATTGATTACATAGCATGTGTCACCGGGCTAGAAACACTTTCCCCTGAATTATAAACTTCCTGGTCAAATTTTGATTTCTCTTACACCTTGATGTTACAGATCCCCAGAGGGGAGACATTATAAAAAGAGTGTAAATTTGAAGAATATTTATTTGAGTATTGACAGACAACAAGAGGACTCTTTTCCAGGCCGTGGGCTAAATTGTTCTATGAGACTCACTGCTCCAAGCCTAGTGTAACTCCCCTGAAGTCATTACTACTCTCAGTGTTTTGAGTCTTGAGTTTTTCTCTGTGGGTCTATCTACTGCTTCAGCCTAATGAATCTTTTTCTAGCTTTTTTTGCTTTCCTCGATAATCCCAAATCCTTATCCTTTCCCTTCAAGTCAAAAAAAACCCCACAGAAAATATGCCCTAATCTGTACAAAAATCAACCTCCCAAAAAATTAGATCCTCATTTAATTACATACTTATAGTAATTTCAGTTCACCAAAATTGATGCAACTATCCTAATTTGTACCAATAAGAAATATGGCCCATAAAGAAATTTAATAATGAGGAAAAATTATTTTACTGAAACATCAAGGAATTGCTCTTTCAGTGGTCTACTTCAAATATGTTTACGTATCATAGGGACCTGATTAATTCAGTAATACAGAATTTGCTTCTTTTTCTGCTCCTATGTGGATTTTCTACAAAATAACTTGGTTGACCTTGAAATTTTACTCTAAAATTTCTGATGAAAGCCACATAGATATTCCTAACATCTGCTTTTTAGTTAAATTGTGATTGAAATATGAAGATGTACCAATAACTGGAAATNCTACTTTGCTTGTATAAATTTTCACTGGATGTAATTTCTAGAACTCAGTTATTCCTCCGGAATTTCCACA
>VXBO01002293.1:10648-21140 GCA_013400135.1 Rhinoptilus africanus
AAAATGTAATCTGTTGTTTAGCCAACAAAATGAAAGTAAATTTCTCTGAGATTGGTACGCAAACGTAGGAGAATTCCTGTTAGAATCTACTTGTTAGCCTTTTTTGCTATCCAACTGTCAAATGAAAAACTATTTTCTGTTTTATAAAGATGTAGCTATAGACAAAAGTATACTTCAATTACTAGTAATGAGAACAAGTCTGTTTTCTCTGTTCATGCTAAAATTATAGTACCTGTAAGTTGAAACATTCTTTCTTAATAGTTTTTTTATGCCAAGAGACGAGAAAGCTGTCATCAGCAATTAATTCTTGCAAATGTCACAGAAATAAAATATATAAACTTGAAGAAAAAAAAATCACAGATTTTAAGCTGTTTGTCTGAAATTGGAATGGTGTGAAGGAGATGCTGAAAGGGTATAAAGCAGACTCCCAAAGAAAACTGCCTATAAATAGAGGTTGGCCTAATTCTTACTTATTCTATAGTTGGTTTGTACCACTTCATAAAATCACTAAAAAAATTCACTCCCTCTATCATACTTTAAACTAATTATGAATTTTCTGCTAAATGGTGATCCTGTCCGAATGCACAGAAACCAGCTGGTTCCACTGGACTTCAGTACAGGAAAACAAATTTTAAGCTCCCTTTTCATTTTCATTTATTTGCTTGAAAATGAAGCCTTATATTATGTGTTTATGAAAAATAAGGTTATTTTATGTTTATGTGAAAAGATACAAACAGTACACAGACAATGTAAAGTATATGATAGCTATTTCCCCATGAATTTAAGATTGAACTTACATGTGTCTCATGTAAGTGAATTTGCTTGTTCAGTTTTCATGTGTGGCATCAGAGAAAAGAAGCTGCCCCAGCTGTGCTGCACTGTCTCCTACATTTACTGGCAAAATAACAGAAAACAAAATACACGTACTGAGATTCATTTAATTCCCCTTAAAATTCTGTTTTGAAATACAACCTCAGGAATACAACCTCATCCTCAATTGCAACTCACAACTTTAACTCAGCTGCATATATTCAGAACTTAAAATACATCACATTGTTCTCATTCTGTCTTTAATGGAAATGTAATGCACCACAATTTATTTCTATCTTTGAAAGTTATCTTAGACAATTATTTTTGTTTTAGATTAATATATTTGTCTTTCTATGGCCAGTATCATAAAAGAAGGCAAAAGACTCATTTATCCAAACAATTAAAGGCAAACCCATTTCTTCAGTTAATGCTGATATGAAATAATGTATAATTTTATGTTATTGTTATAACTGTGGTGATGACAGGAAGAAAAGATTAATGGTAGTTATTTGTTTCAATAATGAACTGAGTTATGGTATTGTTCTTTATATATACCAGGTCTTCTTTTTAAGGTGTGAAATTCACCACATTCAAGGGGCAGTTGTATCACATGTTGAGCACTTAATTTCCATAACAGTACTGTTTAAGTAGTTTAATAGCCATATGTGACATGATAGAGTGAGATGTATTTCACTTAGTAGAGCTATTACTTTGCTAACTTTAAGGAGTTTCTAACCATTCCTTGGGATGCTTTTGCCCAATTTTCTAAAGAAAGGAATCTTACACATTCATTCTGTTCTCCCTGTCTCTCTGTCCCCCAGTAACTTTCAAGCTATGCCAATTTTAACCAAATACAGCAGAAAGTTAAATTCCACCAGTATTAATGTACTGCAAGTTCCTAAGGTGTGGTGAAATGAACAGAGGAGAGATTTGTAATGCTAGCTCCTCTGGAAATTTCTGCAGTGGCCTATTTGGTGCAAATAAGCAGAGCATCACATCTGGCCAAGAGCTACCTGGCACAGTCCTGGACATTTCTTGCCCCGTCTTTCCACAGCCTTCTTGCTACCTATCTTCCTCCTTATATGATATCAGAAATGTAACAGAAAGCTACAGTTGTGACATGTGTAAGATTGGGTACCAGAAAATGTTACAGCAAGCTTCTGAGATGGAGGTAACAGGAGATGCATGCTTGTTGGGACACAGAGACAAAGATCAAGTTTTATTAAATCCTCTATTTAGATAAATAATACAAGGCAGACCACTGGTGATCGTTCTTTTGTTTTGGGTCTTTTCTAATAATCTACTAAAAAAATATATACTCATTATTTATTGCTCTTTATCCAAATGGTTTTTTCAAAATTTAATAGTGAAAAATTAGGCCCTTAAATTTTCTGATGAATGAGGATACCACGTATAGTAAGACATGGACTATCTCTTTTATGATCATGTATTCAAGCACTTTCATTAGTTGAGTAATAGCATGAAAAGGGTATTTGAGATTAAAGTCCTCATTTACTGGTTTCAGACAGGGGTTCTTTGCTAAATCCTAATGTATATTTGAAACTTTGACAACATTTTTCTTTCTTTTGCAAATAAATCTGAGCTATTAACTGAAACATGGAGGATACAATAGCCAGACTGCTAAATATATTGTTACAAGCAATAAGTACTATATCCCTTGAGAAGAGTCAAAGCTGTTTTGTCTGAAACAAAGGAAATCAGATTAGTAATTTATTTGTCATTGTTTCACCTTTCAGTATGACTAGTTTGTGTTTTACCTGTTTCCTTCTCTGAACGTATTTTAATACTGATTCTGTGTTTATTGATGCTGAGATCTTGCATACACAGGCATTACAATGGTTTATGGCTCCTGTTTATAATAACATTTCCAACAGCTTAAAGTGTCCCCTATGTTACCTATTGTATTTCACTCATAACTTTAAGGAATAACCCTGAGATATACTTATTTATTTTATAAAAGATGAAAGTGGAAATGTAGCTTGCAAACGTAGGCTTTTACAACCTGATGTGAGCATATATTAGTGACTGCTAAGCAATTCCAATGACTGGACTTTGAGTACTTGCAGAAAATGTTCCCAGGCTAGTCTACATGTATAGATTTGAGCAGTGGGCCCTTGTTCAGACAAATATTAACATACTGGGAATTTTTCTATTGTTTATGTCCATATTTTGGGCAAAATATTGGCAAAAAGAGTTGTTTTGTTAGCTCATTTGGGACTGAAAATCTCTTCAACAATTTTTATGACACAAGTTAACACATTTGAAACCTTGTCATCTGGTTGCACTACAAACAAGTGAGAACTAGCACAACTGAGCTAATTCATTTGGATAACAGTGCATATTTTTGCTCCTGAAAATGATGCTTAACAGCCCGGTTCTAAAAGAACCCGTGTAAAGGTTAGGGCACTTAACAAGATTAAAATCTCTCACTTTCCTTCTCTATTATTCTGCTGGAGAAAGAGAGGGAGAAAAAACCAGACATTTTACTGCAAAAGTCTTGAAATGCGAGCAGATAATTGGAGACATATAGGAGGAAAACGTTTCCGCTCTTTTCTTATGCAGTCAGGTAAGTGCATCTCTGAATCCAAGATCTGTAAAAGGGGGAATAATATTACCATGCAAGCTGTGATACAAAGAACTATGAGGTTTCAGCTATCAGAAGAGCAGAAATAAATGCTTTTCTCTGCTTTATGCTGCTTTTTTTTTTTTTTTTACTGATTTTGTGCCATCACAGGTGTCCCACTTAGTTTCTAAGAACACTCTTTTCTATTGCATTAAATGAAAGCATTAATTTTCTTTACCTATCATAGACAGCAAAATTAACCAATTGTGGCTAATCAATAGCAGAGCTGTGAGGCAATCTCACTGTCCAATCATGGAATAATGACTGTGGTGATATGTAGATTATGTACCTTCATCAGATCACTTTTGACCTTATCCTAAAGATAAATATACATGTAATGCAACACTGGAAGATCCATTTAAATCCTTTTCCTGGGAGTCACTAGAAGAGTCTGTATTTCCTGCTCCCAAACCATGAGGGACTGCTGAGAATTAAACGTATATGCCAAGACTGAGCCAGTGCCATTTTTTCATTTGTTTTGATTTTTTTTTCTTTTTGCCTAAGAGAGAGGAAACGTGAAATTTAGCTGTAGAAGGGTTATTTTTGCTTACTGCTCTCCAGCCCAGTTTTGCATAACCGAAGGAGTCAATAACAATTTAACTTCTTGTTTCTTTCAGTGAGAACATAATGTGTTTGCTAAACTTAGTTCAAATTCTTTATTTTTATTCCTCCAAATTCTGTGGAAATATGTTGAGGTATGCTATTCCTGCTGGGCTCATGTTATGAACTGCATATGTCTTAACAGTCAAAGTCAGAGTATTACAGATTTCATATTTCATTTGCCTGCTTTCTTCAATAGATGATGGAATTAAAGGTTTTCTACTAAAACTGTGGCTAGTATAGCATGAGGGACGCTTCTATGTTACAAGCATTCATATTTTATGCAGTTTATGTAGGTTTACCATTTTGTGACGTTTCCCTATGTTTTTTGTATTTACTCTCTTATAGTTACTGCTGCTACAAACTGGAAAAGTGGGCTATTACTCTTGCATTTAACAGATGGCTTACAAATGTCTTAGCCATATAAAAAGCGATTAGCCTTAAGGATGCTTTCTGTGAAAATTATTTGAATATATTTTACCACTCGACCACTCTTTACTACTTCTGTTGAACTTAAGAATTATATGAAGAAGTTTCTCAAGAGCTTTTCGTCTTACTAACAGCTTCTAAAATTGCAGATACTGTATAATTTATACAATGAATTCTTTTGTCTCATAAAGGTCACAGTTAGAAAAACTGTATAAAGAAAGAAGGTACTAGGAGATAAGTAGTCTGTTTATACTTACTGCAGAAATCCTATCTTTATTTCTTTGTCTGATAATATGCAGAACATTTCAGAGAGAGGAAACTTTTTGAGACATCTTTTTTTGCGCATTATGAGTTTTCTTTCATGGTAAGAATTGCATTTTTACACTTGAAAAAAAGACATTTTTTATAACTGTAATTAAAATAATGATTTGCGTCTTTCTGTCTTATTCACATCTCTTCTACCTTTTTTTTTGTTATTTTAACTCATTGGCAATATTTGTATTCCTGTGTTTTATTTTTCCACTTCAGTTAGTTATTTTTCTTTTGGTTTGGTTTATGGTTTTTTAGCAAGGTCAGCTTTTATCTACCAACTTGGTTTCATTGAGCGGTTCTGGCTTATAGTGATAAGACTGTGTGTGATACTTTCTGTTACTTATAGCTATGCTTCATGAGATTTAAACAACCTGGACAGTCATGTATATCACATGTTTGAATCGTTGTTTTTTTCAAGTTCACATCAAAAAGTCAGTGAGTTACTTATCAGTATTTACATAGGAGATAAAAATAAATAAAGGAATGTTCTTACAGTGTTCTAATACTTCTTGCTGAAGGAAAAATAGCAATTCTTAGTAAAAATAAAACTAAAAATTCTTAACAGAAATGTATTGCTATTTATCAACTAATTTATGAACAGCCTGCCAAGAACAAGTGTATTTCAACCTAGATATTCAGGAGAAGACTGTGATTCCTATTTTGTTGGCCTCTTCCTGTCATTTTTAAAGCAGAAGGAGAAACAGTGTTAGAGAGTAAGGAGCTGGGTGCATGCATGCAAGGACATCTTGTGTAATATCCTAATAACTGAAAATTCAAGATGTCAGAGTAAGGCTTGAATTTGTCGCCTGAACTGAGCAGAGGTGATAAGTCCATATAACCATATTATCTCAAAATCAGTAGATGAGATATTCTAGAGTTTAAGAATGATTGAGAGTTTCATTTCAGTCTCTATACTCCTGATGAATTTCCCTAGTTGTTTATTTTAGGATAGTCTAAGGATGTTTTTTGTTTTTGCCAAAATCATTGACAATTCATCATTAAAGCTTGAAGCAACAGAGCGCCTTTTCTTACCCAGCATTATTTTCAAAGTGCTTGATATTGCAATCTCACCATCGTTTTGGGGGGACTTTTAATGTAACATCTACAACATATAGGTTAATTTATTCTGGTTCCAGTTTTCTGTTTTGCTGTGCTATTGAAGCTAGGGAAAATATACATATATTTAGGGAACCAAATTTGCTTTCATAGAATTAGCAGACAGTAGAAAAAGTAGCTACATCTATACTAATTTTGTCTTCTGGATAATTGCCCACTTCTGATTGGAAATGGATTTACAATTTTTAAATAATTCATAGTTGCAGAACAAGAATTGTAATAATCATAATTTTTCAACACTCCATCTTTTTCCCCTCACCAAGAGAGAGCTATTTGCTTTCAGTGATTTCTGGGATTTTTCCCTACTTCTTTCTCTTAATCTTTGTTATTGTTCTTTGCATTTATAGACAGCTGGTTATCTTAAGGTTCATCCTTGGGTGTCAAGGTTTTGCAGGAAAAAAGCAGTCCATTGCTTTTATCTTTCTTTAATACTGGTTCTATGATTTCCACTTAATCCCCAAACCTACACATCTTTGTGTGCCCATATTCAGAGGCACTATACATTAACTACAGTTTGTTCAAAGGATATGCGTGTATGCTTTTGTGCTTATCAGTAAATCCATATTGTGTGTTATCTGCCCCCTCTTTACTCAACAGGTGTTAATTTCATTGTTTCATGAAAACAGTTATCATGTAATATCATTGTGAGCAGATACCATCATGTGTGTTATTATTTTCATAGAATTGCAGAATCCTCTAGGTTGGAAGGGACCTTTAAGATCATTGAGGCCAACCATCAACCTAACACTCATAAAACTACCTCTAAACCATGTCCCTAAGAACCACCTCTTCCCATCTTTTGAATACGTCCAGGGATGGAGGTGCCACTACTGCCCTGGGCAGCCTGTTCCAATGTTTGATAACCCTTTCCATGAAGAAATTTTTCCTAACATCCAATCTAAACCTCCCCTGGCACAACTTGAGGCCATTTCCTCTTGTCCTGTCACTTGTTACTTGAGAGAAGAGACCAACACCCACCTCTCTACAGCCTCCTTTCAGATAGTTGTAGAGAGCAATAAGGTCTCCCTTCAGTCTCTTTTTCTGCAGGCTAAACAACCCCAGTTCCCTCAGCTACTTCTCATAAGGCTTATTCTCTAGACCCTTCACCAGCTTTATTGCCCTTCTCTCCATATCTTTCCTGTAGTGAGAGGCCCAAAACTGGGCACTGTATTGGAGGTGGGGCCTCACCAGTGCTGAGTACAGGAGAACGATCACTTCCCTAGTCCTGCTTACTACACTATTCCTGATACAGGCCAGGATGCTGTTGGCCTTCTTGGCCACCTGGGCACACTGCTGGGTCATCTTGTAACTTCATGTCTGAATACAGCTGAGATTCATCAAAAGGATATAGGTACTTTTACACTTCTTTGAGTGTTCTTCATTTCAAACATTATTCAGACTGAAACAAAGAAAGCATCAGAATTTAAGGTTTGGATTAAATTAGGAAAAGCAGTCAAAATTCCTGAGCGTGGAGTGGTTGTTTTTTTTCAAATTTTCAAATTGCTTAGCAGCTTTGAAATGGCATTTTGCATTTTCAATGGATCTTCATTTTCACATTTCAAAGGCTTTTAATTCTGAGGGTGAATGAAAAGTCATATGAATATAAGTAGTGATCTAGATATTACAAAAAAATCTTTGCACAATTTGATTCTAAACAGTTACTGAAATACATAAAAGAGCAACAAGAATACAATTCATAGTGACCATTAATAATGTTTTATATTAAATTTAATTCTCCTTAGTTATTATTTTTAGCCAAATAAATACTAAATTAATTAAATATTATTTTTTGGTTACAAATATTCAGGCAGTCAATAAAAATTCAAAGTTGTTCATGTTTATTTGAGGTTAATATGATGTGTATATATATACATAATGCACTGTTAGGGTCAGGCATATAAGGCTGATGTCCTCCTATTATGTGACAAGGATTAACCACTGTAACATATTTTGGTTTTGATTCCTGTTTTGACAGTGTTCCAATTACCAATAGTATGACATTGGTGATATCCCTAAACTGTATGTCATAAATATCAGAATAAATTAATGTCTTTACAATTACTGTGTGCAAATACTTATTGATAGGCAAGATACTCCTTAACAGTTTAACAGTAGTGATTGGAGCAAACTGGAATAACTGCTTCTTATAGAATATAAACATTTTAGGTCATTGCCACAAGCAAAGACTGGGGATATATGCCCCCATTTTAATTTCCTTTCCTACCTACTATTCTGCCTGAAACAATTTGCCAGCATCAGAGTCAGTGAAGACTACATGATTAAGTCCTTTGAACAGTTAAGCTGCATATATTGCGAGCAGTTTATTCACTGTAAGAAACATAATTCTCGCTTTTGTGAAAAAAAATCAAACAATCTCCACCCCTACATCACCACACAGAATTATTTTAAGCTGACCCAGTTTCATGTTTAGCTAACGTAACCTGGTGGGAAAACAAGGAGTTAGACATTTATGCACAGGTAAAAGAAAAAAACAAGATTTATTCAGAAATATATACCATGTACTCTGTGTGAGAGACTGCTTGTCTGCCACTGCGGAACCTGGATGAATATGTGGAAGTTACTAAGAAAATGTTCTTGCAAACTTTAGTACGAGCAATATTTATAATGTCATAAAATGAAATCAGTAGAGCCCACTTATTAATAAATAATGCCCACTCTAAATATTAGTAGTATAATAAACATAGTATTTTTATTCAAGTTTGAACACATTGTTCAAGAGAGTAGAAATTTGAGAATAGCAATGTTTATATTGTTTCTTTTGAGTTTCTGTTTTGCTGAATTTGAAATATTTTTGCATTTGTACTTCAAAGGATATACTGTTGTATAGGTATACTTCTGATAGATTAGTAATGAGCTTTCTCGACATTCAGGATTCTAGTGTTGAGATACTAATAAATGCTGTATGATGCAGTTGTTATTTAATTTAATTGCAAATAGGAAAAAAATTTTCGACAAAATCTCTTTAGTGTATATTGTACATTTTAGAATATGGAGACGTATTGCTCCTGTGCCTTTAACTTGTAGTATCTATTAGAGTTCAGGGTGTGGATAAATTTCCATTATGCAATTGTGGTCAGGGCAAACTGGCAAATATTTTTAGGCAAAATAGTAGGTAGAAAAGGAAATTAAAATGGGAGCATATATCCCCAGTCTTTGCTTCCTGTTGTAGAGATTGTACATACACCAACAAGTAATTGATATTTGCCTATCTTTGGCTTCAAGATGCAATCTGTGAATAAATGTCTTCTCTTCCTTAGCACTGTAAAGATGGAATGCATTGAAACATTAAGTCTAGGGTTTTTGTGTGTGTGGCTGGAAGACTATACTTGCTCCACTATTTAATATAACAATTTTTAATAGTATTACTAGGGTCAGCATGATAAGATACAATGCGTGTCTAGTATTGTTTTATAAAGTTCAGTCAAATTTTAACCACTACACCTCCTCTGTTTGAGTGTACAGGATCTTCACAACACTTCCACTGCAAATAACACAGTAGCTCATGTTATAAATGAATTTTCTTTTTCATATCTTGTTCCAGAATACAGAATTGTGTAGTGAAATAATTTATCTGAGGGTGGCAACAGCAGCAGACACATGAGTCAAAACTTTAGTGCTTTTAACTCCCTGCAGGCATTTTTTTTTCTTTTTTTCCTCAAAATTAGAGTGAAGGTATTCTGAAAGCAGAGTGGTCTATGAGAAGGATAAATCCTAAAATCAGATTTGCTGTAGATAAATTTCACTCAAACCTTTCCTTCCTTTTATCAACATTCAAGTTAGACCTTCAAAATAATCTAGACTCAGAGCAGCAAAATGCCAAATACACAGATCAAAGATAATCTATACAAATTCTTGTTTATAACCAGTTAATCAGAGTTTCCTTATCTTGACTATATTCTTTAATTGCCTAGTTATCAGGAACAAAACTTTTAGGTTTCTTAAAGTAGTCTTCAGCATTTTCTCCATGACAGCATATGTATTTAAATATGTTCTTATATATATTAATTTATGTTAACACTTCTTCTCATAAATGCTAGTTCTTTTTTAAGCATTACTTATTTGCGCTATATTTATTTAGGAAAACTTGTAGCTATTGTGTTTACCCTATTTTAACATTATTCAGCACACAGTAAAGTAGAAAATGGAGATATGCTGCAGTCATACTTCTGTCACTCTAGCTTACTCCTTGACAGAGTCATATTTCTTAGGAATTTTATTCAGTTGCTGAGATACTTTCAGGTGAAGCACTGCCTTCAGGTAGGAAAACCTTTTGTAAAAATTAAACAAGCAAACAAACAAACATAATCAGCAACTTCTGGGATTGCAGTTTAGTAAATAAATGAAGCTAAAAGCCAGAGGAGAGCATAAAAACCAATTAAAAAATTCTCTGGGATGATGAAGACTGATTCTTCCTTGTGACTGGGTCCACTCCCCTTATGCCCCTTATGTTACATTTCACTTTGTTTTTTCCCTGGGCTAAATTACCATGCCAAGATCAGCTGGTGTTACCACCAGCATTTCACAGTATTTGTCAAGAAGCTAAATATGAGTGACTAGAAA
>VXBO01002295.1:0-13393 GCA_013400135.1 Rhinoptilus africanus
GACTCGCTCCAACAGGTCCATCTTTTTGGTCCAGGTTTTCTAAAGCTTCATTTAGAAAAGGGAAAATAAAAGGTGCAATTGAACGAAATGACAAATTTTCCCAAAGGGGTTAAGTACCCTCTTGCCTTTGCTGTCAGAGTGCAAGGACAGCCAAATGCCTCTCATATTCAGGCTTTCATTTCACCTCCTTGCAAAAGTTACTTAACAGAAAATCATACAGTTCATAAGTTTTTAAAGAAGTGAGCTGGTAAACATGGGAGGGCTGACCCACTTTGCTCTTAGTAACTGATTGGAGCTTGCTCTTCGTGAGCCCAAATTAAGGCAATGCGCCTTGGCTTAAATTCTGCTTAGTGAGGTTTAAGCTAAGGGATTCTATTTCACAGCAGGGAGAAGATAAGGACCTGCACAGGGATATTTAGAGGGACTGAGCTGAAGGAAGCTGACTCAGGGAGCACAGTCACATGCCTGGATTTGGTCAAGAATAATATTCTCATCTCACGCCTTGTGTCAAGCAGAGCCATGTCCATCAGAGCACCCTGGTGTGGAATGAGCTGTGTCCCCACCCCAGAATGGACCCAGTCTCTAGGAGAAATGGCTCTTTGCTGAACTGGTGGCAGATTTCAGAGTTTTCATTTTCTTAATGCAAGGTTTAGTTTTGATTATTATATTAAAGTAGCCTTTGTGACAGAAAATACTGACATTGGAAAGATCTGGCAGCCTTTGTTTTCTGCAGGATTTTGTCCATTCTATCCCTGTAACTGCAAGAAGGCATACTTTAAAAAAAAAAACCCACTTCAAATCAGAAGTTAAATTGCTGAAGTGCAAGAAATGCCGCAGGATCATGTTCCAAGGACAATACTTCTGTTCAGTGCAAAATCACTAACGCCTTCAAAACCCGTTACTAACTAGAGCTGCCTCAACAACAACACAGGTTGAAATGATCTTTGAGATTCAAAGCCTGTTTTTGTCATTCCATTTGATTTGTCAAATAAATGTGATAAACAGTTTGATAAATGGCTGCTGAAAGTTAAACCTCACATGGAGGTGCCTTTTTGGTTAGGAGCAAAAAGAAAGAAAGTTGGGCTGTGTATAGACTGAGGGAGAAGGTCTGGGCCATAGTACCCACAGAGAAGCAGATGAACTGTTTTTGTGAATGAGGCTAGCAATGTGCCATTTTTAAGTGTTATATTCCCATAACTGCTATCACTAATAAACATTTATGTTGGTTCAATGCCCAGCCTTTTCAACCTGATGAGAATCCCTGCAAGGCTCCGCTGTGGTAGCTTCTCTACAAACTGATTACAGTCTGTACTTTCCATTATCCTGGAATACTTGATATATTTTTATTACACTGGATACCTTGGAATGAATGATCTGCTTCTGGATGCATTTACAGGCAAGCCTTCTTGTTTTCACAGAGTTAAACATTAAGATGTTTGCTAAGAGGGATGAATTTTCTTATACCTCAGTGATGTTCAAAACAAGCTTTTTGGATAATTCCTGCAGTTTCTTCTCCAATTGAAATGTATTCCCTAAACCTTGTGAAACTGAGGGCTGATTTATTTCAAACTCATTTCCTCCAGAAACCTTTCTACTTCTCAGAAGTATTTTAACTGCAATACCTACACTACTGATCTTCACTTGAGCACTCTGAGAGAGTGAAGTGTCATTATCTTCAGCTTTCCAAGCAGACACAGACTAATACAGAAAAGGAATTTTCATCTCACTTAACTTCAGCCATGTAAAAGTCTAAGATTTGGTCTAAGCTTGTTTTATGTAGGCTCCTTCTATAGTCCTTATGGAAAGAGAGATCCCTTCAGAACATGACTAATCCCACCTCTCTAAGGCACTGTTAAGGAAAGTGGGACAGTTTGCCCTCTGGTGATGCCTTGGCTGTGGGGATACAAGAAGGATATGAAAGAGCTATGAGCAGTAGCTAGGTTGCCTGATTTCTTAACACCTCTACTTCCCTGTAAAAGTGCACAAACAAATGATAACATAAACTGTTTATCCCAGCACTGTGGGTTTTGAACAATGACATTTTGTAATTTTACACGCAGTTTATTTGAGCATATGCATGCTTATTTGTATATGTATGTATTTAATTTTATTGTATTCGGGTTTATATAGTGACAACACCACTCAGCAAACTCCACTGCAAAGTTTTCAGGTAGTGACCAAGGTTAGAGTGGGTGCAGAATTGAGTATTTTTGCTAGAACCACTGTTTGTTCAGAGGCTGGTATACAGCTCACAGATGAATTCTTATTCTGTTCTGTGTCTGTGCGTATTATAATTTGTAGAGGTATGCCTCGGTAAAGGTAAGTGCCTGAGTTGATACAGCTCTTGTGGGCCGCAGCTATGTGCACATTTACTTGCAGAGTAATGTATGCATAACGACTATGAGACCTCGTGGTTACCACCAGTGTCTGGACACTGGGAGCATTTCTTATGCTGTTATGTTTGCAATTCTGTATCTTCAATGCACAGAACAACCACATGCTAACATCTGTTTCACTGTCTGTTGATAGTTAAGAAAAAGCAGTTGTGTGCCCAGACTTCCTTCTTTCCTAAAGAAGAGAACTATAAAAAGGAGACGTATTTTTAGGTGCATTTTTTTGGTGGACTTAAAGATGTGAAAGACTTCTAAGGCTTGGGAAAAGGTTTACAAAACAACATGCTTCCACTAACTGTTCACTCTCTTGTAGATGTTCAGCTTTCTGAAACCCATAAGTAAATACATACTTTTTCTCCTCGGGTTATTGAGTTCAAAGTGATTAAATGAGAATTTGCCATTGCTCATAAACATAGACATCTTTGCCACTAAATGTTAACATTGGCATTTGAAATTCCCTTCCATATTTCCATCTTTCTGTTTATATATTTGGGGAGCAGTGATTTTTGCAGTCCAGAGAAGCAAACTTGCAAGCATGTAGGAAAGAAGATTCTTCACAATTCTTCCCAGGGTGACTTTCTGAAGATGGAACAACCTGTGAAAAAAATATCACTGAACAGGGAGGATCAACAAGCTGGCTCCAGCCAGCAAGTCCACCCCTCCCAGCTTCAGCCCTGAACACCACGGAGCCCATGGTTGTGCACCTTTAGGTAAAAGAGAAGGCTAAAATCGTAAAGGACAAGTTCAGCTATGCAAAGTAATTAACAAGCAAACTTTTCTCCTTCATTCGCACTGAGTGACCCCTTACTGAAAGGAGTGGGACTACTTGGGAAGAAAGGTAATTGCTCTAAGTGAGAAACTGCGGTAATTTTCCAGCCCTTTCTACACTGCAAAAATAGCCCTGACTGTACAGTTATATAAATGGATTGCTAGGAGTAAAGGGATTCGTCAGCAAGGATCTGGTTCTGCAGTAGGAAGCTAGAGGACCTAAAGATATACGTGCATACACTCCACAGTACCAGTTACATTTAAGTAAAACCAGTCCCATGAGTAGGGTCTGCGATTTAACAAATGGCCTCCATTCCCTAACCCAGGTCCCACCCTGTCAATAATGGGTGAGTTATGGTGGATGTGCCAGGAGCAGCCTAACAAAGCCTGTTTGCTTTCGAAACACTGCTCCCTATGGATAAGCCAAGAGCCTACTTGGCAGCTGCATGAGGGAAGTTTGCACTGGTTATGATCTGACTGAACAAAATCATTTGGGGCCTAAGGTATGCAATGCAGTACCTTTTCCCAGTGCCTATTCAAATTCAAAGGAGCACTGGGCCATTTCCAGGTAAGGTGTGACCATGGCCAACTGTAAGTGGTTTCTGTCATTTCAAGGCGACTTGGTGCTGGCTGGTGAGACTACAGCTTGCAGGGCTGAAAAGGAAGCAGACTTTTTATAGATTATTAAATGTTGCTAGAATTCAATGGGAGAAGGCTGATACAGCACCTGTAACTGTCTTCTCCAGGAGAGAAGGGAGCCATGGCTGTAATACTGCATACAGATCCATAGAGTCATGAGGTGGAAAGCAAAGGGCACTCAGTGGGCAGCCAATGTAACTTCACTCCTGAATGAGTGAATAGCAAGAAAGGGAACTCATTATCTCCTTTTGCAGCTTTAAGGGAAGGCTTGCTATGAGGAAGACTCCCTAGCATGAAATGAATTTGGAGACCAAGTCTAGCACACATTAATTTGCAAATAATCACGTTAATTTGCAAACCAGGATACTTAAATGGCTGAAGTGTTTGTTTTAAGAATAAGGAAATCATGTGGAATATATGTCTGCTTGTGACTATACAGTAATAACATGGTCTGCCTTTGATTTTTATAGCAAGATTTTTCTACTCCTTTACCCTTTAAAACTCTCAGATCTGAAGATAGTCAGAAAAACTCTTTCTGAGAGCATTCACATAAACATTTGTTTGCAGAAGCATGTTGTTTTTTAATAAGCAGCAGCTAAATAGATTGACATTCCTTCCAAAACAGGAGCTACCTGCACATGGGTGTTCTGCAGAAGCACAGGGATAAACCATGCTGTAAGTTGAATTCCACAAAAAAAACCCTGTTCTGGGTAATGTCTTGGTTACATCTTAAGATAAGGGAGGTGTAGGTTAAGTCCAAGCTCTGGCAGATTCAAGGGGCAGCTTTTCATTGCTGGGTGATCCAAGTCACACAAAACCTTAAGCACTCAACCAAGACCAAGTATTATCTCACTGCAGGGAACAGAATTGCGCTCTCTGGAAGAAATCGTAGAAATGCCATTCTGAAAAGTTTTCTGTTGCTGAAAGTTTAACAACTAGCTCTACTTTACATAGAAAATGCAACTATGTACCTGCAGCTACCCGTCAGCTAGTTCTCCCCGTGGAAAGTAAGGTTTCTGTGCTCAACTGCTTCTCACAATGTGTCATAGAAGGGATCTGAATCCATAAGGTCACCGAAGCCCCGCCAACCCATGATGAAAGGCTAAGGAAGTCCTACAGGACCTATATCAGGAGTGGAAAGACAAGATGCCTTTGGTTTCAATCTGTAAAAATTGTGGTTCTTCAATATCTAAAATAATTTTTATTCTTTTTTTTTGTCAGAAAGTTAAAACACAAAGAAACAGCCTGCAGTGGAGTTCTTCCTTAGGACTTGCTTGTCTGAATTCATGTGGAATGAAAGAGGCTGAGGGCGAACTTGTTATCAGGAAGGCTGCGTTGCTGATTAAAGCACCAGTGCTGACAAAGGAGGCCAAAGGGCTGTCAGAGGAAACCCGAAGTGGAGCAGCAGGTGACATCGAAACATTTGAGGAAGCTTAAGACCTTGGTGAAAGGAAAAGATCCAGTGCTGCTCATCAACACCGGAAGAGCCGGAGCGGCACGGAGCGAGGGTGCAGAGACTGCTGGGGAGAGAAGAGGGATTGTTAGGCAATAAAGCAAGAATAATCAGGCTGAGCAGTTGGAGAAGAAACAGATGGTAACCAAGAGAAAGACAAGATGGAGTGCAGGTCAAAGGAAAAAGTGCTGGCAAATGAAGAGCAGGACACTCTCAGCACAGCACGGAACTGGTTCACCAGAGTATTGCAAACTAAGGAGTTTGTTTCAAACCAGGGCTCGTGTCAGATATTGCTGTAATTCAGGTTAGTCAATCAGCCTAGTTTCTGGCCAGGGGCTGCCAGGCACAACATCAGAATGCAAAGCAACAGGCTGGATTTGTGTTATTGAAATAAAATAAAATGTTAAAAATCCTGCTGCAGGGGCTGATTCATTATAATACTTTTCCATGAAACAGGCAGTATTCTCTGTCAGTTCCTTGATGTTTTATTAGGCATAAAACGTAGAGACTTAGGAAACGTATCATAGTCAGACAGGGAAAGTAAGGTTTTACAGGCAGGGGCTCAAAATATCTGCGCAGGCTGGAAAAGTAGGTGGACCCACCTGCATCCAGGTGGATCATGTAGGTTGTCCCACGTGAACACTCAAAGTCTTCTATCACATTTCATTTTTAAAATAACAGTAAAATCAATTAAATTACGTGTATGCTATCTTTCTATCTCATAACTTCTATAGCTCACCTTTCTTTGAAGTATGACCTTAGACAGAAAGAAAAATAATTATTTCGTTTTGGAACCCCCTATAATTGACATCGATGGGTGTTTTTTTCACACAAACGCATTAGGTTTTTAATGGTAGGATTCTCTGAATGGCTGAGGACATGTTGAACTTTAAACCTAACTTTTGAAGAGTGCTAGTAGTATTAGGCCTAATGAGTGTGAAATTTTAATAGAATATATCCACATGGATGTGAGGTGAAGAGGAAACTTTTTATTAGGGAGTTGAAATGCAAGGCATAATCCTACAGCAGATTAAAATTGGAGGTATTGAAGGTATTTCAAATTATCAAATATGTCTGTAGTTTATCCCAGGGATGCTACCATCATGAACCCAATATGTATCAGTTTAATTTCACTGGGAAACTTTTAAAACATTTTAAGCTTTACTTAAATATTTTTGGTTTCTGTTAAATCCTGCTCTCCGGAAGTCAAGCCAAACCTGAACTAATTGCATGGACTTTTCTTAGAGGACTGTGGTCTCCACCTCAATGTCAGCGAGAGTAACTGACAGTACATATCAACTGTGTGTTAATGATGGCAGGAGAGCTACTGTTTCATAAGAAGTATCACAAAAATGACATACACTCCCAAGGACAAGAAAAGGAGAGAGGAGCTATGCCAAAAGGTTTTGGATGGCGTATTCACATTCTGAGCACTTTCACCGCATAACAGCCTTCCTTCACTGCTAGCTTTCACATTCTGATGAAATAGCACTTCATCCTTATTATCTGTCAGATGTTCATAGGCTGAACTCTGCAGACCAAATCATTCAAGATTTTCTATGGGACTGATTCTGCACCAAGAAAATTGATGTGAATTTTATTGCTGATTTGTCAGGGCATCTGATGCTTTTATCTTAGAAAATGTTCATATGAAACAAAGTTTAAAGTACCTTTGATATTGCATTTTATTCTTCTAATATGCTAACAGAAACTAAATGAGCCAGTGCTGATACAGACAGATGATGTGGACTGTATAAAATTGAAGGCTCTGAAGAGCAGCCTGCAAGTAGCAGGCAACAGTAGCAACAAGTAGCAAGCGAAAATAATCTTTAAAAATACATTCATTTTTACTGGAGAAGATCATGCTGGTAACACGCTAGACAGGTTTAGAATATGGTAGGCAAACTGGTGAAGCATTCCCTGAAAACTGTGGAAATGAAAAGGGTCTGCCCAGCCTCATCCCTTCCTCCTTTCCCTGCCCAACAAAAAGCAATAAATAACACTGAGAGTTTCTATACTTTCCTGGTCAGACTGTAGTTTCCAGTTGATACTTGTGATATTCTTGAAAGAGAAAACACTTGTCTTTTAATATGGATTGAATAGTAACTGCAAAATAAGATGTTTCCTGAAATTTCAGATGTGCTGTTCCCTTTCATCATCTGATTCTATTCTGCCAGTTTCTGGGGAGATGGACTGAGAAGCCATTCACTGGACTATGCAAAATGAGCCAGAATATTACTTTGTCTTCAGAGATCATTCTTTTATTCCTTCCTATCACTAATGTTTGCAAGATATTGTTATATTATTTTATATTACATTACATTATGTTATATTAAGTTTATTTCAGGTGCTGTATCTATTAGAGTTTTATGAGTAAGCTGAACAAGCACCTGTTTACTGCTGCCAGTGTTTGTGACAATTATTAAAAAACCAAATCTCTGCTTTGCACTAAATTGCATCTCAAGGGTTCCTGCCTTACATAAAAAAGCAGACTTGTCATGGTGACACAGTGCCACAGACATTGCAATAGGTCCTTGCTACATGGGAAAGGCTGGAGGAGCGAGCAGGGCATCAGCCCTGGTCTCCCCTAGGCATTGTCTGCCTGATGGCGCTTCAGCAGAGAATTTCCCTGGGCTCTGCATGGCTCCATCAGCCCCGACCTCCCCAGCACTCAGACACCGTGGAAAGAAAAGCTAAGCATCAGAAGTTGGCTGGCTCTGGTCACTATTAAAAAGTCCTTCTGTAGGCCATGGAGACAGGTTTTATTGGCTGCGAGTGTCCATTGGTCACGCACCAGGAGCCCTCTAACAAGCCTTGATAAATATAGAGTAGTGAGTAAGCTAGCAGCTCGTACTGAGACTGACCATGTTTCAGTGTGGAAAAGTAAATGTTCAGAGATATTTACTCAGTACATGGAGAGCTTTGGTTTAAACCAGGTGCCCATGAGACATTCATTGCACATCCCAATGTGCAAATGTTCAGTCTCCTAGCGAAGGCAGTACATGATTAAGGGTCTCTTCAAAAAAAGAGGATGCAGATATCACTCTTTATCTTGAGCACACATACACCTATTGGAATATGGTCTGATGAAGATGATCTGAAGAGTAACTGGGTCCTTACACAGCTAAAGATTTTAAGCATGAAAAACTGAACCTGACTATTTTGACATGGTCCACAGATACCTGCAATATGACAGAAAGTGAAGTCCCTAGATACAGCTATAATGGCTTCCAAAATGGATACCATCAACAATCCCTGACAGGTTTCCAGTACTGAGTAGGTTTAATTTTACTCGCATAAAATTATACCATTCAAGGAGCTCAATGCCGCTTTCTGATGGACACCCTTATAGTACAAAACCAGCATGTTTCACGTGAACTGTGCTGTTGAGGAACCAGAGTTCCAGCAATTACTATTTCAGATAAAAAAATCGCATTGCAATCAAAAATAATGAGATTAAGCAGTAAAAGCCCTGTAAAGCCAGCACAATGTCCATGTGGGGAACTGCAGTGGCAATGGCAGGGTATTTTAGCCTGGGAAGGTAGTTTGGGCAGTATCAATAATGCTCCTTGCTGGTGTAAGAAAACCCCAAGTGACAAAACAGGACTGAATTCACCCACATCAGAAGCAGATGCCACCCCATTGACTGCAAGCTCTAAGCCAGCCTACATTTGGCTCAGCTCGTCTCTCATAAGAAGACTGGTATTGCTGACAGATCCTTTTATGCCCCTCTCTTTCTATATGCGGGAGATTCCCTCTTTCTGTATGCAGGAACAAAGTCAAGAGAGACTGCCCAAGATCTTGAGTTAGTTGGACTTCATTTCCCCGAATCATGGTCTAGCAGCAGAATTAACCCTTCAGTCTGCTGAAACCATTTGGTATCAGCCCAAACCATCCCAGCAGACGCCTTTCAGACCATCGCTTCCTCCTGTGTCTCCCTATTACCTTCAGCTCTCTAAAAGGCAGGTGTTTCCAGCTTAGTGTTTGTGATCTGTGGAGAGGTTAAAGCAAGCTAATGCAATCTGGTTCCAGTTCAGCAGAGCTTGTAAGCACATAGCTTAATTTGATTGGAGTCCCTGGGACTATTATGTTGCGTGTTATTAACCATGTGCTTACGTGCTTTGCTAGCCTGGGAAAGGACTTTTGTAGATCTTTAATAGGCAGTAGAAGTGTCTAGACAGGGCCCCAAACAACCATTGTTTTGCAGTAGTTCTTTGGTAGGAGTCTTTCTTCCTCCATGCATTTTGCAACAAGGCTTTGTCTGAATATTGCAGAGACCCCAAGACCCCGAGGTCTGAATGCACAGGATTTACACAAGTTACATCACAGAATCACAGAATCACAGAATGTGTCAGATTGGAAGAGACCTTAAATATCATCTATTTCCAACCCCCCTGCCCTGGGCAGGGACACCTCCCACTAGACCAGGCTGCTCAAAGCCCCATCCAGCCTGGCCTTGGACACTTCCAGGGATGGGGCATCCACAGCTTCCCTGGGCAACCTGTTCCAGTGCCTCACCACCCTCACAGTAAAGAATTTCTTCCTGATGTCCAATCTAAATCTCCCCTCTTTCATTTTAAAACCCTTACCCCTTGTCCTATCACTCCACTCCCTGATAAAGAGTCTGTCCCTATCCTTCCTGTAGGCCCCCTTTAGGCACTGGAAGGCTGATATAAGGTCTTGTTGGAGCCTTCCCTTCTTCAGGCTGAACAGCCTCAACTCTCTCTCAGCCTGTCAAGGATCCTGAAGTCCAAAGCTTGGTGGTTTGCCATCTCTTCTAAGAAAAGTTTCAGAGGAGGCAAATCATATAGCTGTTTCAACCAGCCAGCTGTGTTGGGTTCCCTCTTTCCTGCTTCCTGTTGCCTGGTGCAACTGAAGTGAGCTACTCTGTGAGAAAAAGTGCATTGGCTACATGGTTTTATCAGCAGGGTCAATTGCTCACTTTTCTCACCTTCACAATGTCAGGACTGAAGATGACCAGTCCTCTACTCCACAGATCTGGTCTGCCCGAGAACTGATCTAACTTTTTACCTTCGTTTCTGTTTTCATCTATTTATTTAATGCATAAAGATGACTGGGGATTGTGAAATTGTAGTAACTGAAGAGCAGTTCTTGTACCCTTACAGGACATTGCTTCATGCTGAGCCCTGGTGGGCCATTCTGTCCACTTGTTGGATGCTTTTCATCATGGATCCTTCAAGAGCACCCGCAAATGCCTCCTCATGAGTGCCTACAAGGATGCAGGCAGGTTCTACTACCACGGATGTATCTCCATTGGACGTCCAAATTAACAAAGCATAAAAATAACAACAGTTCCTTGAAATCAATCACAGACTCTAATGGTGTGAAACCCCAGTGTCGGAGTCTTTACATGGAAAATGAAATTTCTTCCAAGAGAGCACATATTAACATTATAAATTAAAAGATAACAAAGTCATAAATCTCTGTCAGAAAAACTGATTGACCTTAGATCATAGAGCTGCTGTGCCAGAACACTCTCCTGTAAACTGGAAAAGAGAGGGACATAGCATTTGAAAGTATTAGTTATAACATTTGGGAAAAGCAGTGCATTTTTCTTTTCTATGTATCAGAAATTGAACATTTCAGTCTTCATTCCCTGGTTATTTGTACCATTTCAAAACAGCAATTGCAATTAAAGGAACCTAAGACCTTCTTTTGTCCTCAAAGGAGACTCATGCAGTCCTCTGGTGTAATGCAGCTGGGTGCAGCAAACAAAATCTTGCAAGCCATTTGTCTAAGTATAGTGGTGACATACTAAACCAAAGAAAACTTCCTCTAGCCATGTGTGCCAATGCTAGACACAGGAATCATGTGAGAATATCAGATGACCCATAATAAAACTCATGTGGTTCACAACAAAAATGGAAAATGCAGCAAAAATATGTGGATATTTTCCTACCCTTTGGACTTTGTTTCCAATTCAGGGTTGTCCCTGGCATTGACCTATCTAGATTTTTGATGAACATATCACTGATTTTCAATAGATACCAAAGGCTATAAAGCTTAGTTCTTAGGTCAGCACACAATTTGCCTCCCAGAACATGTGAAGTAAAGCATGTAAAAATGACCTGGAGCGTGTGCATGGAGATGTGTTTGTGTGTGTGTTTGGGTGCACACAGAGGTGCCCTACAGATTGCCGAGTGATTCTTTGCAGTAGGATCACACAGTCCAGGTTGTAGCAAGGTGGAGGGTCGTTCCCTTCTCCCAAGTAGCAGGTGACAGGCTAAGAGGAGCTGGCCTCAAGTTGTGCCAGGGGAGGTTTAGATTGGATATTAGGAAAAATGTCTTCACTGAAAGGGTTGTCAAGCGTTGGAACAATCTGCCCAGGGAAGTGGTTGAGTCACCATCCCTGGAGGTATTTAAAAGTTGTGTAGATGTGGTGCTGAGAGACATGTTTTAATGGTAACTTGGCAGTGCTAGGTTAGTGGTTGAACTTGATAATCTTAAAGGTCTCTTTCAGCCTAAACGATTCTATGATTCCCTACCTAAACAAGAAGGTTAAGCTTTTTTTTCTGCCTTATTTGGGCCGGGATAAGGCCAGCAGAAAAAAGAAGGAAACAATACAAGATTTTTAGAATATATGAACTGTAGAAATATAGAAAATCATTCAACCTAAATAAAATTGCATGCTTCTGAATTGATGCAGAAGGGTTGCACTTCCAAGGGGTGTTCTGGGAATGCTATAAGCTTATGGAAATGGGAGAGCTGGCACAGCCAAGGGGGGAAAAGAAAAAGCAATATGTCCCTGTTTCAGGCCCACAGCACATAAATTCGGGCAACCCCTTTGAGAGAGAGAGTTGGGGATTTTACTGTCATTTAAAAAAACAAACCCTGAAGCAGTGTGGTCCCAGCTTTGAGTCAGCCAGACCAAGCTATTTTCCTAGTACACAGAGCAATCAGAAGTGATGAAAAAGATCTGTGGGATTTTATCTCTAGTTTGCCCTTCTAAATCAGGAGAAAAATGTGAATAGCCTTTTATTTAATGGGGTTTTAGATGGAATTAGCTGGGATTGGAGCTGTTTCTTTGTAAAGACAGAACCGTCAAGCAGCAATTGTCCATGAAAAAGCAAATGGTTCCCATTGTCTTTCCTAGAGGAACAACAAAATAGGGATAGTTCCGTTTCTATTTCCTTGACACAGGAGAGGGGTTAAAAAAAGAATAAAAGTGAAACTCAGTAGTAGAGATTCCTAAGTGAAAAAGGTACAGAGAAAACATCATTTGGCTTTCTTCCATTTAATGGGAATTTTTGCATGTTTGAATTTGCAATTAGCTCACGGTGCAGCTGGATGAAACTAATACAACACGCCTGCTGGGGGCGGCCAGCTCTAAGCAAACCCTGCTGTAAACCAAAGAATCCAAAGGATGTGCAAAACCCAGGATGCCGGANTATTTTCTGCCCCGCTGGATTTATTTCTTTGTGGGGGGCGGGGGGGAAGGATTAAGGGGGGGATGGAGTGTCCTCTTTATCGTTTGAGCATACGCTGCGTGCAAAGGGCTCTGTAAAGAGCCGGCGCTGGGTGCCGGGCAGGGATGCAGGGAGATGCAGGGGGCGGGCGGTGAGGCGCGGAGCCGCCGCGGGCAGCCCCGCTCCCGCTCCCGCTGCCGGGTGCGGAGCTGCGCGGAGCGGTGCGGAGCTACCGACGGCTTTCCCGAGCCGATGCCGCCCTCTCGCGGGCTGCGGGGCCGGTGCCGGGGAGCTCCAGGCAACCTTATTCCTGTAAAGAAAGAAAAAAAATACGATTAAAATAAATCCGGGCTACTCTCTGCTCTCGGTGCAAATAATGAACTTTCTTTTCCAAATGCAGGGCGCACGCATGTAGACTTAGCAGAAGTAGCACTCTTTTTCTTTTTTTTCTTCCTCTTTTTTTCCACATTATACGGTTTTTTTATGTATTTACAGATCAATTTGCACCCGCCTCCCGCCGCTGGGGTACACGGGTGTCACAACAACTGCTGGCACAGACAGAAAGCTTCTGTCAGAGGCAACCAGCACAGGCAAACTAATTGTGGGTCTGCTGTAGTGTTTAATTAGAGGTCTGGCGAGGCAAACACGCTGTCCCTTCAAAACTAACACTCACCAGGCACTGGCTTTCCCAGGCAGCTCACTGAAGAAGACAC
>VXBO01002295.1:21329-127245 GCA_013400135.1 Rhinoptilus africanus
GGGAAGGCAAAGACAAAAAATAACATCCGTTAATGTCCAAAATCTTAATTTGAGTTTAAAGACCAAGAGTCTTGTTAAGGATCCGATACAACTCTGGAGATTTGCTTTTCTGGCAGGCAGCCAAGCATGAAGGAAGATGCTGATGCCTTTACTGAACTATTTCTGAAGCTTTCAGAGAATCACACTTTATCTCCTGAAAACCTGAAATACAAGACGTTGAGTAGCAAAGGGTATTGCAGCAGCAGAGACTGGCAGGCTTTTTAAAAGACTCATTATAAAGCCCCATTCCTTATCCATCAGCCAAGGGGTCATGTGCTCCTTTGCCGGAGCATGTCTTTCACAGCTGAGAAGTGATGTATTGGGAAAGCAAATGCTTCGGCTTTTCCAGCCAGCCCGTCAGAAGTGTCATGGGGCCCAGCTGCAGCCTCCTCAGCAGCTGGGTACAGCAGGAGGTGGCTCCCCCAAACCTAACTCAGCTGCTTTCCTCATAGAGGCTTTCCCACATGGTTTGGAGGAAGAGCACCCAGGACATCCCATGGGATGCCCTCCCATTTAGGACAATGCCCTCCTTGCTCACAGCTTGCTCACCTCTCCACAAATTGCATCCCTGAGGCAATTCAAGGAGTCTGCTCAGTAGGAGTGGGGATGGTTTAATCCATCGTTGATTCAGTTTGTGAAGACACACACCACCAAAACCCACCAATCGGAAAAAGCCCCCAGAGCACATTTTATTTTTAATTTGTTTCGCTTTACTGCTTTTAAAAAGAACTCACCTGACTCTGAAAAATAGGGGGTATCTTTTATTTCTCCAGAGGTATCCAGCATTAACAGAGCTGACATCTACTTTTCATGCCACAGTGTCACAGTGATAGTGGGGCTATCCCAGGATGTGACTGATTATCTACCAAGATGGCAAATCACATAGTCCAGGATGATATGGGGGTCAGGTCCCAGGAACTAGAGAGAAAGAGACAATGGAGTGACAGCCTATGACTGCTTAACTCTTTATTGTCACTGTTTTGGCTTAGGTAGCTTCCTTGATGTTAATTAGTTGCTAGAATTTACCATCAATACTTTTATTCATGTTCTGGGAGCAGGAGAAGTGATTCAAGCCAGCTGTGTTGGACAATAGGAATGATATTTTTTTTAGCCTGTGAGATATCTGTAATCCACTATTCAAGGTCTGTTACAAGGAGCACCTATAGCCCCTGATGTTAAATCTTTAGGTTAAGCTTAGCCAGCTTATGGTTTTATCTCTGAATATCTACAAATAAGCCACTGGTGCCTCAACTGCAATGGTGTCTGTCACACAAGCACATAATGTGTTGTCTTTCTCTCACCAGATACAACTCAGGCTGTAAACTCTCTTGGGAAATGTCATGATGCTATCTAAATCTTTGTAAAGACAACCCTTTCTAGCATGTTTAAGAATACGAAGTCTGTCACATTCTTGCTCATTGCCATGTTTTTAAAATTTCTCTGTTAAATGCCGCTGAAGCGAATGAGGTGAGCATCAGTATTTCAATTAAGTTATGTGAAAGACAAGCAACGTGCTCTGCCGTTGGTGAGATCAGCAGCCTCAGAAAGCTTGTTCCACTTCTGCAGCTCGTAGCATTCAATGGAGCTAAACAGAAAGAGATGTGAAACTCCACCTCTGTCTCACTTTCCCCTGCAGCACTTCTCCTACGCCTGGGCCACCACCCCTGTCCTGAACTCTGGAGCACCCTGAGGAAGGGACCCAGATGGGTGTGGGACTTTCCTCTTTGAGTCTACGCAGAGCTCATGAGGCTTGGGAAGGGGAGTCCTGTGACAGAGCGGGGTCCAACCCATGGCGACAGCACTTCAGTGGGTGATATCAGTGTAGGTGGCCATGTCCTCTGTTCCAGCCCCATGGCCTTGGAACAGGAATGCATCATGTCTTGGCCTCCATCACAGTGCCGTGGGAGAGGAGCGTGGGACCTGGAAGGGGTGGCATGGGCAGGCTTCCATCTGTTCAGTGGTCTGCGAGAGCAGATAAGGGACAAGGAGATAAGCGAACGCAGGGACGTATTCAGTGTCCAGGCAGCCTGAGCGCCTGGTCTTGCTGCGGTCCCTGGCAGATAACCTGCCATTTGTTGTGCCAGCTGTGCCTGTCCTGCCTGGAAAGCGGCACATGGTTTATAGTTCCTGTCTTCTAGTGCCAACATCGTGCATTAAGTGGATTTTGCATAACGTGTTTGCAAATATTGTATCAATATTTCACATGTCATTCAGCCTGTGTTTTGGTCTGGAAGGAAAGAAAGAAAGCATTTGTTGCAGCTGAGTATGAGTACAAGCACTGTAGATAAGTGTGGAAGGAGATCTGTACTTCTAACTGTCATAAAACATCTTGTCTCCAGAGGCTTGCTCCTGAGGGGGCCATACATTTTTATATAAATCATTATACTTGGGCAGAAATCAAAATTGCACTACAGGAAATGCTGTATTTTTGTACCAGCTGCCTCAGGCCTGGCTGTAGAGAAACAGGAATAAAGAAATCAAGCCTTGAAAGCTCAGCATTTCTCTTCTAAGAGCCATGCCAAAAATTTGGGGTGTTTTCTCAAAGTTACTGCAACTATTGGATTCTCCATACAACTGAGATACAAAGCAAGTACTGCCAATACTTCTGACTCCACAAAAAATGTTGTGGTTATGAGACTTTGTCTTTGGATTCCAGGTTCACTGTGCTGGTTTTAAAGCAGCGAGCTTCTGCTGTCCGTAGCTGCAGAGAAGAAGCTGCAGTTATAACTTTGGTATAAGCTAAAAATGCAAAAGATATAGTAGAAATACCTCTTTTCTTTCTGTTTTTCTCTAAATCTCAAAGCAATTGAAGCCCATTTTTGATTTAGCAGGGCCTGTCTGAAGGTGCTTGGACATATGCCACCCAAAACCCTGGAAACTTTGTGAGAATAAGACCATGCGTATCCTGTGATCTGGGGGCAACCGGTGCCCATGTGGTTCCCTTCTGTCACCTGCCAATGTCTCTGGTCATGAAGCTTTATACATCAACCGATGGCTTCAGTCTTGCCTTCATGACTAGCTGGAGTGTGACTCCGTAGCCACGGTGAGGTCATTTCTCACAGCTTACAAATTGTCAGAAGAGCTGGAATATTTGGGCAAGGAGAACATCACGTCCACTGCTTGCTGGGTTTCAAAAATGCTCCCAACGAGACTTACAGAGCATGAAAAGAAAGAGGAATGAGAGGATGCAGAGTCTCTCTGAGGTGTGAGTTCTCTCTGATATTCACCCCCCTCCTCCTCCCAGCACACAGTGGGACCAAACCCATTGCTTGGAGGTCCTAAGCCTCCAGAAGGAAAATTGGATGCTGGCTTCTGTGAGAAGAGCCATCTCTGTAGTATCTCAGCTTTTATATCCCCTCTTAATCAGACGGAGTGTGGCCAGAGATACAAGAAAATGCAAAATAGTTGGAGAGAACTATGGCCTTCTCAAAGTCTCAAAGGTTGAAATTACCATAAAGTCTGACTTTGTGAAAGTTTGAACAGATTCCTCAGCAGTGTTTCACCCACGTGTGCATGGGTGCTGCCCATCTGCTCCTGCAAGAGGTGCCGCGAGCGTGGGGGTGCACAGTCACAGCAGTGGCCACAGGCTGCCTCCCAGCCAGGCCTCCTCTTCTGACAGTAGATAAAAGCCTGTGCCATGAACTGCGTATGCCAAATTGCACAAGAAAAATTACTGCCTTATGGCACTGCATCATTTGAATTACAGCTTTGCATGACCAATTTGATGATTGGATTTTAGCCCTGCCTGTGCCTATGCAATCTCCAGAAATAAGGAAGGGTTAAGAAAAATAATTTTTTCTTGCTTGCCTACTTTTGCAGTGGGTGTTGCAGGCACCTACCTGCTATTCATGGAAATGAGAGAAAAGTTTAGCTGACTACTACATTGTCTGTACTAAAAAAAGCTCAGTAGCTGCTAACAAAAGTTCAGAAATCAATTGCTTTTAGGATATGAAATTATCAGTTAATACAATGTTTAATGGGTACTCCAAGATGTTTATGTTTTCTACATCTCTGCCACCATAGCTGCAATCCTAGACAAGAGAAAAGCATCCTCACTCCTTTTTTTTTCTTTTCTTTTCTTTTACAGGTGCTGAAAAATACCTGCTGCCTTCTGGAACAGATTTCTGCTAGATAGCCAGAAAACACATTTGTTAACTACCTAAATATTCTGTTTGTTTATGCATTGGTTTATTTATAATAGGCTTTTCCTTTTCTGAATGAGCATTTTCATTCTTAAAGGCTTTGTCAGCTTCTGGTCTAATGGATTGCGGAAGTAATCTTAGCACGTGGACTTTCTTTATTCCAAATTCCCTCAGACTAGTGCTGAGCGGAGGCTAGCATGTGCTTGGACCTTGAGGATTTTGCTTGCTTGTGTGTGTACACATGTATGTATGAATAAAAAATTCTTATACACACACCATTCCTCTGTTACAAGGATCTGAGAAGAAGAATGAGCTTTTGGCTACAGACATCACTGCCAAGTGTTTGCTGGCCATACCCTTGTCTGACAGATTTTGTGCTGCAATATTAGTGGGTTGATGGCTGGCAACTATCAAAATGGAGGTAAAACTAGAAGCACAAAAGCTGGATAGTTACCTGAGCTGTCCAAATATCTCTAACTAAAAATCAGTCTGTGTTTATTTATTTAGATAAAGTTGGTGATGCGCTCAATAAGAAATTTCCCCGAGGGGGCAGAATAAAGTCAGCACATCTGCTTTGGGGATGATAGAACAGGGAATTTTTCTCTTGGGATATCAGCACTTCCCTTTCCAGTCTCAGCCATGCCAAAGAAGCACTGAAGCATGCAAAAATATAAGTAGGAGTCCTGATCCTGTCTCCTGAGCTTGTGCATCTCATCAGTCTACATGCCCAAAGTGACAGTGAATCTGCAGATGGCATCTCTATATTCTGTGCAGGGACTTGGCTGGTCCGTGTCATTTTCTTTACAGTTCTAGTTGGTGCTGGAAGGAAAGTCTTTATTTTTATTTTTCTGAAGGAGCTCTATTTTCTTTGCAAGCATGTATTTATATTGTATATTGCCTACCACTGTCACACATTTACCTGCAAATACAGTTTAGGCAGGATAAATTTTGTCTGTGAAATACACCTCTCTCTCTATGAACTGTATGGACAACCTAGATGTCTTCTTCTTAGACAAAATCAGGAGAGATTTCATAAATGCCATATGCTTATAAATACTTAAAGGGTGGGTGTCAGGAGGATGGGGCCAGACTCTTTTCAGTGGTGCCCAGTGACAGGACAAGAGGGAATGGGCACAAACTTGAACACATGAAGTTCCACCTAGACATGAGAAGGAACTTCTTTACTTTGAGGGTGGCAGAGCACTGGAACAAGCTGCCCAGGGAGATGGTGGAGTCTCCGTCTCTGGAGACATTCAAAACCCGCCTGGATGGGTTCCTGTGCAACCTGCTCTATGTGACCCTGCTCTGGCAGGGGGATTGGACTAGATGATCTACTAAGGTCCCTTCCAACCCCTACCACTCTGTAATTCTGTGATTCTGTGAGATGAATTGCACTCAGAGTCACTCTCTCCTTATTTGGCCTGACAATAAGGGATTCTTTTGGTTATGTGTGTCATAGAAATGAATTAGCAAGGTCTTTTCACATATGAGGGGCTTGAAACTGTTTAGTTCACCCAGGCACTTAAGCAGAAGTCATGTAAGCAGGAGACAGAAATTCTTCTCCAAGCTTGGGGAGGAGAAGCCCAGCAGCCATCATGCCCTGTAGGTCAGCAGCTGGTCTGCTGGTCGCCAATGAGTCCATCACACTTGCCTGCAGCCTGTTTTGCTTGCCCTGAGCTGCCATACCATGACTTTTTTCCTGGATGGAGAGAAAGCCCCACGCTAAGCATGGGCTGAAAGCCTGGCACCTCCATGCAGGGGGTCAGCGAGGTGCTGACAGGGAATACAGCTGCTGCGAGGTGCTGGAAACACCAGATTATCACCCCCATGCTGCGGCAGCTCTGCAGGGTTTGTCACTGAAGTGGTCCAGGTCTGCAGGGAGCTGACTGGCAGCAGGTGGCTTGGCTGCCCAGCCGTGCAGCCAGCAGGAGCAGAAACATCGTGGGCTGCCAGGGCAACGGGCAACAAGGAAGAGCACATCAGTCCTTGCATCTGGAACTTTCTCCTCTGCTCGAGTTTCCCAGTGCAGCCTGCCCCTGTGCAGCTGTTGTGGATGACCGAAATGCCCCCTCCTGTTCCCTGACTCTGGATGATCACTGCAATGTGCTTCCCAAATCACCAAGTCAGGGCTGCTCCACCCAAATGGCCATTTGTTCTCCGACAATATTAACTTGTCAGCTCTGTATCTGCACTGGCCGCTGAATGCAGCAGGCAGGGTAACCAAAGCTTCTGTATCAAGAAGGATTTTCTACTTTATTGCATACCACTGAACAATACATTAAAAAGAACCTCCACATGCATATAATCAATATGGTTTACTCCACAAGTATCTGAATTACATGGTATAATACATGAACAGATATTGTTCTTCTGTGGAAAATAAGATGAAAAGATCTAGCATGGTCCTGATAGAAGAATATTTAATAAATGAGATTATTTCCAATCAGATTAGTCACTAAGGGATCTGAATGTGATCAGCACGCCTCAGACAAACAAGAAGTCTGAGGAGATGGCAAGCATGAACTAGAAAGGAGCATCTATTGAAATGAAAACAGGCTTGACTCTTTCACAGAGTTGTGGTTCACAGGCACAAAAAAATTATAACAAAGTGGTCTGGGAGTGGCTCACACTAATACCATGTTCTAGCCCTCAATTACACAGGAGTTGTAGAGTTAATACTTCATTTTAATTTTGTTTATTCCTTCTCTTTCAGGAATCTCCTTTTGATAGGCACTCCCTCATGATATGAATGTTTTCTCAGGAAAAAAAAATATAACTGGGTATTATCTCCTTAGAAATACATTTGAAAGCCAGTCAAATTGCAGAAGAGATAAAATTCTTTTTTCAAAAGAGTCAGCGATTCATCACTGTGTAACGTTCAACACCTGCAATCACAGAGCGTCCTGCAGGTAAAAAGTTCAGGCAGATATAAAACCTCCAATACAGGAGGTTTCCATAGTACAGAAAGTGTACTTTCACACTGAAGAGCAAACAAAATTAATTGTTTATAGCTGTAGGCTCCTTTCAACAGCTCTATGATATTCAAGATAGTAAAACAAGAACCTGCCAGAAATCAAAATCCAAAGGCCACCAAAAAGATAAATGCTTACTTAAGTATTGTACAGCTGACCCACAGGTATAGTCTTTAAGCTGAGGCATTGCATTAGGTAAGGCAAGCAGTTCCAGTGTGTGCACCCCAAATTAAGAGAGTCTGGCAAAGCTGCAGGAACTGGTCTCAGGTGTCTCTGTTGTGTAGACAAGTCCAGAAAGGGAAACAATGGTACAGAAAAATAGGAAGTGGGGCGCACACTCAGACTGCTCGCTAATGGTGCTGGCACCTTCTGGCTTGGCTGGCACCTTCAGTCTGTGCTGTCACTCTCAGACAGACAGACTCCTACGGAGGAGTGACAAGCTTCCTCAGAAAGGGTAGAAATTAGTCTTTGGAGGCCCCATCTTGCTTCCAACCCCTTTTTAATGTATTGCAAATGCACGAGCAAAGGTGTTGTGAATCACTCCTCCTATTCAGATGCCTCTGCTTCCAAAACCTGGTGCAGGCATCACAGAATCACAGAATGGTAGGGGTTCGAAGGGATCTCTGGAGATATCTAGTGCAAGCCCCCTGCCAGAGCAGGTTGCACAGGAACCCATCCAGGTGGGTTTTGAATGTCTCCAGAGACGGAGACTCCACCACCTCCCTGGGCAGCCTGTTCCAGTGCTCTGCCACCCTCAAGGTAAAGAAGTTCCTCTTCATGTTTAGGTGGAACTTCCTGTGCTCAAGTTTGTGCCCGTTACCTCTTGTCCTGTCACTGGGCACCACGGAAAAGAGCCTGGCCCCATCCTCCTGACACCCACCCTTTAAGTATTTGTAAGCATATTTGTATGCATTGTACTGCCCTGGGTCAATGGTGCTGTCCCCATCCCTGTTGCTTCCCCTGGCGCTGGCTACCCAGACTGGTTGGCAGAGGGTTTCACCATGAGAGGTAGCCCTGGTGGACACTGCTGATGGAGCCATGCCCATGCCTGTCCAGACTAGTGCCGCGTGATTTTTTTTCTCTCCTGCTGTGAGCAAAAAGTAAATGTACACTCCCATGTCTGGTTTTACCTCAGTCCTCTTTTCACTTGTGCAAGATGAAGATTGAATTCATAATGATGCCTGTATTTCATAACACTGCTCAGAAGAATGAAAACCACTTTTACGGCTGTGGGAAAGTAACAGAAGATCGGTGAGGAGGATTGTAAGTACGCTCAAGTGAATCTCACCTGAGGTCCTGGGAAACACATATATCGCACTAATTGTTGTTCAGTCTTACATGCTTGCTAGTAGAACATCTAGACTTAGGTAATGTAAGTCTATGATGGACTCAGGGACACCTTATCTAGCCACTTGAGAATCCTGCCTTGTTGTTGGAGAAGATCAAAGCACAGTGGGAAAACTTGAACCCTTGAAATACCATCAAGAACAGGGAGTCTGCATGCTCTCGCTGTCTCACTCTCTTGCTTAACAAGGCCTCTCTTGCTAATAAGGACTCTCTCTCGCTCGTCGGTGCCAGCGTCCACTGCTTGCATGCCTCTGCCTGGGTGCTGCTTCGTAGATTCCCTGACCCATGAATTATCAGGATTAAATTTGTTCTTTGCCTTTCATCCATGGTTTTGTGGTTGTTCCTGTGTCCTGCCTGCATCGGCTCACACAAAGCTTCCTTAAGAAATACCCCAAATATTTAGAAAGTTGCACCGATTGCACTACCCATTAAACAGCTCATTAAGAAGAGACAACTGGCGATGCATTTCTCTCAGGAGCACAAGGTACCCGCAGAGCTGCCTGCTGCTGCACCCCCCATTTCCAACCCTACAGGTGGATGCGCAGCTTCGCAGTCTGGTCATACAGCGACAGCAAGGACTCTGCCACCACAACCAGGCAGGTGTGCTGGCATGCCAAGTACTGCACTGTACGTGCAGCGTGTGCCAAAGGCAGAATAATAAATACAGCTACCTCCTGCTGCTGTAAATTACACTTACATCTGTGCTCGTCATTTTGGCTCTAGGTAAATCAGCGCCACCGAGGCAAGCAGCGAGCAGCTCTCATCTGAAAACACTTCTCCTGTCCTTCCTCTCTGTTGCCCTGACACTCCAAATTCGACTTTGAATGCTTTGCTCTGCCTGTATCATATATAACCCTATGAGGCCCCGCAGACTCTTGTTGTTTGCTGTGCACAGCTGAATGCAGCAGGGCTGCACACCTATCTGTTAATCAAGAAGGGACGCATAGCCAGGCACTTCCATTGCTTTTTGGGGCTATCTTTTTGAAGTTGGCAGTGATGCTGCTAAATAGAACTCTGAGAAGCTATGCAAGGTGGTGTTGGTGGATATCATCACAGGGTACAGTCAGTTTTTCTTCTTTTACTGGAAGCATATTGCAAGACTTACCTTGATCAGAGATTAATTTCAGGGTTGTTTTTTTTTTTTAAATCTATAGCCAGATTAAGACATTTTTCTCTGAAGCAGCCAAAAAGTTTAATATGTTACAAAGCTGCAAGAAGCAGAAGTAATCGATAGTATTCTAGACCATGTTCTGATATCACTAGATAAATGATAGTGACTGTCATAAATAGTGCTGAGATCATATAGTTACACCAGAGGTCAATAAAAATTTCTAACAATTCTCATGATTTTAACTTTAACCAACTTATTCACAGTTCTTAACTATAAAATCTGCTAATTCATTGCTTTGGCCAATTTCTAATAATTTATTATCTGAATTTGAGCAATTGTGCAAGAGAAAAGGACACGCTTCTCTCTAAGTCAGTCTTAGGAACAAGCACAATGTTATTTCCAAGGTCTGTTTTAACAGCCAAAATCATTGCTTAGAAGCTTAAAACCATTTTAGGATCTGAGATTCTCTATTTGAGTTTGCAAAAAGGAAAACAAGCAATTAATGTTATTTACTCAATAGAAAAATGTAATTTTTTTGAGTCACACTAGAAAGACTGCTGCATCTACAGGGTGACTTCCAGTCAAGGACTCTCAAAAAAAGAAGAAACGGCATCTTGGCAATGAGCCTTTCTGTCCTTCTCCATTCAGCTGTTTGACAGAGGTGGGGAAAGGTGTCTGTGTGACTGATTTCTACCTGGTAGCACTTAGGGCTGGGTCCAATGGCAAAGTGCCTGGGGTCACTACACAGGAAGAGAAGGGCTGGCAGAAAGAGTTGTTAAGCTCCCAAACCCCTGCAGCAAATTTGCTTCTTGGGAGAGGTACTGAGGAATTTAGGTATTCAGTGAAATGGTAATTAATCTAGAAGAAAGATGAAGCTGTCCACATGGCTTCAGCTGACTACATCCCTTACAGGATTTGCAGAGGGGAACAGGCTTTATTTCTTTTTGCATACTTTCTGTAGGTTTCCAACGCTGTTTTACCTGAGAGACAGCGAGAAGGCATGACAAACTTCTCTGACCTACTTTTAGCAAATGTTTTTGATATTTTTTGTTGTTGTATCAAAGGCTGGAGTTCAATGGCTCTTACTGGATTCTTTATTCCAACTGGTGTTTCCACTGGCCTCTTTCTTATTCTCAGATCGAGTCTTATTGTACTCCTCTGGTATTTAACTGCATCCACTAATGATCTCCACTGATCTCCCCATATTCTTATAATGACTGCTCTACTTCTAAAATCCTGTTCAAACTACAGCCAGGGTTTGTGATCTTTAACCAATTCTTGTTCTCTGAATGTACTATCATGTTCACATTGCTGTTATCTCTTATAGAAGCTTTAATCTAATCTCAAGTGATACCAGCAATCCATGAGCTGTATACAAACCACTTTTCTATGAGGCTGGTAATTAAAGGAACATTTTGTTAATATCACTGAAAATGCTGTGAAACCTGATGCATGAAAATTCTCTGATAGTGGGACGGTGGCAAAGGACACATAGAAAACTTGATAGCAGCAGTGACACTGCACGGTACAAAACTATTTCATGTCTTTTAAAGAACGTGAGCAAAGTTCAGTTCTTCACGTAAAGCCCTATAAACTAGCTGGAGCGTACATGGTGCAATACCAATACTCTCTGCTCCAAAGGTCAGAAGGCACTTGCACTCATATGGTATCTGCAGCCTGAAAAATTAGTCTGGGCAAATCAGCAGGAGCTTCTAAGCTAAGAACGGAATTAAGTCAAAGTAATACACCCTCAGAAATATAGTAGTGTAAATTTGGTACACAGCAACGGACTCCGAGGCCTGAAATGTACGGGTTCAATGTTAAGCCCATGCCTGCTGAGGGGCTGAGTCTGGGAGGGAAGACTCAAAAAAGTCTCCTCATGTCCAGAGGCAAAGACTGTGCTGCCATGGCTGCTCCTTGTCATCACCTTACACAGCTGCTTGAGGTCCCTGCATGCCTTTTGGCCAAAACGCTTGCAGAAATCTCCCACCAGCAGCTGTTTGGGCATCTCCTTTCAAAGGTGACCCCATGCTCTGAATAGCTTGGGTGGCCGCTTTGCCTCCAGCTTGCTCCTTCTGTTGTGCAATGAAATGAAAGCACCATGTGTGCTGCCGAGCAAGGTTTTCCCCCATGAAGATGGGAGGAAGGAGCTCCAGAGGTTTGAGCAGTACCTGGAGCCCTTCTTTTAGACCTTCCTTGCAGCCTCTCCCACCTTCTGACTTCATATGGGTGCTTATATTGGAGCTGAAAGTTTTAGTAGAACTAAGCATACAGGGGGATTTATTCAATCTAAGCTTGTTGAAATCATTTCAGGGCTTCTTTTATTTGAAAGCAAAAAAAACCCCCATATATGCATTTTTGAAAACTTTATTACTACGGTCAGTGAATATATTTTATTTCATAGTTATTAAAATAAATTCCCTTTATGGGAAAATGAGTCATGAAGATAAATTAGAGAGAAAGGGAAAGACTTTGTGTCTGTCTTAACACTGGTGGTTGAACTAACACACATGATTAAAGACAAAGGCTAGTGAGCTAAAGAGATTAAAAATGAGTTACCAGCATAATATTTTTAGTCACACATACTAACTTTAACTTGAATTGCCTCTATTTGTTTTGTTAGCATGAGTCATATATCTGAAACTACGCTGCTTTCACATCTTATGTAAAAAGAACCCAAAAAACAATCCCCATACACATGGGGATTGTAAATTTTTAAAGGCAACAATAATATTTTGTGGTAACCTAGTACAGCCCCCAAAAGATGTTTATCAAGAAGTTATCTGGAATCTGCCAGTGTCAATGCAGTGGAACTTAACTAGCTATGAAATTATAAAGATATCTAAAAATTGTTTTCTTTCAGAAAAGCCGTGAAGAAGAGAAGGAGAAGGCTGAGTTCTGGGAAAAAATGGGTTTATCACACTTCACCTACTTCTTCCTGAAGAAGATGACACTCTGTACATGCCTTTTAATACAAGGAAGAAAACTGTCCTCACTCTGCCTACGGCTGTACTGAACAACCACTTCTTTGTGCGACAGCTGCCTGGGCATTCCCAGCTTCTTCTGGTACATGGAGATCTGGGCTTTATTTCACTCACTGATGAAGCCTGCCCAATGCTCATTAGCATGATGCTCAAATCTACTTCAAGATCTTCAAATCTGCTTCAAGATCTACTACCCCACATGCCATACACTTTTTTTGAGATTTATACAAAGAGGGGAGTTTTATGCTGTTAAAAGATCAATAACAACTTTAGTCAGACTGCACAACCATGGAGGGAAGCTATTTTGAAAATTTTTAATGAGGTAATTCAGTTTCTTTCCCAAACTATCTTCTCTTTTTTTTTTTTACCCCACATGCCTAGGTAGTTTGTATTATAAAATGAAATAAAGAATTGGAAATATTTTACAAAATTAAATTATTAATGGTATCATAGCACAGAAAGAAAATATTTACCTACCTCTTTGGTGGCTAAAAACACTTAAAATTTTAATCTACATTTCTGTGAAGTCAAAGTATCTTTTGGTGGCCCGGGGTAGTGATACTTTATCCAGTGAGTATGCAACAGATTTCTCTGAGGGAACAGAAAACTTCATTGCGTGTAGCTGAGGACATTCCCCGCTAGGGTATAAGTCTCAGCTTGTATTTTGTTTTTCTATTCACAGGTGTAGAGGAGCACTTTGAAAATTGGATGAATGTTTTAAATATATCCTAGTAGATTTACCTCGGGACATTAAAGTCATAGTAGTTGACCTTTTCCTCGTGGCCTTAGGAAAATTCCTTCTATGCAGTTGTCTATTTCCCTTATCCCTACTGAAAATTTCCAGGCTCCCAAATGCAGCGCAATCACATGAATGATGCCTTCTGCATCCAGCACTGTGGAGAGGACAAAGTTTTCTGGACTGGTGCAGGAGATGGAAAGCTAATAAGTAGGTCTAGCGCCAACTGGTTGCTGAAGAGCAGAAACACTGCCAGTGATGGGGGCTGGCTCGGAGCACCCCACTCCCGCATACCTCTCTGTGTCCCACTGCCACCGCCTTGCATTTAGGATGGTCACTGCACCAGAAGGTCTGTTGGATGCTTAGTAATTGAGGGAGAGGAAAACACAGGTCAAAAAGAGGGTGAACCCTGAATTTTCATTGCCTGTGTTTATATTTCAGAAGATTCCTGGTTGTGATTATACGGTAAAATGAACTAATCAAATGCTAATAGCCAAGGACGATGATATCTTTCTTCAAGGTGCTTATTCATGGATTTAAGTTTAGCACGGTGCCTGAAGTAGTGCTAGCCAGGAAGCATGAAGTCACTATAGTTGTTGAAAACATGATAGTAAAAATGAACAGTGATGAATATACGTCACAGCCATCTTTTTCTACAAAAGCATTTTTCGTACCAGTGAAGACTGTGTTACAGTATCAGAATGGTGATTGTTTCTGGTGGTTTGAAATACACACCAAAGTAAAAAAGTGGACTTGAAAATCTAAGAATACACATCCTAGTCAATAAAAATGTCCATTAATAATCTACAATACCATTCACATCTTACCAATTTGATTCTTACCAATTTTTACCAATGTCAGACAATCTCTTTATGAATCCCCTATTGGGACCATTCCAGTTGGTCTAAATAACTACCTTTTTGATGGACCAGAGAGAGGCAGAGATATTGTATGAACATTCCCTAGGATGGATCTGCTGGATCTGCTTTGCACAGAAGGCTGTACTGCCTGTTCGTTGCTATTTGAGAATACACATTTTCTCTCCACTTTCATAAAACCCTTGGAGAGACTTTGGTTAGCACTGTAAATTAATCAATGACCTCAAATTTATCATAAGGCAGTTTAAGATACTGTTTCAAAATAGAAAACTGTCCTTAGAAAATACAGTATCACCTGCAGCTGAGGTTTGAAGTTACTCCGTACTGTGCATGCTGTGGCCCGACAAATGGACTCCCAACAGAACTACTGAGTTTGTTGTTCGTAAGAGTCCAGGTTATTTTTTGCCATTTTTCATATTTCAGCTTGATGTAACCCAGAGTACTAACCATATAATTACCAGAATTAAAATGTTTGTGAATGTAAATTTATGTGAATCAAGCTTTGCAAAAGAGTCTGCTACTCTCTGGAAAGCTCATCTTTGTGCCTGCAAAGTAGAGTGCTAATCAACACAGATGATGAGTTAATGGCAGAAATTTCAGCTGGCGGTAACACTTAAAATTGCATGTTCTAGGATATTTCAGATAAGCTCTGTTGATGTTGTTAAGATACAAGAATTACTTGACTTTAGAGGTGGCTAAGTGGTGGTAATTATGATCTTAATAATGACAATCAGTCTTCTAGTGATAATGCATTCTTGCCTTACAGAACTTAGGTTCTCTCTATCTACCTGTCAAAAGACATTCATAAAATAAATAAAGAGCTAAAAGAGTATGCTGCATACATGAATGCACAGTAGATAATGATTTTTATGTTGACAAAACCATTTTATTTTAATGTCAGGCATTTTCCCTATGTTTGTGTTCCCTTTTCTGGATGCATTGGCAAAATAAAATAACAGTGAAACCAGGAAGGAATGCAAAACATCTGTGTCTTACACAACCATTATGACTGATTTTACTCATCATTTGGGATACTGAGCAGACGTAAAATAACATGTGACTACTGATGACATGACCTGAGAAGTTTGATTTTCTCACATCAGTAGTTGGCAAAACTGAAAGCAAAATACTTGTAGTACAACAAAGAACTTAGTGATGGCACTTCTCTTTGGATATTTGTCTTCATGTTCTTTGCTAAAGAATTGGATGCATTTTTGCACATCCCTGGGTCTGCGTGACAATTTTTATTGCTGCTGACACAGCCGTGATCTCACGTGAAAGCCTTGCTTTGGATGGTCCACTGTATTTCTCAGCAACTTTCAGGGGTTTTTTCCTGGTAAATGTGAAAGTCTGTATCAGTCCTGTGACTTTCTATACCTTCATATTAATGATCATGCACATTCTGCAAGGTCAGCTAATAATTATGACTCATTCACTGTAACAGACATAAATCAACCGGGTAGACTGCTAGGATTGCTAGGTAGATTGCGGTAGCTTCCTATGCTCGCCCTGCAGCATTGCTCTCTGCTCTTTTATAGGTTATAAGGAACAGAATGCATTAGCAAGCATTTCTTTACTATGCAATTCTCTGTTCTGAGCAACAATGAGCTTCTTTTCAAATAAAATTTTATCTGTTTGGAATAAAATTTCCTTTACTGTAAAGTTTGCAATCCTTTTCTTTTCTGCTGATTTCCAAGCCCATTCTCTTCAAAATGGTGGTCATAAACACTTGTGAAAAGAGGATCACTCTCAATATGACACATCGCCTGCTTCCTTGCTCACTTCTGGCATTTTCTGCAAGTCCTCATCAAACTCTGATGGACCCAGCTGTGAGGCTGACAGAATCTCCTTGATCATCTCCCATTGGGTTCATCCTGCTGTTCTCTAGCAAGGCTTCAGCATCTGCTTGTTGGTGGGTTTTTTTCCAAATCCTGGATGTCTTCAGATCTCTATGAGTTAAAGTAGAATTATTGTGAGTTCTCTTATTTGCATCATAGAGATGCTAAGGGCTTAGCAGCTACGCAGTTCTGACAGCCATTGCTACCCCTGGAGGTTGTGAATGCCTGAGGTAATCCTTCATAGCCTCCTTAGATATTTTTTCAGTCTTTAATGCACGGGTTGAGGCAATCAGAATGCATAAAATTCACACTTTGATGTTATCTCTCATTGTTAGAGCTGCTCCAGGTAAAACCATTTCCATCTCCATTGCTCTTTCACAAGCCTGTTGCAGCTCCTTTTTATCGCTGGAGAACTTTTGGCAAGATTGTCTATCAGCAAGTTATCTAGATACACACAAGTTTCCTGTTCTTATCACAGAGGATGTTTTTGTTGTTTTCTTCCAAACTTGGCTTCTGGATTATGAGGGAGGTGCTGCTTGGTGAAGCTTTTTATTTGTCAGATTCCCTGTGACCTGCTCACTGGGGCCAGCAGAGCTCTGAGAGCGGGTATCCCTATCACTGTCAAGAAGCAAAGACTTTTTTCTGCAATAAGCGCAGACGGCTGCTAGTACATTGCATTTTTCCATTTTGGAATACATATCACTCTCAAGGTCTCAGACTGTCCTCTTTTTGCTCACTTTACTCTGGTGCACAAGCAGCAGCGATCCCAGCGATAAGGAGCTCCTGTGTCAGTAGACAATCCCTCAGAGCAGTTGGGATCTTGCTGTTCTTCTCATTTGCTATAGCACGTGGTACTTTTGTGTGTGCAGCTAGTCCACACGCTTAATTAGCACTGCAAATCTACTGTACTTTTTAAAGTGCCTGATTTTACTTTTGAAGATCTATTATTCTGTCTCGTGGATTGTTAATTAATTAAGTCTGATGATTTCAGAGATGTTTCTGCCTTCAGTTACTTTTTTCATAGAATTATAGAATGGTTTGGGTTGGAAGGGATCTTTAAAGGCCATCTAGTCCAACCCACCAGCAATGAGCAGGGACATCTTCAACCAGATCAGGTTGCCCAGAGCCCTGTCCAGCCTGATCTTGAGCATCTCCAGGGATGGGGCATCTACCACTTCTCTGGGCAACCTGTTCCAGTGTTTCACCACCCTCATTGTAAAACAATTATTCCTTGTATGTAGCCTGAATCTGACCTCTTTTACTTTAAAACCATTACCCGTTGTCCTATCACTACTGTCCCTATTAAAAAGTCTGTCCCGATTTTTTTTATAAGCCCCCTTTAAGTACTGAAAGGCCGCAGTAAGGTCTCCCTGGAGTCTTCTCTTCTCCAGGCTGAATGGCCCCAGCTCTTTCAGCTTGTCCTCACAGGAGCAGTGCTCCAGCCCTTGGATCATTTTTGTGGCCCTCCTCTGGACCTGCTCCATCAGGTCCACATCTTGCTCATTTGGCACAATTAGCATAACACAAAAGTCCTGATTTTTCCCCACTGTAAGAAAGCCAAGGCATTTCTGAGGACACCGAGTGTGCAGTGTTGTGCTTTCATTCACTTTGGTCATACCCAGGTATGGCATGTGATTGCAGAACTGGGCAACACTCAGAACTTACATCAATATTTAACATAAAGTGGCATTAGGATTTTCTGTGATTCTGTGAATTGTAAAGGTCTTCTGTGCTTACTTGGAAGGGGATGGACAGGCTCTCTATTTTTTCCACTTAGCTGTACAGAAATGACATTTACACTTTGGTAATAAAAATTGTACTAGCTGTAAAATGCACAAAAAAAGAAATCACGGCCATCATGTATTTCGGAGCTGTTACAGTAGAAGTACAAACAAAACTGGTATTTTGGCAACCCATTATTATTTCAGGCATTGTCTTTGGGAAGCTACCTTCGTGCAAAGGCTAACCCTTCATTCCCTGGCTCGTGGACCGAGTGCCACTCGATTCTAGGACAAGGTGAGGCTTGGGTGCTGCTGTAACCAGTGCCACAGTAACCGCACGGATCTCCTCCCCTCTCCCACACTCACCGCTGCATACTTTATAAATCTTAGTAAATAAAAAGGGGGTTAGTGGATGCAGACTGCCAGAGCTGTCGCATCCCGCAGCAGGGATGCGGTCACCTATCAGCTTCCCATCCTTTCTGGTGCACCCAGGACGGGCTGGTGGGAAACCCAACCGGCGCCGAGCCTTCCCCGGGCAGAACCTTGACCGGGAGGCAGCGTTTGGCGCCGGTTTGCTCCGGGCGGAGGGCGCACAAAGCGGGAGGGGGGCGTGGCTATGTTAGACCCCGCCTCCGAGCGATACCAATTGGTGGAGGCAGCTCGTAGCCCCGCCCAGGGGGTGTGTCCGGGGCGGGCGGGACGGCGCGGCGCTGCCCGCCCGCCCGCCACAGCCGGGTCGGAGCCGCCGCCGCCGCCGCCGCCGCGGGAGGGCGGGATGGAGACAGCGGCCAGGACGGGGGGCAGCGCCATGACCGAGAAATACGACGTGGTGGTGGTCGGGGGCGGCATCTCAGGTGGGTCCGGGGGAGGGAGGCGGTGCGGTCACCGCGCATTCACCGGCCTCCCCCGTGGCATCATTCCCCCCCCGCACCGGGAGCGGCCCCAGAGCCCGCCCTGTCCCGGGGGAGCAGCCGGCGGTCGGGGCCGGGGTGCTCCCGGCCGGGCAGCGTGGGAGGGCCGGGGGTGGCTGGTCCCCACGGCTGGCTTGGGGGCTTGGGCGATGGTTAGAGAGGCCGTCGGGTCCTCAGGGGTGTCGGGTACACTTTGGGGGGGCGGGAAAAAAAAAAAAAACACAAGAAAAAATTATCCATGTCGCTTTTCAAAGGAGATATTCGCTTCTTCTTGCGTTGCTTTGTACTTTGTGCTCATCGGAAGAGAGTCTGTAGAAAAACCGACTTTGTAACGTCCACAGGTGCAGAAGGATGCAGGGATACAGGCTGGGATTTTTGCATCCCGAGAAAGATGGTATTTTGAAGTTGTGGGTTTTTAGGCGGCTCTTGCAGGGATGGCGGTTGTATGATTTTGGTAAATGCTGCAGAAAGACATCTGGGAATATCTGTAAAAACAGTTTGGGTTTTGTTACTCTTGAACTCTGTAAACAGCCAAGTTCTCCTGATGTAATGGACTTGGAAAAGTACTTCCCAAAATACTGTTCAAATTCAGATCTACTTTAACGCTAGCAAGGGCACTGTGGACCCTGATCATCCTTATTAAAAAATAGAAGACATTTTTCTTATGGCACCTGATAGTACCTAAAATGAGAGCGCTGCTGCATTGGAGAAAATCTGTTTTTGGTTTGTCCATCAGATAAATACTGTGTTAGCAGCTTTGGCCAGGTTTCAGTTTTCAGGGAGTCTTTACTTTACTAGTGGTTCAGAAAAGGTGAATTATGTGACTGAGTGACTTCAGTGATACTCCAAGCATTTAAAATTGTTTTTTATTAAAATTGAGAAGGAGTCAGAGGCGTTCCTTTCTTTAATCTGCAATGAATTAATGCACGAAACAGCAAAAAATTTACTTCATTACATTGTTTCATTTCCTAAAATAACAGTAATTGTTTAAATATTTTTTGTGACAACGTAATTATGTAAATAGTCTATAGTATCGCTGAACAGAAAGAAAGAGTTTGGACTTAGTTTTGTTTGGTTTTTAAGTTTTGCCAGATACTTGGGTATTGTCCTGCTAGCACAAGTCATTTGGTTTTCATCCTTAAAGTTCCTGTAATACACAGAGTGCTCTTAGGGAATTAACCACGCGTACTGTGTGCAGGTGGTGGCGATGTGATCTTAATATGGTTTTTAGGATTCCAAGAAGCTCCTCTTCCCCTGAGGATCCCTTGCTCCTCTGGCTTTCCAAACTGTAGCAGTGTTTTGGAAAATGCATTGAGCATTTCCAAGTGGTATCTTGCCTCACTAGTGCAAGAATCAGTAAGTTACTTTATAACACTTATGCCTTGGATTAAAGCCTGTTGTGGAGTCTGAAATGGAGCCAAGCAGGAGATTTCAAGGCGTTGCAGTCCCTGAAAATTTGTCAGTGGCATTAGGAAGACATAAAAATGTCACAGCACTCTTGGGGTGCAGGAACATTGTTCTTGCCAATGGAAACCCTTATGTCATGCCAATGGCATAGAAATTGGTGTTTGCCTGTTGTGAATTAGGACAGGCATAATTTGAAGAAAACAGCCTTAGAAAATGGACGAGAAATGCCTTATTTCATAATTAATCCATCTTTAATACACAATACCCTTCATAGCTGGGACTGTAATTCATATCAGCTCCTGGTTTGTTTTGCTTTTCAATCAGGTTCTCTGTCACTGCCGTTCCTGTACCAATATACCTACACCTCGGTTCTGTAAGAGGTTAGACAGTGCTGCTTTCTGGTCTTAAAAAAAGTAATCTGTATCTAGAATTTTGATTCTGGTGAGAAAAACAGTAAAATATGTTCCGGTCAGACAGGGTTTCCCTTCCACGTCTTTCTGACTCCAGTCTTGACTTGCTGCTGCTTATTTCTCTGAAGATATATTTGCAGTTGCCTCATCTGGTAAGAGTACTGTCCTCTTGTGCTGTATGTTTAATACTCACCTGATGCTTGCAAGAAAAGATGGAAAAGTTTTTGGGTAAACTAGTTGTTTACTAGAAATACATTAAATGTACATCAGGTATAAGCAGGCTGCTTATTTTATTAGGTGTGAGCTTCCCAGCAGTGAAATTGTGGCTTTTAAAAATATTAGTACAATATTTGCAAAATGAAGCTCAAATCATGACTGGCACCTCTGTAGCTATCTGTTCCTCAAAGTGAAGCATGGTCTTGAGAGCCAGCTTCTGTACAACCTGACACACTCTTCCCGTCCGTGCTCCTGGCCTCTGTGTGCACACACGTCTGTATGTGGTCATTCATAGGGACACAGAATCGACTCTGCCTGGTAGGAAGGTGCAATCCAGGGATGGAGGGAGCTTCTGCAAAGCATGCTTCACAGTGGGGAAGCTCTTAGAAGAACAGCTCGGCTCTGGTGGCCTTCACCGCTGAGATTTTCCTGCTGTACCCTATGGAATCATGTTCAAACTGTTCGGATGGCATCAGCAAGTACATTTGGACACCTTACAGAGAGGGAGCTGCAGATCACATGGGCGTCCATGTTAAAAATGTGGATGGTGGCCAGGAAAGGCCCCAGGCACATTTGCATCATTCTTAATTAATAGTGTCCCTCGTAATACAATTAATATTAATTATAATATTTTATACTCAAGCGTATTAAATAAATGGATGCCTGAAGTTAAAGACTTTCCCCATACTCACAGAGAGTTCTTATTTATATGCCTTGAACATTGCTCCCATTTTCTATTTATAGAGTTTTTCTACTGAACTGAAGAGGGTTTTCTGGTTTGGATTGATACTGACTTTTTGCCTGTGCTTTTGGTTTAGGCTGTGTAATCTCCTCATTTGTTAAACACAGCAAGCTTACAGCACATGACATGCCACGGTTGCGTGTCTGATTAATTGGCAGGATCATAACCCTGACATCCCATCAGAGGGTCCTCTGATGCTTGAGTTAAAGGGCTACACTAGTTGAGGACTAGGAGGCTGTCATCCTCTCTGTGGACAAACTACTGTTTTGATGGCCTCCAGAAGTTGTCTCTTATGCACCCAGTCGCTGCCATGCTTCTCTTGACACATTGTCCCTATATCAGCTCCATTACCTGCTCCGCAAGCTAAGGCCACAGTTAAAGGGAAATTCANACTGTACCCTCTACAGCAATTCCCTGTGCTTTCTGAACCAGGGAGCCCAGAGCTGGACATGGTTTTGGTTCCATAGCCCTAGGATGCAGTGTGCACGGGTGCTCTGAGATACAAAATGGGTTGTAAGGAGGTCCGGGGTGCTTAGTCACTTCTTGGGGACTGTTTGTTAATGACTTGACAGCATGAAGTGGTCGGAGAGTTTGGGCAGAAACCTCAGCTGTTTCAGCTTTTCCGATCTAGAAAATGTCTGCTGCCAACTGTGACCTGTAATTCCTCAGAATTTTCTAACTGACCTTATTGGGGCATATTTTCACATGGATAACAAAATGCACTATGTTTACTGAAAGGCTACCTCCTTGCCAAATTTCAAGTTGCTGCTAAAACTTCCAAAATAGGAAAAAAAAAAAAAAAAGCCATCCGTTCTTGAAGAAGAATGTTTGTTTCCTGAAGGTTTAGAAACAGACAGCCAATTTTGACCACGATTTTCCAGCAAAAAATAATCAGCCTTCTGAAAAACACACTCTGAAAAGTCAAGCTTAAATAGTTCAAACTTTGGCAAAAAAGAGCGTAAGCAAAACGCCTCAGCTTTTTCAGTGGGGAAGTTTGGGGTACATTTGTATGCCAGCCTGGCCTTAGACATGAATTTTGGACACCAGAAGGCCCAGTTTATCAAAAGAAGGACCATAGGATTAAGACTGTTTGTCTACATAATGCAAGCCAGAGACATAACAGATAATGGAGAAGTATGTCCAGAAGTAGGCAAGTCCAAGAGAACTTGTATGCAAACATCTTTTGGAAGAAATTTCAGCACATCATGTTACAAGGACAAAGCACAAGGGAAACACAGCTATAATTGAAACTTGCACTGAAGATTAGCATTCTTTGACATGGATAGTTCTTATTTCCAAATAAAACCACATTTGTTCTTAGCTCAAAACAAGGAGATCTCATGGCTAAGCAGAACTGACGCTTAGGTTTGCCAGCCATGTGCAGGAAACAGCCCTGTTTTCTATTGCACTTAGGGAGGAGGCCAAGGGCCACAAACTGTAGGAGAAGCTGGCATGTAAAAATAGTAGTATTTAGTCTTTACATTAAAATAAAACATATGATGCTCTATTAAGGCTTTTTTTTTATTCCCCCTCTCCATGGAAGAGCGCTATGCGTTGGCATCTCCTGCTCCACAGTATGTGATCGACAACCTTGCCACTTGAGCTACCTACGCGTTGGCTGTGCTCTCTGAGTGAGAGACTGAATAACGAGGAGATGCAGATTTTCCTTGCTTGCTATAATGGCAGCACAACTTACGTTGTATACTGCTCTGTTTGTTTTGACAGCATGCCAAGCTGCTGGTGGGTGGTAGTGTCAGATAAACTGTCAAATACACAGTTACTGGTGGAAGATATAATCAGTCCCACCTGTGTAAATCTGGAGTAGTTTTCAGTAGATTTTTTTTCAAGTGTTACTTCTAAATTTACCCAGAATTTGACCTGTAGGAATGCAATAGCTGGCTCCTAAAATGTACCCTGCATTTATCTCTTTACATCTGTCCTGCTCTGGGCTTTGGCTACCTGGTTCCTTCACACTTTATCATAGAGCCATGGAATCGCCTATGTTGGAGGAGACCTTTGAGATCATCTAGTCCAACCATCAGCCTAACACTGACAAAAACCATCACTAAACCATACCTCTAAGCACTCTGTCTACCCATCTTTTAAATACCTTCAGGGATGGTGACTCAACCACTTCCCTGGGCAGCCTGTTGATAAAGGGTGATAATATTGTCAGTTGGTACCAGAAATTCCTACGGTCCATTTTTTGGGATGCAGAATTAAATTGCAGTATTTCATAGGGCTCTCAGTTCCCCATATATTTATTGCAAGCTGACTGTCATTATGAGAAAAATTTACAGCCGGAACAAAACTATCAGACCCCCGTATAAAGTGTAACGGATGTTTTATACAATACTTACCAATAAGCAGAAATGGCAGTTTCCATTTGCCTCCTTCTTCATAATGCATTCTAATGTTCTGCTACTGAAGATGCAAAACCTTATGATGTGGGGCATGGGTTTTGGTTAAGAGACTCCTTTGTGTTATGCTCAGTGCCAGGTATTTAGTTTTGGCCAAAATATGTTTGTGATGTGATCATTATGTAACCAGATGTAGAAATAGTATTATTTTCTTCATCTTTCATCGTATTCTTCATGTGGTTTTCTATGTTAAATGCATCATTTATAAACATTGTCTAACCCAGAGGGTAACTTCAGTAGTCACAGCTGGTTCTGCTCTGGTATGAAGAATGTGTCATGTTTGTTTCTGGCAAAAAACAAAATGTACACCAGCGTGATTCACAGGTTAGCAAATTCAGAACTCCTAGGAGAGCTCTGCAAACCTATTGTTTGTCCTTGAGGAGTAGATTTTGCACCATGCTGAGGTGAAAGGAGTTGAAAGGCTGAGGTGAAAGGTATTGAAAGGGAGGAAATTCCTGTTAGTAGGTAGGTCTGAAGTCTTAAGAGTCTTATTTGCTCTAGTGAACAAAAGAAATAGATAACTAGTTAGGACAGATCTCTAAATATGCTAGCATAACGAAAACGAGCATGGGGCAGGCATTATGTCTTTCCTGGGAATACCAGTGCTGATGTTCTTGATGTTTGTGGCAATGATGTTGATCGTAGTTTAGCAGCAACATTTTTTTCACATACTTATTTAGTTGAAGATCACCATTTAGCTAACAGGAATTTATTCTGCATAGACCAAAACAATTACCAATAGTTAGAAAGTGTGTACAATTAACTTAGATGTTTCCATTAACTAGATGGTATCAAATCATTGTCATCTTAGCTGGTGCTACTCATTTTAATATGTAAAAGGAAGGGGGATGCTGCATTTCTAACACCATGCTTATAATGGTTAACTTTTTTCTGCCTTTGTTTTGTGGGGTGGGCGTTATTCTGGGGAAGAGATGTTTACTGCAGTGGGCTTTGGACTTGAAAATCCCAGTGGGTGTGTACAGAGGAGGAGATTCATCCTCATGATAAAATTCCCTCTTCCTGCCCACTGCGTTTCTGTTAACACTGTCCATGAGAAACCATCTTTGTCCCCTTCAGAACAAGGCTTGCATCTGTTGAAAGCATTTAGACAGTGGCACCATTGAAACCAGTTAGAGTGGCTTGGTCTCAGTTGGGCAATGTACACTGTAATAGAAAATATTTATTCTCTGATGGTTGAAATCTTTGCTGAATCAACTGGATTATTTTTGCTAGAGGGGAAAAAAAAGAATTGATGTAGATGAAAAACATTTACCTGAAAATGACAAAATAAATAAACACAACCTCATCGCCAATATCAAATATACTGCAACAAAGATTGCAAAAGAACATAAGGAAAGATAAAATGCAGTTTCTGACAAACAGAAAGTTAGTGATGTTATGTTATTAGGCAACATTGAAAGAAGAAATGAATGTAGACTTGCAATCAGCACTGCGTATTCATGCTGTTTTGTTTACAACCCCAAATTTAAGGGGTTGCAATTGAATTAGTAAGTTCTTTTTTCATTTACGGTGGCAATTTTAAATCTTCAAAACCTTACTCTGTGAAGCAGAACAGTTCTTTCATTCTTGACCTTCTATATGTTATTGTCCTTTAGTGAATTCTCTGGAGTTAGTCTAATATAACTGAGTACATTTTAACTATATTTTTAAATTTCTTTAAATGCCATGATATGCACAGAAAATCCAGGGGGAGTAAAAGGAGATTTTACCCTACAGTCATGGTGGAAATGTTTTGTGTCTCTTATTGACAGGTTCATGTTTACTTGGCAAAGAGACTTCTAGCTGAATAATGAGAGCTGATTCTAAGGTTTTGACAGATTTAATTACTCAGTTGTGTTTGGAAAAAGTTAAGTTTTCCATCAGTGAAACAGTAAAAATAAACACGGCATTAGCATGCTGTTACAGTCAAACTTTAATGAGGATATATTGACAATTGTCTTTACTGATGGATATAAGAATAATGAGTGAAAAAGTTTTAAAACTATTCCTCTTTTTAAGCTCAGATAAACGTAGAGATTTTCCAGAAAGATTTTTTTTCTCTATGTTATTCAACTGAAGCCTGCTAGAACACTACAGTAATGGGGTAGTTGTTCTTCACACAATGTAATTATCCCACTCCATGTAACGAAAGGTGGATTAGGAAGGATTTTAGGAAGGAATGTTCTATTAGGTTGGTTTTGGTAAACTTTTGGCCTGATGGTGGATGCATAAAAGGCAAATGCACTTTGTCAAAGAAGCTAGCAAGTAGGCAAATAATGCGTCTAGGAAACAAGCAGACAGCTTTTCAATAGTAACAGGTAACTTTTCTCTGCTTTTGTTTTGGTGTGCTCAATATGACACATACATAGCGGCCTCAGTTTGAAGGATTAGAGTTAATGGTGTCAGACTGTTGTCACTCCACTGCCCTTCGTTACCCTGTATGGGCACTGCCCTTACATGTTTTGGAGATGTTCAGCATACATCATGTAAAAAGTGCCATCTCTGTGAAAGATGCTGATGATTTTTGCTTCCGATCATGGTATATCAGTGAATCTGCTTGATGCTGTGGATTTAGAGAGCCTTGATTTTGAAAAGTAGAATTACCGTTACATTTCCAATAAAGTAACTTTTTAAAAACTGCCACTATTTGTGCTACAGAACTCGTGTCTGCTCATACACCCCGTATCAACCCCAGTATTGAGGCAACTTGGAATTATTCACATAAATGCTACCCTTGTAAATGCTTTCCTGTGAAACAGGGAAACATTTCCCACATGATGAGGCTTGTTGGGAGTAAGCTCAGTTCTCTTAAATTCCAGTCTTGTGCTTTACTGGTAGAGTTGAACCTTTCTCTCCTGTCAAGTGGAGACATGCCTTCTTTGTATTTTCCATCATGCTGCATACAAAATTCAGTATTTTTCAGTATTCAGCATCTCTATACTTCAGCCATAGTGTACATAGTGTAACTCTTGTAGCCTAGGGATTGGCATAAATTCATCTTAGTTTCTTTTTTTTTTTTTTTTTTTAAACCATATATCCACTGTTTTGATGCACTTGAAACGGTTTTGCTTGATAGAATTATGGCAATTTTCTGAAATGAAAGCAGAGGCAGTATGATCTGTAACAGTAGCAATTCTGAGTCCTTAATAGCACTGCAGAATCGATAGGAACAGAGCTTTCCAGCATGGTGTCTTCAGACGGGGGGAGCTTGGTGTGAGATTGCCATAGAAACCCTTGTGGAGGATGTATAAGTCATCTTGCCTTGTTTATTCTCATGTAATAACAAGTGAATTTCTACAGCCAGATGCTTCAAATGGGGCATGGTTTTGGCAGGCTCCTTTCATCTTCCTGGGGCAAGTGGTATATTTCTAATTCATAGAATTAGTGGCATCTGTAAGGAGTGCGGCCAGTGATTTGGGATGGTTTACAGCTTTATATCTAGGCTACTCTTGGAGGAGGTGGAGGTGGCAATGGGGCACAGCAGCAGCCTTGGCTGCGACAAGCATGTCTGTCTGTGCCACAGCCATGCCAGCATCCACAGGTGTCTTTTAAAATACCTCTCCTGAGTCTTGGCTGTGGCCTAGGATGTCACAGCCCAGTGCCCTGTTTGTCCTAGAGTGGCGTGCTCGCAGGACACTGTGGATATCTACAGTATGCCAGGACATTGTGGCTGGTGTCAAAACCCAGGCATGGTGGAGGGCCATGGCTCTAGAGCAGTGCTCTCGTGGGAGGCCCTTGTGGTATGAAGGTCTTGCCCTCCCCCGTGAGAGCTGTTACAGAATCATAGAACGGTTTGGGTTGGAAGAGACCTTAAAGACCATCTCATTCCAACCCCCCTGCCCTGGGCAGGGACACCTCCCACTAGACCAGGCTGCTGGCCTTGTCCAACCTGGCCTTGAATGTGGCCAGGGATGGGGAGTTCTCTGGGGAAGGAGTGGAGATGTTGGAGAGGAGGTGGGAAGCCAGCTCCATGTGGTCTTAGGGGAGCTGAGCAAGCAGAGGCAGAGCCAGAAAGGAGAAGGTCCCGTTCCTTCCTCTCTCTCATTCTCACCCCATTGATCAAACAGAAATAAATGGTCACTCTCTGATGTCCAGTCCTATAGAGGGTACTGGAATAGCAACACAAGCATTGAAAATTCAAATTATGAAGAAGATAAAGGGAAAATCTGCAATCTGTTTTGAGATTAATTGTGTATCAAAAACTCGTAGGCTTCATGTCCTGTGGGCAGCTAAAGACATACCTGTGGAAGCCCCTGTATCTGGTGCACTTCAGTCACGCCAGAATGGAGCTAAAGAGTTTGGTTCAGTAGACACCTACATAGAGAGCCCCCGTGCATCGTTGTTGTTGCTAGTCCTCCATTTGAAAAGGAAATTGTTTCCATGCTTTTTAAACAAATAAACGTGTAGTAACAATATTTAATCAATGTATTTTGCATTGGTTTCATTTCTGCATCAGGCCCTCTCCCACATGCCTGTATGCCACTGCTGTCCTGATATATCTCTTGCCTTTTGCTAGTCGGTGTTGCTCTGAAGCCTTTTTTCTTTTTTTTTTTTTTTATTAGCGTCTACAGTGACACTTGGGTTAATAATAATGTAGCTAAAAATCTGTAAGGCTGCAGTGCGAGAAGTACAGTTTAACAAGCAAACAGGTTAGAGAGCCTCAGTCATATTACTGCGTGTTCTTCATCCTTTAGCAGTCTTTCTTTATTTGGATATAGCATAGAATTAAGCTATTATTAAGCTTTAATCTTAATTTCCAACCCAGTACAGTGCAACCATTATTCTTCCTAAATAGCTACAGCGTGAATATAGCTATGGAATACAGCATGAAATGATGGTCTTAGGCACTGAGGATTTGCATACAATTATTTTTTATACCTAGACGAGATTTTTCACTGCTGCATGTTCCATAATGCAACACGTGAACACGCTATGCATAGTTTCAAGACTTGCATATCTACAATAAACTTTCTTATAAAAGGATTACTCACTCGTGCCTGAATGTCCAGTGGTATTTGTGTAGAATAAAGAAATTCAACTTTTTATTTTTATATATGTAGGAAATCCACTTTTTTTGTGATAAAAAACCACTGTATATTTTGAAAAATCATTCTTCCTCATAAAAAAAAAGTAAGTATTTATAGGAAAATGCTGCATTTTGTGTTTCCAACAGTATAGATTTGTCTTCTATGTTTGTGTTGATGAACAAAACATCACCATCAAAAGGGTTAAAGAATTAACTATATATATAAAAAAAAAAGTAAAACGTTCCCTGTAGTCTTTCACACAGGAAAAAAAATCGAAAACTATTGAAATAAATCAGATCAATTTCTGGGATGTTTATTGTCAAATGGCTAGCATTTTTAAAAATTAGTATATTAAATAGGTGGAAGAATTAACTATACTTCTGCTCCAGCATCGATCTAAAGAATACGGTGTGGCACAAGGCTGTAAAGTTACTCTTAGAATGAGTATGGAAATCTTTATATATAATTTTAGTCAACGTAAGACATTTGAATTTCCTTAGTTCTGGTTTCCAGTGAATGGTGTTCCACTTTCCCATTAAAAGATCGTGTGCGCAGAAGTTTATGGGCTATTCTGTATTGTCCTCAGAATAAATGAGTACACTTAACGCTGCCCAGAATGATTCCTCTCCTCTGGTCTTTTCAGATGTGCATTCTTTGTGGGCTCACAAACAGTTGCTTTTAATCACATTTCAGGGTAGTGTAATAAACATGGATATAATATTATTATTCCTTACTGCAGGGTATCTTGGAAGTTCTGATCAATAAGGCTGGCTTTCTTATACTTAAGGAGGGGAAACAACTCCAAAGAAACAATGCTTCAGTGGCAAATTGGCCTGCAGGGCAATAGGATAATCTGATTTCACAAACTCATAATTGCTTTTTACAATTTCAGCTCACATTTGTCAAAAGCAAAGAGGACTCCTGTCCTATTGAATTTTCGGTTGTCTCTAGTGCCTCCATCACAAAGTCCGATAATTAGATGATTTTTGCCGAGACCATAATTCCTTCTATAAAGTATCTCCATACAGCCTGTTTGATTGCCATGGTCAAACTCCATTGCTTAAAATGAATCTTGACAGTGAAGCAGACTTTCTGCATGTGAATGGGGACAGCGGATAGCAATAGATTGGGGAGGTGATGAGTGAGAGAAGAAGTCGGAAGCCTACCTCTCTGGAACATGACTACTTAATATATTATTATTTCTATCGCTTTAGTGCTGCAAGCCCCACAAGCTGGGTTCTGCCTTTCTATGCACTGTACAAATGAGGAGTAAGATGAGTGTCCCTTAATAGTTGAGATTTTACTGGTTTTAAAATGCCAAAATGCTAACCTGAAGGTAGAAACTTCAGTCTGTGAATGCTGCTTATGGAGATGGTTATAACATGCAGTTAAGCCACAGCCACATAATTTCTGTGGTAAGATACCATGAAAAGTATCAGGAATTTTTGAAAACAAGGTCAGAAGTCTCTGACCTTGAATCTTTGGTTTGGTTGTTGACCGTTAATGTGGCTGATTGCTGCCACTTGCTTTAAAACAGTTTCTCTTGTTCTGATAGGTTTGTCGGCTGCCAAATTGCTGTCTGAGTCTGGGGTCAGCGTGGTAGTTCTTGAGGCCCGGAACAGAGTTGGAGGAAGGACGTTCACTATCAGGGTAAGTGCTTTGTGAGATGCTGGACTCTAACTTGTGCTAGTCTATGGTGTGGCAAATGTCACTCCTATCTTCAAGAAGGGCAAGGAGGACTCAGGGAGCTACAGGCAGGTCAGCCTCAACTCAGTCCCTGGGAAGGTGATAGAAGAACTAATCCTGGACACCATTTCCAGGCACATGAAGGACAAGAAAGTCATCGGTCAGCATGAATTCACCAAGAGGTGAAGTCATGCTTGACCAACCTGATAACCTTCTGTGATGGAATGAGACTTGGTAGATGATGTAAAAACAGTGGATACTGTCTAGCTAGGCTTCAGTAGTTTAACGCTGTCTCCCGTAAGATCCTCATAAACAAGCTGGTGTAGCATGGGCTGGTTGAGCAGACAGGGAGATGGACTGAAAACTGGCTGAACAGCCTGGTCTGGAGGATGATGATCAGTGATACAAATTCTAGTTGGAGGCCAGTAACTTGTGGTATACTCCAGGGGTCAATGCTGGATCCAATCCTGTTCAACATCTTCACTAATGATCTGTATGATGAAGGGACTGGAGCATCTCTCCTATGAGGAAAGGCTGAGAGAGCTGGGACTGTTTAGACTGGAGAAGGCTCAGGGGAATCTCATCAATGTATAGAATGGAGATAAGGAAGGGTGCAAAGAGCATGGAGGCAGGATCTTTTCAGTGGTGCAATGGGCAAAACCTGAAACACAGGAGGTTCAAACTGTCTGAACATTATGAAACACTTTTTTAGTGTGAGGGTGACTGAGCACTGCACAGGCTGCCCAGGGAGGTTGTGGCATCTCCCTTCTTGGAGATATTCAGAAGCTGTCTGGATGCAGTCCTTGGCAACCGGCTCTAGGTGACATTCCTAGAGCAGGAGGGGTTGGACCAGATGACCTCCAGAGGTCTTTTCCAACCTCAACCATTCTGTGATTCTGTTGGGTTTGACATCATTAGCCAAGGGGAAGACAGGGAGTAGAGTTCCCAAAGAAGACAGGTGTTTTGAACTGCCATCACTTTTGTTAAGTAATAGAGTTCTGTTTGGACAGGTTGCATTGCAATGCATGCCAGTGGGCACCTCTTGACAGGAGGTTCTTTAAAATTGGTCTGGAAGCAACTCTGAGAACACCAAGTGTGTAGTGCCATTTTAGCTGCCCTACAACACCTTGCCTGGCCTCCAGCTGCAGGTCTTCCATAGGTAGTAAGCCAAATCTGTCAGCCTTGCATAGAAGTGTTGGATACCCTGGGCTTTCTAAATTGGTGTTAAACATCTGTATTAAGGTAATTAAATTCCACCCACATAGTTCGTACCCTTTGTTCACGGCAGGATCTGCTCTTCCTTTAACATTACAGAGGGAAACTATCATCTGAGACTGAGTGTCAAAGCATTTCTCCTCTCATTCCCATCTCACTTTGCATACTGTAGCAGGCATGATAACTAAAAGTCCTATAAGAAGCAGCTTGAGCAGGACCAGATGTCATTACACCTCAGATGCGCATTTTAACACGGCTTAAAATTATCTGAAATAACACTCCTGCTTCTAAAAATGGACTGTGTCTTGATTGCCATTAAAAAGAAAATGAAAGAAATGACGAGTCACTTGTGTCACGGGGTAGTGTAATACAGATACTGCCTCTGCTCCCACCCTGGAAGTAAAGGAGGTTTAAATTATGTCAGATGCTGTTGCTGGGGAACCAGAGATAAACAGTGGTGTTTCAGCAGAAATCATTGTACATGAAACATGAAGCATAAACACCATCCTTCTGTGACACTGAGAATGCCTAGCTTAAAATGCTCACTGTAAACAGTGTTAAAAAGAGTTACTATCTTGGGAAATCACCCTTCTTGTAATAGTATGTGTCCCTGAAACTTTTTGTTTTCTTCCTTCCTCCCAAGTGCTCTTGATGCTGGTCTGAGAGGTGTGTGGAGCACCTTCATAGACTGATAGAATGGTTTGGGTTGGAAGGGACCTTCAAGGTGACCTAGTTCCAACCCCCCCTGCCATGGGCAGGGACACCTCCCACTAGACCAAATTGCTCGAAGCCCCATCCAGCCTGGCCTTCAGTGTCAGGCATGGCTGGTGGCTGCTAGCCCGAGAGCACTGGGTTAGAGCCAAGGTGTGCTGTGCTGGAAAGGAGATTACTCTCTGAATACTGCAGTGCAGGGCTCAGCATCTACAGCATTAAGTCTAAGCAGATATCTACAGAGAGAAAACAAGCCTTTGGAGCTGGAGATGGTTTCAACTTGAGAAATGTTTTGCAACGACAAGAAAAGTTGCACGAATTCAGAAAAAGTGGGGTTAGACCTAACCAAAGCATTGATTTGGTTGGATGTTTCTTCATATCTTTTGTGAGACCAATACTGAAAACTATAGTGAAATTTACATGTCAGTTAAACCCAATGGCACATGTGGGTGTGACAGAGTGAAGGCACTGTGATCTCTGTGTGACTGTCATTACAGAGCTCAGTACTGCCTACTTTTAACTCAATCAGTACACATTTTCTCCTGTGCATATAGTTGCAGTGATAGTCAGTATGGAATAATTCTTTATACTTCTGGATGTTTGTATTGAGGAGCTTCCTGCTTAGCTTATGATTCCTGTATTCTTTCTTTTGATAGAACAATAAAGTTAATTACGTAGATGTTGGTGGATCGTATGTGGGACCTACCCAAAACCGGATTCTTCGACTGGCAAAAGAGCTGGGTGTTGAGACGTATAAAGTGAATGTCGAGGGCCATATGATCCATTATAAGGGGGTAAGTATCGCATCTTTCATGTTGAGATACCTAAAGGTATCATTGAGCTTTGGAAATTAGTGACAGTCATTAAGGTAGTTTCATTTAAAGCTCACTTTTAGTAATCCAGTAAGCACCTGTTTGAAGTGTTGTCATCTATTTTGACTTACTGGGAATGAGATCAATGGTTGTTTTCTTTTGAAAAGCATTCAGAAAATGGGACTGACAGCAGTTAAAGAATTTGGGACACATTTGGCACATGATTATTTTTTAACATATCCTCTAAGGAGTTTTTTGTCTGAAATTCAGGGAATACTTGTTCTGAAATAAAAGCCAAATTTAAATAAGAAAACAATAATAATACTGTTGGATACTAATGAATGACAATACTAGGCAATGGTACTAAGGGACTAGTCTGGGAGTAGTATAATGTATTTGCCCCAGTTATGTCACTAGATTCACATGAGATCTCTCCCAGTCTGGTAGTGTGGGATTCATCTTACTTACAAATGGGTGTCTGGAAGTTGGGCATCTAATCTGAGACTCACTGAGACTCCTTGTCTAGATAACGGTGAGAAACAGGCTCCTCTCAAGGCTTCATGTCTGAGACGTGGAGTAGTGGGGGTTCAGATGGCCACTCTTGAGTGGGTGCTGGTGTCACTGAAGTGATCTGGAATTAAATTTGTCTTCAGAGGAACCCTGGTCTTAATTCTTTAGCTCACTGAATTTTTGCTGAGGTCCTAGTTAGGACCTACTGCCCAAACCACTGCAGAGGGAGAGCTGTAGGGAGAGGGATAAGAGAGGCCTGAGATCCATAGGTATAAGATACAAGCCTCTATCTCCTTAACTCACAAACTGCTTTACTTTCCCAAGACCATCACTTTGGGATTTTTTTAATATCCTTTAGTTTTTGTACTTCCCAGACTCTGTCAGAACAAGGCTTGAAGCCTACATGCCTCAGAGTTGACATATTTGATAGAGGCAATGCTGCGCGATGGATCCTTAACTGGTTTCATTTTTGTTGTCTTCCCACTTCTTCCTAGTATTAGAGCAATATGTTCATACTGCAGAGTTTTACCATCTGGTTCTGTAACCTCTCCTGACTGGGCAGATTTATGCTATGCTCATAAAATAGTCACATCTTAAATAATTGTGTAGCTACTCCATAATACTGAAATAAATTATTTTACACCACCTGGTGTAAAACTGGTGTAATTCTACAGCAAGTGGACTGGACTGATTTGTACCAGCTGAACGTTTGTCCCACTCTAATTTAAGCTCAGATATGTAACACTTAGCATCCTAAAAGGCACTTATCTTCCTTACGTTAAATAAAAGTCTCTAATGGGCTACATGAATTTGAGCCCTTAATCCATTTTGACACTGAAGCTGCAGCTTTTTTTTTTTTTTTGTCCCACATTACATTATGCATTTCCTTTCAAATGACCATGTAATTTTGTAAGTTTTCTTTGAAGTGGAAGCATGTTCCTAAGCAAGAGGCAGCATTACCAACTATTCAGCTGGATCACAGGCTGTGGTTCAATTCTGGATTTGGCATTGTGGTCTTGCCCAGCTAACCAGGGTCCCCAGGAAGGTGTAGTTGTTGGAACAAGGTGAAAGCAAACGGGCTTTAAGGTCTCCCAGTGTGGATAGACTTAGGCACTGAATTAATGATAATGATGCTTTTCCTCCAGTAGGTCTTATCCCTCCCACATCCTCTTCCCAAGAATTGCAGGCCTTTTATTTTCTTTCCCTAAGGTTTTCCACTGCTTTTTCTCCTTACTCTTTCCTTGAGACACCATGTTGTCACCGTGCCCTTTGGTTTAGGGATCTGTTGTTGAACCCTCTCTTATGTCCAACTTCTACGAGAACCTTATTGAAAACAAACTGTGCAGTCCTGGCTATTGGGTGGGTTAGCGAGTGCTCAGAGACCTTAGGGCTTGTACGTTTTACCTACATGCTACACACCATTATTATGCTGGGATGGTGAGTTGTCCAGGTAGGGATTTGTGCTCTCCTGGCTAGAGACGCATTCCTCATATGTATTAAAGATGCTGCAGGAGCCCCAGCACCTGTGGGATTTCCCAGATGATAGAAAATATGTTAGCAAAGGGATGATTTGATATTAAAGGATCATTGACCCAGAAATTAAGTATTAATCTGAAAGATGGATGTGTTCAGTTTCTTGGGTTAATACGCTGTCGGCCTTGCGCCGGCTGCTGCCTTTCAGGTTTGAAAAGTATGGCTAAAGCTTTTCTCCTTGCATCTCATCTGCTATTTCTATCAGCTGATGGCTGTTGGAGAGCATGTAGCTGGGGCCAGACAGGAAGGTCTCTTCCCAAGGGCATTTCTCCAAAGTCTGCAATGCTGTGAGGTTTTTGTCAGAGGAGAGATGGAGAGTTGTTGGAGAAATGACTAAACGTGGTTTTAGATTTTCTTGTGACAGTCATTCAACCATATATAATCCCCAGCATCTTCAGATTAAGAGATTTTTTTACTTTTTTTGTTTGCTGTACTAATCAGTTCGATTTGGCTCATTCTGAAGGTTTCCAGGATACTGCTTGGATTGAGTTAGGGGAAAGCGGAAGCAGCCAAGGGAAAGTGGAAAACCCCGGAGGGATTTATTAGCTTCTTTGCTCTGAAAGGAATTTTTCCCATATGCGTGTGGAAAAATTCCATGTACTGCAAGCTTTGAAAACCATGTTGCTTCTTATGGGCAGGTTTTCTTTGTAGTTACAGTTTATTTGAAAAATCCAAATATGTAACTATTGTTTATCTTTTTTTCTATTTGTTCGTTCTTTCCCATCCGTTAGCGTGGTAACGTGGACTGCTTTGATATCAGCCAGGAATTTATTTGTATCCTGTCATCATAAATCTGTAACTCCAAGCTGTAGATTTTGTTACAAGCCCCAGACTTTCTTTACAGCCAAATTTGTCTGTGGCTATTGTCCCATAATTTATCAAGAATGCTTCAGGACTGAGAAAAGGCAGATGTGCTGGAGTTCTAACTTCCCAGAAGGGGCTGATAGCTTTTTATCCTTGCAGAGGTCCTTTAAGGTCATGCTGCTCCTTTTTCACCTTCTCTTTAGTAGAAGACCTTAGGAAGTAAAGGTGTTAGGGCCTTGGTGTGTTATTAGCCTTCTCTTATAACTGTAGTCCTCCAATATCTGTCTGCAGAAGCCAGCTTGGGTATACGTAACATTAGTAAATAAGGACTAGTTTTGCTTATTTGTTTGTTTATGAATTTCAGAGGAAGGTAACACCTGACAAAAGATGAGCATTTGTATGCCATGCTTCACACTGGCCATCCAGTCTTTCCTTTCCTTCATCTAACTTTGAGATTAAGAGATTAGGGTGTAGCAGGTAAGTCTGTGACTAAATCTGTGCAGAGCGCTGTAAATCTGCAGTTTGGACGTGGGAATTGCGGGCAGTCCAAGGCACTGCAGTGCTCGCAAGGCTAGACCTGCTGCAGATATGGAGCAGGGAAGAGTTTCGCACCATAGAGATGCTCACACACCTGAGGTCTTACACCGTCAGAAGCCACTGCTCTGGCTGTGTGTGCTGTGCATGGGCCGAGGGCAATAGTAACACCTGCCCTGGGAAGCAAGGAATGTTCCTCCTGTGAGTCCTGATGTGTAGCTTGTTCTCAGCACAGCGAGCAGGAGCCAGACTTGCCTTTCTCAAGACTGGCAAAATGGTCTGCTCCTCTGGCACAAACTGAAACTTGGAGCTGTGTCACATCTGGGGCAGTTTGGGCTTAATTCCTGTGGTTACGGCTATAAGCCACAGCGTAGCCCCTGGGTAAAGACAGACCTTGCAGAGCACATCTCTCTCTGCTGCCTTCTTTCTAACCACAGAATTACGGTGCTTGGGGATATTGTTTCCTTTGGATTGGTGTGGGGTAACTAATCCAGGCAGGCAGCAGGACTCAAATCTGAGGTCTGCGGAAAGCGTTCAACTCACCAGGAAATGAAAAAAAAGTTAGATAAACTCTGTGGGTCAGTCAAGCAGCCTTGTGTTAGCATGGGAACAAAGCCAGTAGGTTATTTTCCTTTCAGTTAAGGAAACAGTAGTTCTCAAAATAATACACCCAGAACACTATAAACTTGTTTAAAAATGGAGTATTTCAAGACCTTGCCTGCTCTCAGTGAGCTCCTCTGTGAAACATGCTGCCAGAGCTCTTCTGCCTGGTAGGGAGACAATATTAAAAACAAATTAATAACTTACCAGCCCTAGGTCACTTGGGCTAGAGTTATTCCCTGCGGTGGAGATACTTGCGCAGAAGATAGAGTTGAAAAATGGATGTGGCTAAATCTGTTTGGGTCACGCTCTCTGATGGGCAATGGGAACGTCTCCTGGAATTTGTTAGAATTGGGCTTTACTCTGGTCAGTTCCCACCTCTTATAGTTCCAGGGCTCGACCTATAAGAACTGTACAAGGAGTTCTTGTGTCTGTGAACTATTTCAGGCTCTCTGAATTCAGTCTCAGCCTCTTCCAGGTCTGTTAGCACTGCTGTATTTTTCCAGCTTTTCCTGCCCTTGCTCTCCAGTCTTACTGAAATTATGGGATTTTGCATGCAGAAGAGTGCAACAAGAAATGCAACTTTAGGCTGTCAATTAGCAGTTGGCATTTCATAGTTCTCAGAGGATAAAATACGTTTTCCCATTGATCTTCCTGGGCTATGCCATTGACCAAAGACATGGGGATAATATTTTCAGATCAGTAATGAAAGGATAGTTATTTTTTCAAATAGCAGATAAATGAATACTAATGTGATATGTGTCATTCCAGTGGCTGAGGTCATAAGATTTCTTGATCGGTTCTCAGCAGATTGTGGTTATGGTAGTCTAAAACTAATATAGAGGTGGAAAATTTGGAAGAAAATATTACGTAGCCAGGCAGTGGGCAAGTTCTTTCACAAATTGCCCCATCTACAGTAAACAGGATAGTTTGGGAGCTCCTGAACATGTAGCTGTTGAACACAGTAGAGTTAATACTGGGAGCTGGAAAAGCTGGTTTGATGCAAAGCTCGGCGTGGAGTTACAAGGGGGGGATTTTTCTTGGGCTGTTGTTTCCAGCAACATAAGCATTAGGTTTGGCTGAAAACAAGAGGAGGAGAGGACTCTTACAAGAAGCTACTTTTTTCACTTTCTTTTTAAATAACTCCTTCTTTTTTTTTTTTGAGTTAAGTTGGCCAAGGATAGGTATTTGCAAGTTACAGCACTCAGTACAAGCACAGTCACTTATCAAAAAACTGTGTGAAAAGAGATCTTACTGAACAGGGGAAAAACTTTGGAAAGTTTTCCCTGCTATTCCTGAACAGCAGGCTTATGTTTTCCCTTTGTTGCTTTGGAATATTGACATGACAGAACTTCAGTAATAACTTATCTTCTCCTGTTATTGTGTGGCCTGACAGTACTGTACCTCACCCCTGCCTAAGGGCAGGATTATTGGTGTTAAAGCTTGTCAAGGAAGACACGTTGATGGCACCTGCGTTCCTTACCAGAATAAAAAGTCTAGCAATAAATGAACTTTGAAGGAGCAGCATTTTTGAAAAACAAGATGTTGTGCAATAAGAAGAAAATTATTAGCAATTTATTACTGCTTTGTATCAGGATTTCCTTGTGTGATACAGCATCAGTTTATGGCAGTAAAAGCTGTAGCATGCAGTATATCACTTTGCATGTGGTTTTTGGTCCTCTTTTCTGTGGTTGAACACACAGTGCTCCAAACTGGCAGTGAGAAATCGTGCTCAAGGAAAAGGAAGAGGCAGTGTCTTGCAGAGGATTCCTTTGCTGGTAGTTCATAGAAGCATTTTCTCTGCTCTTGCCATGGCAGAAGTGTGTTTTGCATGCACACATGCACCTGGAGAAGGCTGGAAGAACCTCCTCCAATGTAGTTCTCTAAAGCAGAATGAAATGGGGATAAAAGAAAAAAAAATTGTGTTATGCAAGATTAAGATTACATACCCAGAAATCCAGAGGTAACCAGCCACCTTCAGAGTCAACCTGGTGACTTGAAAACTCAACATTTGTTGGAAATGAAAAAAAAAACAAAGCACCTTTAAGCATTTGGATCTCAACCTGAACTTAGATCACAACCTTGTGCTTTGCTTGGGGCAGAGCAGAGATTACTCTGCCAAGACCAAACAGGAGGGTGTTTTTTGCAGCTGCCCTCACTGAAGATGGGGAGGAGGTAAAAGCCAAGTGGGCTGTGGGCCCAGCCGGCTGCTGGAGCTGGGGCACCGCTGCAGCCATCCTCTGGGGACAGAGGGACCAAGCAGTCTTAGTCATAGCAAGACTTCTGTCCCCTACCCATGTACTCGTCTCCTCTGTTGTACCTGCCCTGGCGATGGCAGAAGTTGACCTAAATGTGGGATTTTGGCTTTTTTACTGTTTTTTCCAAGTCTGAAAGCTCCCTATGGTCTTCAAGTTTCATCTTGCACCTTTTGTTATGGTCTTTGCAGAAAAATGTTCTGAAGAATGTCAGAAATCTGTATGTACTTACTCGCACACAATCATCAGTGGGGAAGAGCAATAAATTCTCTCTCGCTGAGCGTGGGGAAGGGGCATTTGGCTCCTGCTTTGTGTCCCCCTGTCCCTGGGCCACCCTCTCATGTGTTTGCAGCACTGCAGCCTCTCGCTTGGTCTGTGACTCCCACCTGCCAGGCGGGATGGGCTGGCATGCTACGCAGTGCTCTGAAAAGCGTACTGCACACAGCTTGGCATTGCACCTTGTACCTGTTGTGGTCCAGCGTGATCGCTGCCTCCTGACACGTGGCCTCACGCAAACTTTTAACACACCTGGAAGAGCAAGCATTTCAGAAGTCTGATGAGAACTTTGCCGTTGACTTACACAGGGGAAGGTTCAAAGCGATTTAGTAAGAGAAAATGTTGCCTGCTCATCCAGTCCTCTTTCGGATTAAAGTTATCACAAAGAAACAGCTGCTGTTAGATTGTTTAGCTTATCATTTTATCACAGGATTATCTGAAACGGTCTGTATTCCTGTTGCAGCTTTGTGACATGCACATTCTAAGTACTGATACCATTTTTGCAAGTGTATGAAACTTTTCTTTCCTGAAGCCAAAAACTTTCTTTTTGGCAATTTCTTTACTTTGTTTTTTAGCCTAGTTTTCTCCCAAGGTACTTGGCATAATAAAGAGGTATGTTTGCTTTTTATAGGTGAGGTATACCATAAAGGTGCTTAGTCACTTTAAAATGCATGCAATTTTAGACCCATGCAAATTTTGGGATGCACATTTCAGCAAGCAGGCAAATATTAGATTCATTCGTACGTAATAATAAAGAATGCTTAGGAACAAGGAATATTACCTCCTTTGCCATTGCTTGAATCTCCTTAGCCCAGAATCTGACAAGCTGCTTAGAACATATGTACCCCTCCCCATCCCTGTCGAATAAGAAAAAAGTGTTATTGTCCTTTTTAATGTCAGACTAATTGCCTTTTCCCCTCATACTTAGCTTCATGCATTCCATTGCTTACATGCGTATGCAGGGGAAAAAAAAAAAGGAAAAAGAATAGGTCTTTTGGGGCAAAAGATCAACCATGTGATGACTTTGAGAATTTTGTGTTCTTAAGTAATGAAGATAGGCGCTGTTGTGTTTCAGTTACTTATATTCTTATGTGTTCTTTAGGGAAAGTCACGCTATTTCACGGGTATTTCTCCTTCAACATGGAATCCCTTGGTTTATCTGGATTACAATAACTTCTGGAGGACCATGGACAAGCTGGGAAAAGAGGTAGGCTGTGTAAATTGGATGTTTCCTACAATGCTTATGTCACCGTGAGTAAATCTCGGCTGGGTTAGGTTTGGTTTGGTTTGGTTTGGTTTTGGCAGGCTTTTTTATTGCTTTAAAATAAGAAAAAAGAAACATTAATCAGGGAAGATATCTATGTTGCCCAGGAATAACAGGGCTTCCTCACTGAGAGGGGTTGGACTAGATGACTTTTAAAGGTCCCTTCCAACTCGAACTGTTCTATGATTCTATGAGAGGATAAAAAAAGATCTGGAGGTGCCTAAGATGTCTGAATAAATGAGGTCAAACCTCAGTGCATGTACTTTCTCATGCCAGGGAAAACCATTCCATGAGAAGAGTTTTTCCCCTTCCCCTGTGACAGCATTTTTGAGTAAGGATGATTCTTTTCTGTAGCTGCCTAAGCTGGGCTGCAATTTGGCTTCATAGTAATTTTATTTCTAAAATTTTATTTCTGAAATTCTGAAACTATAAATGCCTTTGAAATTCAAGCAGTACGACTGCAGATCTTCCTGTGAGCAAAAACTAGCCCTTGAAGCATCATGCTATCTTTCAAATATTTATCAGTTGCCTTATAATCTGTCTATAAACCAAGAGTCCTACCTTACAATAAATTTCAACATAACTAACTGTATTCCTTCAAAGTTCATTGGGTTTGTGTGGTTTTGCAGAATCCAATTTGTGCATGATACTGCACATTTTTTTTTCTCAATAATATTTTTTTTAAACATTCAAATATATGATAGTGTCCTCACATGTCATGGTACTTACATGCAATGGATTATTATTAAGTATTTACCTGTTTGAGACATTTTTGCTCCCTCTGTAGTTAACAGAGAGACATAGAAGCCTTCAGATACCCATCTGGCAACTGACTGAATCCCTGACTGGAGAAAGAATTTTTTCCCTCAATTGTTAGAGGACACCAAAACAACTGAATTAGAATAGACACCTCAGTTCTGGGCAACTAAAGGCCAAATGAGTCCCAGCATATGGATATAGTTCCCTGGTCAGTCAAAGCCAGATTTGGTGATCATGATACAATTCATTCCCGAAAGTATGAGTGAAAACTATTCCATTTAGTGAATTTATTCCAAATTTAAAGCTATGTGCAGAGGACAAAAGCAAATTCTGACCAACATATCAGTCAACTCTATGCTACTAAGTAACTATGACACAGTACTGATGAACCCCTTGAATATTTTGCTTCTCTCCCCAGATTCCTCCTGAAGCGCCGTGGGACGCTCCACATGCTGAAGAATGGGACAAAATGACCATGAAAGAGCTGATAAATAAGATTTGCTGGACCAAGTATGTGACACTATTCATTTTGAAATCCAGATGCAGAATGATAGTGACTCCCTGACAAATTCTGGGGCACAGCTGGGTACAGGCGGTGAGAGCGCAGGGGGCATTTGAGATGAGGCTGGTCTTTGTGATGGGCTGTTGTGAAGCAATGGATGAGGGCCTGTGGAGGATAAGGTGGCACACAGAGCTTGGGTTGGCTAGCAGGTGGGACTAAAGGTGCTGGGGAAACCTTGGGTATGCCTTATCAGGCCCATGCACACAGGAATGACAGCGTGGGCTCTTCCTGCCATGCTTTCACTTCGCTCAGTTGGAGAGCATGTGCCTTTGTCTTTAGGAAAAAGCAACATGTAAATAAAACTCCACTTGGTAGGCATGAATAAAGGTCAGTTGCAGGCACAGACACAGAAATGGAGGCAGAAGGAGGTGAGGGAGCTTCCCTAGCCCCATGGCAGGCTAGGAGCTGAGGAGCGATGTCCTCTCTTGTGCAGCTATCATACGTGTCCGATTTTGTGGTGTGGGCTGCGTCGCATATAACACAGGGCAGGCAGGTGCCACTGGCACATGGGAGGGCAGCACGCCATGACAGAGGGCAGCTGTTTTCCAGTAGTTTCTTGATGGATGGGTCAGCGTGAGACCTGAGGAGGAGGGCAGTGAGCGGCTGTTGGCTCTGGAAACTCTGGAGAAGTTCAAATGCTGCTCCTTGTTTCAGCAGTAGTACCTGCTAGGTCTCCAAAACACTTGGAAGGAAACAAGGCAGTGGAGGCAGCCTTTCTTGTTGCCATTTGCCTCCCTGGCTTGTTTGTGCCTGCTCGGGAGGTCCATGTTCGTCCCAGCAAGCCTGGTGCTGTGTTTGCTCAGCTCTGCCCATTGGGGTGTGCCCTCCCTCTGCTCCTGGGAAGCTGTCCTTGAAAGCCAGCCAGCTCTCCTGGGCCTCTTTGCCCAGCAGGGTGGTTTCTCATGAGATGCTGCCAAGCAGATCCTTGAGGAGGATAAAATCTGCTTTTCCAAAATCCAGGGTTGCAATTCTGCTGTTTTTCTTACTCCTGTCAGGATTTTAAACTCCACAGTGTCATGGCTACTGCAGACAAGGGTGGCCTTCACCTTTGCATCATCTGACAGGTCTCCTTGTTTGTGAGCAGCAGACCCAACAGAGCATCAACCCTAGTTGGTAGGAAGAGGGCCCAAGGTAATGCATCACCTAGAAAATGGCCGTTGTGTTTTATATGTCTATGAGGGACCACATTGTACGAATGAAGAAAAGGAATGATGTTCAATATGAGGTGATGACAACTGGAAATACTCTTTTCTGCCTTTTTTTCAATTAATTCTCTTTATAAGGCAAAGAGAAGTGTGCTCATATGAGCACTTGTGTCCCCGCTTGCTGTGCCAGCCCCTGTGCTATTCTGTAACACTCCCTTCCCTTGGATTCGGCGTCTTTTATTTGTGCGGCTGCGCTCTGTTTGCCCTTTCATTTTGGCTGTGGTTTAGCACTGTGCCCGCAGCTTCCTGACCAAAACTTTCCATTGAAATTTATTTTGCTGGCTTAAACCTTGCTCCAGCTCCATGTGATACGAGGTATGGCCATTTGGACTTTCTCTTGCTCTCTGTGGCATTGTACTTTTCTTTACAATTAGTTTCATGAGCCGTTTGTCTGCAAACTCAGTTATTTTGAACTACCCTTTCTGCTGCAAGTGCACTGTCTCTTCCTCTTCCAGTTTTCACTGTTCCTCTTAGTCAGGGAGCAGGTGGAGTATAAGCAGAACTGGGTTTACAGTGATCTCTCCTGTAACATGCTTCTCTGCAAGACTGCTTCTACTGCCGATGGTTTTGTGACATTACAGTTTTAATGGATATGCTCAGCTGAAACACACTCAAAAACGCAGTAAAAAGCCCTTTTAGATCTTCAAGCCAAGCCCAATTTTTCCACACATAGTTAAAAACCGTAGTGCCCTAAACAGAAAAGCTCTTCCGCAGCATTTTCTATGTGACTTGGGTCAAGATTACGAAAGAAGATTCGTTTGTCATGTGTCACTGATCAGGATCTAATGATTCTGCATAACCTCTTCACATTTCTCAGGTCTGAACAACTCTTTAGTGTCTTGGTGCTTTCAGGATTGCGGCAGAGGGTTCTTGTTTTCAGGATGTTTTCATATCCTGGCTAATAAAATAGAGTTGACTGGACTTCAAACTCAGGGAAATGAGGTTATAAAAGTTTATAAGTTACATATTTTAGCCCAGATAACTTGCAAGGTTCCTTCCTTTAGCAGATGATTATAAATTCATGTTGGTTTATGAAACTTCATCCAAGTCAAAGACCTTTCACCTTCTTTGCAAAATGATCTTAATTCTCTTAGCAATCTGTAGCCACAAATAAAAGAAATGTGAATAGCCAGGTCCTCATTTCCTGCTGCTGTAACTCTGTTTATGCTCGGAGGACTTGTTGTGGTAGACAGGTGACCCTCTCCTTATATTTATGGCAACCATTGCCAGTTTGGTTCTTCTGGGTTATTTGCTGTGTCTGATTCTTGGTTTCACAAAAGGTCTGTGCAGCAGTGTTGCATGGTAGATGGGGAATGTCTTTGCCATATGGCTAGTTGGGTCCCTCGGGACCCATCAGACCTTGGAAATGATGTGCCCAATGAACTCCCCGTGAAGGAGAAATGCAGAAGAGTTTCACTAACTAGTTACCAAATGCATTCTCCTGTTGAGAAAAATATTTGTTGTGATGAAAGGAATAGCAGCTGGGAAACTAAAGAAATAACTAAGGTGAATTCAGTGGGATTTCAAACTGAATGGGTAAATGCTTTTGGAGGGTGGGAGGTGCTGATATAAACCCATTGAAACCGTCTTGCTACAGGCTAAAAAATGAGCCGTATATAAATCGTCTTGGCTTTTCTGAATTTGGGAAAGCAACCCTTATCGAGAATAGCAAAGACAGTCTTGACAGCAATGAGGGAGCCACGTTTACTCACTGCCTGTTTCTGCTCTTGTCTCTCATGCAGAGCTGCTAAAGAATTTGCCACCTTCTTTGTGAACGTCAACGTCACGTCTGAGCCTCATGAGGTCTCTGCTCTCTGGTTCCTGTGGTACGTGAGGCAGTGTGGGGGCACAGCCAGGATTTTCTCTATCACCAATGGGGGCCAGGTACAAAACGTCTCATATTCTTCCTCTTCTCTTGAAACCATAAAGATGAAGTGGAGTGTTGTACCCATCAAAGCCCTGCAATTAATGAAAAGAGGATGAAACTCCCAAGTTCACGTGGCACCGGAGACAATTACAGAATCACAGAATCATAGGGTTGGAAGGGACCTTAGTAGATCATCTAGTCCAACCCCCCTGACAGAGGTGTTCTCATAGGATGGAACAACCCTCTCAGTTATCTCTATGCAATGAGGATTTTTATTAGCTAGGCTTTGGGATAAATTGGGACAATTTAATCAATTATTTTTTTCTGCATTCACTTCAGCATACTCCTTTTGTTTTGTTGCTTTTTTGCCAATTTGTTTTCTATGGGTTACTTAGCACATTTGAATGTTTTCAGGAGTTCAAAGCAAGTGTACTTCAGAGTGAAATGCATTTTTTTGGCGTTGAAGCCTCTAATGGCAAGAGTTGGAAGTAGATAGTAAAAGGCCCTTCCTCCTTGGAGACCTCACATGGCAGCATGTTTTATGAGCTACTTCAGACTGTTTCTCTCCTTGGCCATGGCAAGGTGCCTGGTTGCCTGCAGAACATCATGGTTTTCATGTGATTGTTCTGGATGAAGTTTCAGAAATGGGGAGAGGGGGCTATCAAAGTAATTTGGATGTGGTATGTCAGCACCCTTTACTAGTCTCTTACCTCAGTTGACGCAGCCTCAGAAAGCACACACAGCATTTCAGACTTAAGCTGCCAACAGCAAAAGTGGAGACAGCCCCACACCTTTCCACGCGTGCTGGGAAGGGAGACATTAAGAGAAGTTGCCTGGAGAGATGTCTGTTGGGGTAAGAAAAGATAACGGTGTGTCAAGAAGGATGTAAGTAGAGCTAATGCTGCTCTGAGGTAGGAGCAAGACCTAAGAGCCTTCCTCCTCAGGAGCCCTCAGATGCATTTGCTGTCCCACATCAGCAGCTGCTAGACATTGCAGCAAGAATTAAAATCAATCCCAAGATACTCGTAGCTAAACCAGGCATGCAAAGAGGGGAAAGCTAGACTGAGAAGAGCACTTCCTTTTCTTTGTGCTTGGATAGCGCAAACTGTCTTGGTTTCTACCATCCTTCCCTCTCCCCTCACCCCAGTCAGTATCAGTTGAGCAAAAAGGCTAAGCGTTTCTGACATAACAGCCATGATGAGTCTTACAAAACTTCTTCAGACAGCCATTTCAGTCTTTCAGCACAAGACTTTGTGGATCCTTTCCTCCCTGCCAGTACCAGCATCTTTTATGTAGAAGTGAGCTGCTTGACGCTGGTGGATGGTAGATAAAAGAGGGTTAGTGCTTCCCCTGAGCCTCTGTGCAGACATCACAAGGAAATATATGTTACGGACTGTGCTTTTTTCCAGACAGCAATGTCTTTTTGTCTTCCCAGGGACAGATAAAGCTCATTGCCTGCTGCACTCGAGGCCAGACGCAGTTAAAGATCTGTCTTGCTTCTGGGCGGATGCAGGCTCTCGCTGTACAGATGCAAGTTGCTGCCTGTGCTTCTGTGTCACACATGAAGGCTTTTGTAGTACAGTGATGGGTAAAATACTCAGAAGCTCTTTTAAATGAAATGATATGCTCATCCTAGCTAGAATACCTGCATTATGTGTGTTTGTTCTATGGGCTTCAAGAGTCTTTAAGCCGGCTAAATTGAGGAAGGCATTGCAAAAGTGGTTTAGGTAGCAATCCCCACTGAGGCTCAGGTTTATGCCGCCACTCTTCTGAAGGTCTGGGCCTCTCTATGCACGCTTAAGACTTGCAGATTTGGCCTGGAGTGTCTTTATTATGAGCAGAAGTCATATTCAATGTCATTGTGATTAATGCTGGTGATCTTTTGTTTGTGTTTCTTTTCTGTTTGTTTTTTAGGAGAGGAAGTTTAAAGGGGGTTCTGGTCAGATATCGGAGAAAATAATGGAACGCCTCAAAGGCAGAGTTAAACTGGAGAGACCTGTGGTCCGTATTGATCAGACAGGTGATAATGTCATTGTGGAGACTCTAAACCATGAGATATATGAGGTAATTTGATCAGAATAAATACAGAGTATGCATTTAGTGGAGGAATACATCTGCTGTAGCTCTTAGCCAGATGTAATCAGGAGGTATCCATTTGTGTTCATCTATTTCTCAGACTACACTGAAACCTGCTTTGCAGATTTATTTATGACTGGGTCTCTTGGTGTTCTGCTAGTTAGTTTCTGTCATTACTCTGCCTTTTCTGCCTTAACTTTTTCTGTGATTAGATATTTTTACACTTTAGTTCTGTGTTGAGACCATTACAAAGAAAGGAAAAAGAACATTCCCGTTCATATCTAAGTTCGTGGTTTGTGGTGAAAAAAAAAAAAAAAAGACATTTCAAATGCCTTTAGTAAGATTTTGCCTCTGTGCAGTGGCGCTGTAAAATGCTTCGTCAATACATGATTACCCGCAGCGGCACCCATGGGGCAGCAGCTCCCTTCTGCACGCAGAGCCCAGCTTGCCAAGCGGATTTGTGCAGGACCATCATGGTCTGCAAGTGGCAGACCCAGTAATGGTCTCACCAGTTTCACCAGTGGCAGTGTTTGGAGGAGAAAGGGAAAGGGGTGTTTGGCAGAGAAGCTGGTCTAAGGATATCCTGGAGGAGGGAATATCTCCCTTCTCCAGGCGTTGTTAAGCCCTGTAGTTAAAGCACAGGCTTCTCCCTCCGTGCATGTTGAGCGGCAGCCAAGTCAGAGGAGACAGGCTTCCTGCACTCAGTGGCCCCACCAGTGTCAGAGCGCCTGAGAGCAGCAGCATCTGTTGTGATATAGTGTCACCCTGAGTCCCGAAGCAGTGTCCATAGCTCCAGTCAGACACAGGACCTGAGAGAGAGGGATGGAGTATGTTCAGGAAAGCTGAAATCACCATCAGTGTTGCTTTTTCTGAAGTAGTATTCTGTGAATATGCTCAAAATTTTTTTGTTTGTTTGGTTGGTTTTTTTAACAGCTTATAATTTTGACAAATGTGGATCACATTTTCCTGGGGATGGTGAAAGGCACTTTTACCTGTGCCATAAGACATACCTGTCTTGTCCCATTCCCCACCTTTCTCCAGACAAATTTCATCTCTAGTCCTGTAGTGTCTGGAAAGCTGTCAAGAACCATCTAACCACAAACCAACATTTTTTTCCGAGCAATTTTTTCTGAAACGGCATAATTATTTGGGTCACCTAGTCTTGTCTGTGTGGGACAGCCAAGCAGCAAAGTCGGGTGCGGGAAAGTTGTTAACAACTGATAAGAGCAGCTTCGAAAGGTGTCCTATGGGCTGAGCTCAGTGAGAGGCAGTGCCTTGTCTGTACTGACTGTTTTTTACGTTTCAGGGCAAGTATGTGATCAGTGCTATCCCTCCGATCCTGACAACAAAGATTCATTACAAACCAGAACTGCCAACAAAGAGAAACCAGTTAATTCAACGTTTGCCTATGGGGTGTGTCATAAAATGCATGATGTACTACAGGGAAGCCTTCTGGGAGAGGAAGGGTATGTGGGGAAAGTGGAGGGCTGGGGAGCCCTGTGCTACGCTAGTTTTGAAGCTCTGCTGTCTCTCAGGGATAAATCCAAGGTGGGGTTACATGTGCAAAATCCCCAAACCAACCACACAGATAAAAGAAAGGTAAAGCTCCTTAGAAAGGAGAGCTCTTCCTCCACGCCTGAGTGCACACCTTTTCTCAAGATAAGTTCAGACCTGAATAGGATCCTGAATCTCACTGTTGCTAGTGAGGAGGAACAACTGAGAGAACAAGCAAGGTTTCCCCAGGAAGCGTTGCTGAAACCTGCAGTGCACAGAAGCGGTGACCCTGCAGCAGTAAGTCCGTGCTTCTCCCTGCCAGGGACATAGTTAGGGCAGCCAACGAGAATTTACAGCAGATGACAAGGAGAGCTTAAGGTGTAAGCAAGACCTTTCCCTGTTCTTAATCCTCTGTTCTACAGACTTGGTATCTCAGAGGACTGGAAAAAGTAGGTTAGCTTTTTGTTTAACTCAGGATATTTTTTCCATGCACTGCAACATCACGTGTTCTGCAGCTTTAACTGATACTCTTTCCAGAACTGTTTGTATGACCAGATTAGTTTCCACTTCCTATGTAATAATACTGAGAGTTGCACTGGCTGAGAATATTTTTTCACCGTAAGAATATATTTTTGCATGTTTCAGGGCAAAACCTGGCCATAGGGATTAGAAAGAAATGTAGGCAGATTTAGACATTGATATCTATACGGGGGTTTTTGCGTGTTGATCTAAAACATATACTGATGTGATATTAGATTAGATGGCCAGTGTTTCTGCTGCATTACGATTATGGGACGCCATTCCTGACAGTCTCGTCATCAGCAAAATCAGTGACCAGATGTAATTACACTGGGTTTTGTTGCTGCTGTTGTTGTTTTGGCCAAATTTATTCATAGAATGAACCATCATAGTTCTTGCTAGATTATTTTTAATGTTTACTGCCCCCCAATATAGAAAGTCAAAGAGACTTGCAACAATCCACATAAATTCCTTGCTAAGTAATAATGGAAATTAAACGTGACTTTTATAAGTACAAAATTTCCTGGAGTCATAGGGAAGCAGTGAGTGAGTTACAAAAACACTTCAGACAAGTAGGTATTATTGTACAATTCCTTTTATAGATAATTTTCCTTGCTTGTTCCTATCAGAAACAATGACCATCAACAAGTTTCTCTGACAAACATTTTGGTTTCTTTTCCCCTCTTAGGTTATTGTGGTTCCCTCGTTATTGAGGATGAGGAGTCTCCAATTGGAATAACCATAGATGACACGAAACCTGATGGATCTTTCCCTGCCATTATGGGGTTAGGAGCTTCTAGCCCATACTTAGATGTGTATTTCTTTTTGTATGAAGGAGTGGGAGGAGGGGGAAGAAGAGAAATGGCCAGGTTATATCAGGAGTGCCCCCTCCCACAGTCCTCGTAGATGGAGGAGAGCGCTTCTGACAAGCCTCATGTGCCTCTCTCATTCATATAAGCTTTTAGGTGAAGCTTCTGCTACAAATAGCCTGATATAAAGGAGATGGTTGGGAAGGAGTTGCTGAATTCATCTGTAGTTTACTTTAAGCATTCAGTTAATGTTGGGGTTTTTTTGATGTGGAGTAGATTTAGAAATAAATCCCTTTCTTAGCTAGCTTTGTGAGCCTGTGTTCAGCTTATGTTGGGCCTTGCATTTAGCGCCTGGGCCAAAATGAAAATCCAGTTGTCCAAGAAATCCCTATTTGCCTCCTCTTCCAATTGAGCTGAGGCAGGACAATGAGCATCAGGTGGTGGTTGAGCAGCACAGCAGCTGTGCAGTGAAGAAATCAGGATTCTGAAGAAACTGCCAAGTAAAAAGTTGTAGTTTGGACAAACAGATGAGAAAATATGTAACAGTATTGAGTGGCTTTTAAAATGGGTTAAGCCAATATGAAAAAACAATATCTACAGATGTTTCCACTGTAATCTGAGGTGAGACTGCCAAAAAAAGGCCAATATAAATGTCAAGCAACTACTCCTTAAGTATCTGGCAAGGAAAGCTTGTCACTTCTACTGAACTGTACATGTTTATGGGAATGCCCAAGGCTTAAAAAATTCTGTGACCTGAGAGCAATAAGCCGCATCCAAACCCCATATGACAGTTTCCTGCTTTCTCCTTGTGGATTTATGCAACTTTCTAAAAGAGTACAGGAACATACTTCATCCCCCAGGTATCTCCACTAAGGTCAGATGGCCTAAATCACCAAATCTGTTTCCTTCAAACTGAATAAATATTAAAGCCAGTTCTTACCGGACTGGTCCATGACACTGTGCGGTGCTTGTCAGAGCAGCAGGCTCCCATCACGTATTAACACCAAATGACACGGGCAGTGGTATGGCCAGCTGTCTGCAAGACTTCGAAAGCTCAAGAAAACTCAGGGTCTCAGTCCTTTTGGGGAAGACTTTAGGTATAAATGGGCAGGCAGTGCAGGCTAGTTTTCTGGGCGCTGTCGTCTCTCTGCTCACTTTGGGTATAACTTTGCTTTCCTGAGTCAGTGGGGATGGAGAGTTCATTCCCACAGAGCAAAATGAGGCCATTGCTGGCAGCTTTGAGAACACACTTGCAATCTGCAGCTTTCTCATCTGGTAGCTGCCAGGCAGTCCTCTGCGCCTGCCCCCTGGGAATGCCTGCTCTCCCTTTCAATTAACTCCACAGGGTGCCCTGCACAGGCCTTCTCACCCGTGTGACTTGTAATTATTAAGTGATGAGGTATGATGATAAAATGTCAAGCCCATTACATACCGGCAAAGTGCTTTGCTTGTCTTTTTTTAAAGTAATTTCAAGCAAGAGCTTGTGAAATCAGCTGGGGTGCTGACACCGCATGATATTTATATGCCGTATTTTTCTTTTCAGTTTCATCCTTACCAGAAAGGCTGTTAAACTGGCCCATCTCAGTAAGGAAGAGAGGTAAGAGTTCAGAAACTGTAAATATTTCAGAAGTCGGTTCACCGAGATGCTTCCCCATAGGAATGTGTGTGAAAACGGGTGTGCACATGCACGTGTACACATGCTCAGTGCAACTACCAGTACTGGAAACTGGGTCAGAAACTGAGCTTTTGGCACAAACAGGCCAAGACACTAATACTAATATCCATCCAGTCATGGATATTTCTCAGTTTCCAAGTCCTCCCCACTCTTCCATATTATGACTTATCAGCTCTGTATCTCTGTGTGAACTGAGAAGATTTTTTCCAAAGGCATTTCCTGACTGCATCCTCACTGAATGATGCTTCACCCCGGCATATAGGGAGCTCTGACATACGTTGTTTTGGGTGTCGTTCACATTCAGACTGAGTGAAAAAATTTTTAAACCTCCATGTTTACAACAGTATGGTTTCTTCTTTAGTCTGTGAAATGAAAAAACAGTAGTTTCTAAATGCGATTTTTTGCAAGGAGTTCTACTTAGGAATGTGAGTAGTATCCTCCAGCTCATATTTTGTTCTTAGCTATGGTAAATCTGTAGGGATTTCATTGATTTATATTGCTTCTCCTCTGGTCTTACACCAGTGAACATGAGAATGAATTGGTTCTGCATCCTAAAATAACTGTACAAAGATTTATTTTTTTAAGCCTCATTGCCAAAATCAACCTACATTTCCCATTCCCTGGGTCCATTTTGGATGTCACATTTAGGCATCAGCATTTGAAATATGTATGTTACGATAAGAACTTGAAATCAGACACAAAAACAAAGCCAAACCCAACTTTCTTTCCAATGTATTCCAACAAATGCGATTTTTTTTTTTTTAAGAGCACTAACCGAGAGGGTTTTTTCCACCTTTTATTTTTTCTTACTGTGATTTTGTTTTCACATAGGAAGAAGAAGATCTGTGAGGCATATGCCAAGGCAATAGGGATGGAAGAGGCTTTACATGTAAGAAATGAATACCTGTTTTCACCTCTTGTACAGTGTTACTCCTTTGCTCTGGAGGATGAAGCCAAAATTCCTGCTATCTAAAATGCATACCTAAAATTGCATGTTGCGCCGTATAATCTGTACTCCAAAGGGAAGGGCAGCAGCATCTAGTACAGGAAGGAAAGAGCTGCCAGTCTCACTCTTTACAAGAGAAGAGAAGGCAGTGCATGGTTTTATTTGTCCTGTCATTTCCCTATGGGAGGCCAGCACTTCTGTAAAAGTGCAAAGATTTGTTTTGTGTGGATAGATAACATTAGCCAGATGACATGGCATTCCTTTGACAGGTATCCTTAGCCTGTTTTTCCCTTTTTCAAAGGAAATCTGTTTTTTATTTCCAATTTCTCTGCCACTGTTTCACACTCTAATATTTGCTAATTCTTGCAGCCTGTGCATTATGAAGAAAAGAACTGGAGCATGGAGCAATATTCGGGGGGTTGTTACACAGCCTACTTCCCACCAGGCATAATGCATTCTTACGGAAGGTAAAACAGGGAATGCTTTACTTTCTAATTTACATTTCTTAGCTCGTGTACAATGATATACCTTATGCAAAAAATTTATGGCGTATGTAGCATATTGGGGGAACTCCAACCCTCTTTCTGCTCCCTTACCCCCCAGCTAACAAGGATCTTGCTATTGACTTTAGTAAGAGCAGAGGTTCTCTTGTGACTTTCAAGGAAATAAAGCATAGTCACAAAGGGACCTGCTAGAGCCAGAAAACCTTTCCTCGCTAGGTTACTTACAGTATTCGTTGCCACACAGTATTTGCAGTAGATCCCTTTAATGCTTTCCAAGACCTTGAGGGCACACATCTTGAAGAGACGAAGAGTCTCCACTGACTGTGTAGGTGGAGCACCACGTTCTGGTGAAGCCCATTGGGTCACATCACAAAACCCTTACATGAAAACTCATTCTCTCCTCCCACCCAGCAAAGCCTCCCATGCTGCATCCCTAAAGGCAGGTATTAGATAATACTAATACTTGGTATATAACTGAAAAGCGTGTGGAAGGCAAGGTTCAGCACATAATAGGAACGACCAGACAAATCTTGTATCCATAGCCAAAGACCAGACAAACCATGTAGCACACTGCAGCATGAGCTCCTTAGCACGTCCATCACAGAGTTACACCGTGCCTATGTGCCAAGATATGAATGGGAAGAAGGCATCCCATGCACAGCCTCTGCAGTTGTAATTTATCTGAACGCTTGGGTAGTGATGGGTGAGCCCTCTGACCTGGGGAAGACGGTATCAGGCAGACAGGGAAAACGTAATTGGGGTTACATGGGAGCCCTTAGAGGAAGCAAATCTCTCTGTGGAAAAGGGAGCTTATTACCTGTGGCTGGGTTGACTGGGATGCTTGTGCAGCTTGGCACGGCTGAAGGGCTGGCTTATATGACCTTACAGGGCAAATACAACTCTCTGAATGCTGAGGCCTTCAGCTGCCATCCCCTTTTGGCAGGACCTGCAACCAGGCAAGTCCAGCCTCCAAACAGAAGCTGGTATTAGTGACCCATCACTGCAAAAACATCATTCACGTCCCATTGTAATGTCAGGATAACAACAGAGCTGCCATGCAGAAGACATAGATCTATCAGCTGCCCTGTATTTCTGGAGGCTGTTAGGATTATCCCTTATCCCAGCACTAAAATAAGGCTCCTATTATTTTGCAGAGAAACTGGGCACACTGATTTATGCCTTAGATTTTTTTCTTTCCCAGATCTTGAGTTTTGTGTATAGAAGCAAGTAGGTGGTCCTGCAGGAGCAGCTTATTGCACCATGCACCAGCCCAGGTCTGCAGGAATTCTGAAGAACTGAAGTTGTGCAATCCATCAAAGCCCATAAATTGCTTTTAGAAGGATCATCGCCTTCCTGCTACTTGTCATCTGACATTCTCCATTTGTTTTGAAGGATCATTCGCCAGCCTGTTGACAGAATCTACTTTGCTGGCACGGAGACAGCTACCCAATGGAGTGGATACATGGAGGGGGCCGTACAGGCAGGAGAGAGAGCAGCCAGAGAGGTACAGATCGTTGGTTTGCTTTCAGCATCTCTAGTAGAAGGTTAAAAAGGATTAAGTACAGCTTGGAGGGCCTGATTTTGTGCATCACACTCTGTAGTTGTGCAGAGCCTCCTAGAATTGATGGGAAAGAATCCCAGAAAAGAATGTGAACGAAAGCCTTTTTTTTTTTTTTTATAACTATACTAAGTTTGTTATTGAATAAAGTGAAGCCAAGAATCTTACCCAAATCAGAACATTACACATTGTGTTGCTGCACTGGAGACTTAAAATGAAGATCATGTCTAGATACCTCATGCCTAGAGGAAAAAACCCTCCAATCTAGTGCTGCTCTTAGATGCCCTACCTCAATTTCTAACAAATTAATCACAGTATGTTTTAAAAGTAATTTAAGTCATTACAAATGCTCACAGTTATTTCCTGTATAGCAATCTGGAAATCTGAGCATTGTTCTCATTTTTGATCTATCCCTTCTGCTTCTCCTTTTACGACAGAATACCGTTAGTTCAGCTTTATGAATTCATAATGGGCGACTCTGATAATGTCTAAATCTCCTCAGAATGACATGCACTGGGCTGGGTTCCCAGTCACAGTGAAATCCCTTTACAACAGTCTGGAGGGAGGGAAAAAACCCATTAAAGGGTGTACATTACAGTTACAATTGCTGTATGACAGAGCCACGGAGCTGTTATTTAAGGGAAAATCAGCCCTTTGCTTCCGTTTGATAGAAAGTCATATTTGCCTTGTAATCCTCATTACTTGCTGTTTCAAGTCACCTAATTTCTCTGTTCTCCATGCCTGTGAGCAGTAGTTACAGAGACAGTTCGCTGTCTCTTCTGGAGATATTCATTTGCCCCTGAGAACCTCCATGATTGTTTATATCAGTTTATTTTCAAGAAAAATCATCTAAGAGCTTTGTACTGCCTGAATAACCAAGGGAGAACTTCATAATTGTATACTTGGAAAGCCCCAGAGTTGTCTGTCTCCTCTTTCTAGTTGGTGATCCAAGCAGCATCACTGCTAACAGGCTTTGAGTCCCAAGTGTGTGGCAGTAACCTCACCTGGCTATTTCTCAAACAGTCGTGTGAAAAAGCATTTTTACTTGGACTCAGGAAAAAATTTTAAATAAACATCTGGAGAAGCTGTAGTTCCTGTGGATTTCTGAGTAAAGTCCTGCTTTTTACAAATGACTCTGTGAAACTGTCCTTTTATCCTTAAAGCACTGGTTAGGCCCACAGCGGTTTCATGACCAGCTGTCATATATTTACACAAACAACCAAAACTGCTTCCTTCTTCTCTTTTTGCTGATATAAACAAAGAAATCACTACACAGTTTCTGGTTCAAAGCGATATCAGCTAGTCATAGTTATGTCTTTTATCAGTGTCACCTTGCTCTGACTTGCTCTGCTTTTCCAAAATGGAAAGTAGTGTCAGTTTTCATTTCTTCTCACGTGATACAAATATTTTGTTTTTCTAGATATTGCATAGTATGGGGAGGATCTCAGAGAATGAAATTTGGATGCCAGAGCCAGAGTCAAAGGTAAGACAGACTTTCTCATTGTCACCCAGTCCGGCGTGCACCCCTCAGTCAGGCTGCAGTCCCTGCTTCATCGAGGTTTTGGTTACCTCACATGCATCATCCTTTTTTTGACTCATCCAAGGACATCCCCTGTCTGAGGGATGGCTGGCCAAGACCCAGAGACAAGGATCTCGGAGCCTGAGGGACTGCAAAATGCAGGAAATCAGCCTAGTTCTGCTCAGTCCCAGACCATGATTTTAAGCCAAATATAACCTCCTTCCAGTCACGAGTCACTCCACCTTTGCTGTCCCATGGGTGACAGAAAATATGTGTTTCACAGCCCTGCCCCTCCTTCCCCACCCCAATTTGTTCCTTGAGAAAAACCTGTGATCTCCCCAGCCTAGCAGGGAATGTTTGCAGCATCCCTGCTCCTGCGGTGAGGGAGACCCTGCTGTGGTACCATCTCCTCTCTCCCGCAGGATGTCCCAGCCCTACCGTTCACCACCAGCTTCTGGGAGAGGAACCTGCCTTCCGTGCCAGGACTGCTGTGCCTGCTTAGCTCGACCGTGTGTTTCACCTCTGTGGCTGCTGTGGGGCTGTTTGCCTGTAAAAAGGGACTACTAATTCGAAACTAGTGGGGACCACACGTCCTGTGGAAGCTGCGTAATCCTTTATCTTCCCTTTTACCAGACGAGTGTTATTTTTGGAGAGAAGTGTCATGGACAGCTGGAAAGGGCAAAAGTTGTTCTCCTTGTGATTTTTCTTTTTAGTACCATAATTAATGCATCAAATCTACTGCAGTTGCTACCAGCTAAACAGAAATAAATCAACTGTGGGGGTGTTTTTCAAATTTGACTTTTCCTGTCCATTTTTTTTGATTGGACATGATACTATCGATGTTATATTCCTAATACAGGCAAGGCAAAATGCAGTCACACCTTTCCTGAAAGGCAGAGAGACCTTGGAGAATGCATTCATTTCCACTTGCTGCTTTACTTTTTACCAGACAAGGTAATAAATACCCTTATGTATTCACCTCAGTTAGCAGCTCAGAATATCCGAGGCTATTCCCATAACATCCCCACTGCACAGAAGAGATTAGCATGCCAATCAGACATAGAATTGCCAAATTAATTTTCAAATGCATTTGATTAATTATTAATCATCGCAACGTGAAACTGAACCGCGAGCTGGTTGAAAAGAGGTAATTAGCACGAAGCAGCTCACTAAACGGCGAGAGAGGAAGCGCGAGTGGACTTTATTCTGCCCTGCTACCCAGCAAACATCTGCGCTTATCTGTTCTGCAGGGTGCCTGCATCACTGTGGCACGGCCACAGCCATGGCGCGGCTCTCGGTTCCTCCCTGGCCCGAGAGCATCCCATCCAGCCCAGACGTTGGCTGTTAAAGCAGAGTGAAATGCATTAGCAAAGTTAAAGCCCCTCTGACTTGCAGCAGGTGCTGGCTGTTATTTTCCGAATGGCAGCAGCTTCCTGGCTCCCTGTCAATTCCTCATTTTGCTTGTAATCCGTACCGCCTTCCTCCAATAAGGAAAAATATATTTGGGGCTTGAATTACTGCCTTGTAAATTACAGTAATTGGATGCATCTGCCTGTTCCGCTCTTATTATGTACATGATACACTTAAAATAATCTCTTTAATGTTTAACTGAAGTCTGGAATATATGTTTCACAACCATCATTATGCAGTCTTTTTGCCATGAAACATTAGCATTGTATGTGTCCATGAACTCAACTGTCATTCAGCACGGGTGAAATGTGCCTTTCAATAGTCCTGCAACCTTGGTAAGAGGAGCTCTTCTATAAACTTTTCTTCACATTCTTTCTCGTGTTGTTCTTTTGTGAGTTTTTGGAAGGTGGTGTTTCTCTAATGCGTTAAATCACTCGGCACACCACAGGCAGCAGCCACCAAACCCTTCCTCTGCTTGATCTGACCCAGGTGTATATGCCAACAGAAATTCCTGCCTAACCAAGATGACTTCGCTCCTGGCCTCTGCTTCAACCGCATCTGTCCTCTTGGTTTTTTTTTACAAAAGCCTTGTAGACACCATGAGTGCAGACCAATCTCAGCCTAGGTGCTGGTGGGTTCCAAACCAGAAGCTGTTTCCAGAGGGAAGGGATGCTTCCGGCGGCTCCTTGTCATCGAATGTGAGCAGGTGCCCGTGGTGCTGGTATTAAGCACTGCACGGAAAAGGTTGTACAGACAGTACATGTCTCCTGAGCCACTTTGTTCATTGTTCGCAGGCATTCCGTGTGAGGATCAGCCAGCCGATACCAGTTTCTCTGGGGGTAAAAAAGACTGAGCAGATTATTTATAAGACTATCTACATTTCCAGCTTCAGCTTTCCCATCTACCCTGAACTTACACATGCACTTTGGGCTACCTGCACTGGAGAGAATAGTCTCAGTAGGAAGCAGCAATGTTGGATTTTGAACACACTAAACTGTAATATTAAATGCTTGTTTAAAGGATTTTTGACAGGTAGTTTGACAGGTTGGTTTAGCATCCACTGCAGGAACATTTTAAAGGGGGGAAAAATGACTAACATGAATTACTGTTCTCCCCAGCTCCAGCCATTACTGACAGGAATTCCTGTGCTCCAGGACTACTCCTGCATGCAGCCTGGCACAGCCACAGTGCCTGCCCCAGGGCTCGGGGAGGGAGCGCAGGCTCGCTCCTGACAAGCCTTTTGTGGTGTGAAAGGGTTGTGCACTGTTACACACTTCCCCCCAGGGGGATATTTCCACCACCTGAAAAGCACTATCCATATCTGTTCAAAAACACTCATCCATACGCGTGTTTGTGGCAATTAGAGCCATTAATTTCTTTGCTGACTTTAAGCTTGACATGTGAATTTTACAGCTTTTGTGGGCGCGTGCAAAAGGGACCCCAAATCACCTGGAATACACTCATGAGCCGACACCATCCAGCTTCGCTTTTCACCCTATCCACGCACGTTTCTACCGCAATTTGTTTGGGTTTTGATGTGCAAGTTCGATTTGGCTGAACGAGTCTCAAACTGTTAAACAGGGCCAGGTACTACAATGTTCCCCACTTCACAGGGAAGAAGCACGTCTCGCTGCTGTGGGAGTGGTAAGCGGCAAATGAAATGAAAGAGGTTGATTAAAATTGGCATTTCTGAAACTCCTGCAGCTCCCAGGCACCACGCTGCTGCAGCGAAAGGGCAGCATTTGTCAGAGATTATAGACCAGTTTCCATCCTGCTTTAATGCCCTTTCTGACAATCAGAACAATTTCCCTGTTTAAACATTAAACATTTAGCTTAAATATTAAACAGCCAGGCAGCTTTCTTAAACCAATTTTGAAACGGAATGGGACTGAGTTTATCACCGCTGACAACTCTCCCAGCGAGCTGCTGCTGTTACTAAAAGCGTGAGGCTGAAGCACCGTGGAAATACCTCTTTCTTCTGGGGACCGAGGGGGAGTCCTCACCCAGGCCATGGGGTGGGAAAGCCTTTGGTGACCTTCCCTAGCCAGGGGTGCTCAGTGCCCCAGTTTTTGGAGGAAGAACCTCTTTGGCGGAGGGAGGGAGATGCTCTGTCCTCCTAAAGTAAGGAGTGAGACGGAAAAGCCAAGGTCCACACCAAGTCCATCAGCGCCAGGGTGGGAACTGAATTGCATTGACACGCCTGGGAAACAGGAAAGCCTCAGGTGAAAAGGCTGCTGTTTGGTGCTTGGGAATAAAGCCAAGACAAGAGCGAGCACTGGCAGAAGGAGCAGCAGAAGGGAAAGAGAGAGAAAAAAAAAAAAAGTGGACTAATCCTCTATACTAGCAGTGAAATAAGAAGAACCACGGAGCATATAGTTCAGGCGGTGTGAAATAAGCAAGCAGAGATGATACATGTGAAAGAACCTGCCTCTTTTTTAATTAAATTGCAGGTTTTGCTTACAGATACCACAGCAGATGTGCCCCAACCCCTGACAGCATGTCACATAATTAGCCCTTCAACACCTCTGAGAGCCACAGAAGTCAGCACCAGGGATGGAAAAACACTCCTGTGAGACTCTCGTGCTTCCCACCTCCTTTCTGCCCTGCTCCCCTCGGATGCAGCTCCTGCATGTGCAGGGCGGCACGGCTGCCCCCTCCCTGCTGCCATCAACCAGCCCTATGGGGAAGGGGACCTCGAAACAGGACAGGCTGGTAGGCCACCAGGAGCTGGGTGGGCAGGAGGTGCAGGAGGAGAGCCAGTGTCTGGGGTTTTTGTGTCATTGGTCCAGCAAGGCTTTCCTTCCCTCATCACCCACCTGCCATGCAACCTCCAGAATGCCCAGTGTGGGAACTGACAGCCTGAACCCCTCTGGTTGCAGACCTACCATGTGAGAGGTCTGGGAAGGGGCCACCATCCCAAGGATGAAGCACTCAGTGGCAGGGGCTGCATGTTTTGGCGCAGCGGACATGATCCTCCCCCGGGTCAGGCAGCGTCCCTCCGGCCATGCTCCTCACCTGGGGCAAAGGGGAGGTCTGACCAGACTCACCTGGCTGATAAAAGTACGTCCAGACTGAAAATCCACCCTGGGCAAGCAAGTGGTTCCAGCCTGCTTTCGATCTCTTCGATAGTAATTCACCAGCAATGCTTTCCAGTCCACATTTGATCCAGCCCCCAGTTTCACGCTTGATCTCTTTGCCCAGGATCAAAGATATCCCCAACCACTCGCACAAATTAGCACTATATATTTGAATAGAAATACCACTCGGGGAATGTGCCAACGTAGCGCAGTTTGATGGGCCGGAACGTGCAGGTTTCCCATCGGTCAGATCCCACACCCCGTTGACCAGGTTCTGCTGCCTGACAGCAGGGGCTTTCCCCGTCCGGAAACCATGCTGGGAACAAGCTGGGCACTGGTCTGATGTGCTCTGCACAGAGCTCAGCTCCCGGTTCCTGACAGCAGCATCAAGAAACAGAAAAATGGACAAACCCAGAGAGTCCTCTTTGGTGGAAACGATTTTATTTGGTTCTTTTCCTTTTGGGCTCTTTCCCTTCCAGGGAGCAGTTGGAAACAAACGATTTTGCTATGTAAATGATCCCTGCAACAGTTGCTTTACACACACACAGTGAGAAAGCAAATTTCATCTTGGTGAAAATCCAGAAGGGGAAATTAAATGTGCACTTTGTAAGTGAACTGTAACTTTTTCTTTTCTCACTCAGCTCCTGCACTTGGCAATCAATGTTTCAGGCTCCAGTTGGAATTCCTGTTCTGCTTTTTATTTGTAGCACTTGGCTTACCAGTTTCTGTTCTCTATTTCTTGCTTTCTTTGGTGTTGGGTTTTTAAAATATTTTTACTCTTCTTATGTAGCAGAGACAGAATAAACCAGGACACAAAGGAGGAGCAGGAACAAAAAGTTTTGCAAGTGAGCGCGCATTTCTTATGAAAGGGAAGCTTTAGCAGAGCGGTGCTGGTCACTTGCTGGGTGCCAGAGGAGGTCAGCAGCACCTCCGAGCTGCCCCGCTCCTCTTCCAGGGATCCCAGGAGACGTGATGTGCCCTGGCCTATACCCATGAACGGATCAGACAGGGCTGTGAGTTTGCACTGCCTATGACCTTACCAAGCACATGACAGTGTAAGACAGATGTCCCGTGCCATCTCTGTCTTCCCACTGTTACTCTTTCTCTACGAAATATAACCGGGAGCTCCGCTGCTACTCACGTTACAAGAAGAGAGCTTCCGATTGAGATGGGGTTGAAAATGAAGCAAAGGACACAATTACTGCTTGAGCTGGCATTTGGACTTTCACAGCCAGACCGTCCACTTGAAAACTCTTCGGATTATAGCCTGAGCACCATCATTTTGATCAAAATGATGGTTAAATCCAGGATGTCCGGCTGAATAACAAAAGGCAGGGCCTAGCACTGGGGGGGGATGGGGGCATGGGAACACACACACACACACTACTGCTAGTAGACCCCAGCTGCAGACAGCTGTGCTGAAGCGTGGCCAGCTGCTGCACAGCAGCATGGCACAGCAGAGCTCACGGCTGAAATAAAGGCTGCCATCTTCTGGCTACACAATAGCACTATTTTATCACCTCACAAAAAAAAAACAAAAAAAAACAAACAACCAAACCCCAATGTGGCAGAAGCTCAACACTTCGATGCTCAGAAAGGTCTCCATGAGTATTTCTGCGCTGGTGTTTACCATTCCTGTTGGTTACCCAAAATATCAAACTCTGGAATGGAAACACAGTGAATGAAAGGGATGCAAATCCCTGGCTTCAAGCCGTGGTTCTCACCCATCTCCAACCTCTGATATGCCGCGTCGGAGGAAGCAGATAAAGGCAGGTACAGTCCCTGCAGCCTCTCCTTCCCAGCATTAGCCGGTCCTTGGCAAAAATCTGGGCAATGACATGGTTGTGGCAGCACTACTCTGCCGGCACGGCAAGACTTCCTCTGAAGGGCGGCTGAAGTCTTTTCTGCTGCTTGGCAGCATGAAGGAACTAGGAGAAAAGTGTGAGCACAGAGCCTAAATGCAACTGAACACTCCCCTCCTCTGAAAAGGGGTTTTCTTTGTGGACAGTTTGCTTTAAGGGTATAGAGAGAGAGGTGTTGACTCAAATACACAGCCTCTGAAAAAGCATTCCGGCCAAGCTCCAGCTCATAAAGAAATGATTGGGAAATAACATAGTTTCTAATTCAGTTGAATATTCTCATCCCACTTTGGGTTGAATTGACAAGTGGAGGCTGGAATAACATCTCCCCTTGATTTTGATTAAGTGGAAGCATGCATTTCAATTGTTTAAGATAATGACTGCACAGCCCAATGGGATATCTCACTGCCTCAGACCTGGAATAGACGTTTCCACATCTGAAATTATAATGTAATTTCTGCTAAATGCAACACTGCTGTGCAAAGTGTTTTCTTACAACTTGGAGCATATGCAAATTGGGAGTGAACAGCCTGAGAGCTGACAAGGATGCCTCGGTGCATTATTAATACACTTCCTTTTCTCCCCTCCTTCCCATCCAAGCATTAGAGCATATTCAAGTGCAACATTGACTCCCATTAGACAGCGGTGCAGGCGGGAACCCAGCCATTTGACAAACCCAATCAGCCAAAGGCTGGTGTTTCTGCTGGGTACCGCTTCCTCGAGCACTCCTTGAAGTCTCTGCTGCTGCAGGGAAACAGCACTCGATGAGATGCCCCTCAAAGTTACTACTGGTGTTCAATGACTTTATGCCCTTGAGTGGATGAGGCTGGTCTGTATTTGCCCAGACCCCTCCTGCTGCAGGTCATACAAAGGGATTGCTTGGATTTGGATGAGGCTTTTTTCCCCACTCAAAGTTGCGGGAATGTGGGGAGGTAGTCTACAGAGCCTGTAGATGCCAGAGTAAATGAAGCTGGATGGATGTTCATTATTTTGTTAGGGCCATTCTGCTAAGGAGGGATTGTAAAAACAGCTAACAGAAAATTCCCTGTGCACATAGCAAAAACCAGACCTGGGTGAAAGCTAATAACCCTTTACTTCTAAATTAGAAAAGGTATCCCTCACACTCTGTCAAAATACAGAGTGAGACCATCTTTGACCTACAATGGGCACAAAAATGCAAAACAACTTTGCATCTTTCAGCAAGGCCAGAAAGAATGGAAAACCGGGATGAGCCAGCACGGCACTAGGTAAAGACCCAGCGGACAAGACCCTTAGTGTGTGTTTCACAGCTTATCACAGCTATTTTAAATTCATTTTTGAGCTTTTTCTAGCCTAGCTTCAGAATAGCTTATTGCTACTGACTGTACTAACCATGCAAATTAGATCAACCTACAAACCCTCTTACCCAGGTGTATTTTTTTTACAGCTTAACTTGGCACTCACCTGCTAACTGAAGGGTTTTCTAGCTAAATAACACTAATATTCTAACTGACTGGAGTATCATGCCTTTTTTTTTATTTCCAATGACCAACATAATCATTGTGTAGCCTACCTGTGTAAAGGACAGCTATGTATTAACATACTACATGTGCAGCTGCCTATTAACATCCAATTTATTAACTTGCATAACATTAGATTCACAGGGTCTGCATTACCCCTGTTTGCATTTCCCCAAAGCTAAATACCCCAAGAAAGCATTTAAGTACTTAATTGCCATCAGTAGCTGGTGGGAGGTAGAAGCTGCCTAGTTTTAGTACCCAAATATGCCTATTTCAGTATCCAAAGAGCACCTGTGCCACCTGCACAGGGCTGGTTTAGGACTCATGGCCTCTGGAAGAGCTGCCGCCTTTTGGAGCAGCAGCTGGAGGCTGGACAAGGTGCCCTCCGAAGTCTGAAAGGCACAAGGCAACTGTGTTTTGGTTCATGAACTGCTTTCTTGGTCAATAAATATCATGTGCTCTTTGAAAACACCTAACCTTGTATTTAATATCTTTGCAGAGCAAGTGAAACACATGCATTACATACAAAATCTCTTCTAACCGGAGTTCAACCCATGTATTTGAAGCACATAACTTTGATACTGAAGTTAGAAACACCATCAATTTAGGTATCCTCCTACAGGGAGAGTGAAAGAGAAGAAGGTGTGCGTAGGACTCCTCCAGTCCTGCATGGGCTGAGCCACCAGGTGAGGAGCCCCTCTCTCCCCTCACAGAGGAGGACCAGCCAGACAACAACTGTCTCGGCAGCCCCACTGATGGAAGGACCTCAAACGAGGTAGCAAAAACTTGGGCCTTAATGCATTGGTCTAAACAGAAAGCCTCCACTCATTTCCAGTAGATACCAAACTGTATCTTGGTTCTGTACAACCCAAGGCCCATTTTGCCTTTCATTCTTGGATGCTTTTTTTCTGGCCCAAGGGAACGTCAGGCTGCCATGAACCAGAAGGCAAAACTCATCAGTCCCTCAAACATTTCAGGATTTGCTTCAGATGAGTAGATTAATATAATTATACAAGGTGAGAGGCGAAAATGATCCTCAGGTCTCCTACTAGAAGTGAGTTTGGTATGATTTAGCTATATCATTTGCAAACACGTCCTGTCCTATCCTAAACAATGAGTGGGATTGCTAATTGGTTTCTCAGGAAACCATATTAGTATCTTCTGTAGATGTTACACAAAATGCATTTTTCCTGTATTAATCTGTCTAAATTAATTTTCAATACACTGGACTGCTGGAAATAACGAAGCACCCCGTGTCTGACAGTGTCTTTGACATGCAGTGAAAGCTTTTTAAATAAATGAATAAAACCTACTGCTACCATCTCAGTACCTCCTCTGGGATGCCACAGGATCTGTCTGAACAAAGGGTTAAAGAGGTAGTTCAAATCTGACTCAAGGCAGCAACGTTTAAGAGTCATAACCATTTGAGAGCTGATTTGAGGGCCTGTGAAATGCATCGCTGGTTCTGATACATTTCTTGGGGGACAGATGCTTTATAGAACATGCAAAGGATTAGTTGAGGATATTTGCTTTCATGGTATATATGCCTCTTTTTAACTTGTAAGTAATACTAAAAGTTAAGCCTATACAAAGACCACTGTATGTTTTTGACGTGTTTTTCACATGGATGGTTACGCTTTTTCCAGTATTGATAGACTACGTTTTTGTGAAACACAGATCCCTACCCAAGGCCGAATTAGTTCTTCAGAGACATTATCCCTCTAGCACTGACACTGAGCTGCTGGATTAAATTAAACCAGTGATTTCTGTCTCTCTCTTCTTCCAGGTTTTTTATGTATACACCATACAGCATTTGGGACAAGGTCTGTTTCTTCCCTTGTTCAGCCACCCTTGACTCTTACAAGCAGCTATAAAACGTGTCCCTGCCCAGATGTGTTCTGGTAAAAAAGGTGCTGTGAGAGAGGTGTGTTCACAATGGGGACACTCCAAATCCACCTACAGCAATAAAAATTAATTCTTAAGTGTAAGACAGTTGGCCACCTATATGTTAGGAAGAATTATTACCAAACCTGGTTTGATTTTTTTGGTGTTTGTTTTTTTGGGGGTGGGGTTTTTTTTGGCTTTTTTGGGTTTGTTGTTTGGGTTTTTTTAATCCTCTCCTTTACAGAGCTTTCTTTACTGAGAAAAGCTGAAGATACCTCACTGCCTTCAGTATGAAATGCAAAATGTTGTGTTACTAAGTAATACTTACCGTCGCAACCAAGTCAAAAGGGGCTTCCACAAAATAAAAGCTTCAAACAGTAAATGTGACATGACAATATTTATTGATTCTAATTAAGGTTAAAAAAAGTTCACAGCTGTCAGATAAAAATATCTGCAGAGCCTATTGAAAAGGGAACTTAAGAAGGAAACCAAGGGAGACAGTCACCACAGAGGCACTTGAGAAAATGCTACAGTTATAAAAGGCACAAATTCATCACACACACAGCATATATATTCCTGCAAAGTGAAGTCACTTTTTTTCCAAAACACAGAGGCAGGCACCACTGAACACTGACCTGTACATGACCACAGAGGACACGCTATAAGCAGCAGTCTATGACAACGCCTAAACAACTTGACTGTAAGATATTTTGAAAGCAAGAGTGCTTTGGCCATCTCATTTTTATCTCTATCGAAGAACAGATTGCAAGATCAAGGTGATCTTAAGGTGGTGGAGATGGGAGAGGGAATGTTAGTCCAGTTAAACACAGGTCAGGTTTATTTGGGAGCATTTGTAATCTGTGATTTAAGTGGTTTTGCTTCTTGTCTGAGAGCAGTGGCAGATTTGTTGTCATTTGTTGTCATGCTCCCTTTTGCATCCAAGCACTTTTAGAGGAAATACAATTCCTTCTTCCTCAAAAATATCTTTCTTTCATGTCTCAAAAAAAAAAAAAAGAATTAAAATTTCTACACTTCTGTAAAGTCTACCTCAGTGAAACAATAGTCCCACTGAGGTCATGGGAAGATTATTTTAGTACAAGTCCCTAGCTTCTCCTCCAGCCCTTGGGTTCCAGTGATGGACATGCTCAGATATATTCTTAACTGTCATTAATGTCTTTGTTGTATTGACAGCAGATGTGCTATTTGGAATCAAGATCTGCATTGAGAAAAAAAAAGCACTAGTTAAAGGAAAGACAAAAGGCTGCCTCAGATTGCTCACTTCATTGTTATTGTCAAGTAGTTTATACAATCAGCTTTCAAATACTTTGGTTAACATGGATTTTCATGCCATGACCTGGCATCCTTTGCAATATACAGTTGCTATCAGAACAGTGTACAAGCAAGTAAACCTTTTTTTTTTTTGCAAACTCTTAAGAGCCTTACAAAATATGCATGATAACACAAATCAGTTCATAAGAGACAAATACAATTATTTCCATGGTTGTTCCTATAATACATTTTACAAAGCTAGTAAACCACTGGAACTTCCATGGCATCAGATTTCTCATCAAACATGTTCATAAATTAAGAATATAGCACGACTGGTTACCTGCTAAACCAGACTTCATTACTCTCTTTGAAGGGTTGGCATGAAGGAAATTTAAAAATGTAAGACAGTGCTAACAGTTCCCTCTACCAGTGGGGAAACAACTTGATTCTCTACCTACATTTGTCAATTTTCTCATCACACTGGCATCCACATACACAAAGTGCCACATATTCCTTTTATGTGGAAGATGTCGAGAAACCAGCAGCAAATCCTTCTTTTTAATCCCATAGTGGTGATAAACTCCACAGTATAATCGCAGCAAGACTCGGCTGTAAAGACAAAGAGACCATTCCTAATGCTTTGGCAGTCTGGAAGGAAGAAGACAGAGATTTTCGAGTGCTAATACAGATGTTGCAATACAGAACCTCCCAGTTCTACCAGATTTGGCCAGAAATAGGGGATCCAAATTTAGTTTTGAGATTTCAAGTCACACCTACCTTTTACTTGTGGACAAATAACATGAGGAATGCTTTGTGGTTTGGGGTGGATTTTTTTCCAGTTTTGTTTCACTTTGAAACTAAGAATAAGAATGATTTATAACTATATAGACTTTTGTTTTAAATTTACCAATCCCATGAAAAGCTTCAGTTATGGTTCAGTTCAGTTCTATCTATACCTAACTTCTGTTTTCCTGCCTGATTTTCTGCCCCTGTGGCACACAACGTTTTCTCGTTAGTTTGGGAAAAACCTCTGCCAGATTCAGGAGCAAAGAGAGAGATGCATTTTGGACATGAATGAAACAAATTTATCTCATTAGTCTCATGGATTTGCTCCCCTTTAGAGACCTGCAGAATATCTCTAGAGCAGAAGCAGGACTTGAATTCCAAACAGTTTTGGCAGAGAAATCATCTGCAAATGCAGCAGTTCTTTATATATTATGTATATATATATATATATATAATGTATTCACCGTCTAGTACTTAAAATATTGGGCCAAGACTTTAAAAATGTCCTCCCAAATTTAGGTTCCTATGTTTATTTCTGGCCTGAAAATTGTCTGAGTTGCAAAAGCTCTGAACTTGCACAGTTCCCGTTCAGCTTTCGGTTCCTAATTCATTTAGTAAATAAATCACACAGAGGGAAAGCCACGTAGAAGCACTCTGTGGTAGGCAAATGTCCCAGCCAATTAGTGCTCTATGGGATACAATGAGAAAGGCCATATGTACACTGCTGCACTGTTCTTCCGACTTAAAGATCTTTATGTCTGAAAAGTTCCCCTATGCATTTTAAGAGGCTGTTATGAGGATATTCATTTGTGATAAAATCGAAGCTGCTGCTACAAAAGATTTTTAACTGGCACATCAAGTTAAAAAGAATGAAACGTAAGGGCCAGAAACTTATGCACTGCTGACAAATACTGCAGCTTTATAAGTAGTTCCATGGGACTATTTGGAGAATGAAGCACTACTCTGCACAAGCAAGATCAGATGCTATCCCAAAAAGTCTGCCTGAGACTGGTGATAACGGTTCTTCTACCGTCTGCTCACACCAGTTGCTGAATATATCCTTATTACGCTTCCCTCCATGGCTCTTTACTGCAATGTAATTTTTTTACATAAAAATCATCACAGGTTGAAGGGAGAAGTGCAGAAAAGGGGCTTAGGAAAATTCCAGACATAAAACTTTTCTCAAGCTTCACGGGCACCAAATCCTGTTCTCAGTTATACCTGTGAGTTCCTGTTTTCTGTCAGGCAGATGTAAACCAGCAGATATACCTAGAACAAGGTACTATGATGTTGACAGGTAGGCACCTAAGGTTTTGGTACCTGTTTTTTGTTTGTTTGTTTCATTTTTTCTTTTCTTTTTTTTTTTTTTTTACATTGTTTGAAAGGTACCCAGCTAGGGAGGGCTAGCTGTGATGATCCTATCCACAGTTCCCTTGGATCTCTCTACCATTCAGATCCTTGATTAGTTACCAAAGTGCACAATCAGTTCAACACAGCACAGCAGGCAGAAGAGGAAGGGCTAATCCCATCAAGATGGTTGTTAGGAGAAACTGAAGCTCTGAACCAGCTGTGTTCAGCATGAAGCAAGTGTTGGGTGGCAGTTTAAGTTGGTTTTTTGGTTTTTTTGTTTGTTGTGTTTTGCTGTTTTTATTTTTTTTTAATGCTAATGCCACATCTTCAAGCCCGTTGTGCCCTACCAGGCAAGAGACAGCCTCAAGGTGTTCAAAGGATAAATTTGAGTAAATGAAAGAAAGCAAGGAGATAAGACAAAAATATGCAAAAGAGTTTTTTATGGATGGCTTCACAACTTCCTGTCATAGACAGAGGTTAATTTGTTCTCTTGCTATCTTGCAGCAACTTAGGGAGTTAAAAGAGGAGCCTGGAGGAGAAGAGATGTCAGACAGGGTGAAAAAGGTTTGAAAGGCTGTGTTTGTACATGAGCTCAAGGTTCTCCATTCACACTCAGGTCCAACAGCCTGATCAGTCATACTGCTGCACACATCAGCAATAGTCTGCAGCCTGCCAGTTTTCTAGGCAGAGGAGATCTGATCCCACGCAGGGACGGACGCGATTGGGGCACACGAGCTCTGCTGGTCCAGGCAGTGTGAATGCAGCTGCGGAGCCTGAAATTCAACCATGCTGCCAAAGGCAGTAAAAACAATGTCCTTTAACTCACTGTAGGACAAACATGCCACTGGAAATGCTAACAACCTACAGCCAACACTTGCATAGTTCAGATGGATAAATTTAGACTCCCCCACTTCAAAAGGTTGCCTGACTTGTCCCTTAGGTGCTGCGTGGGCTCTGGCCATCTGGTTGAAAAAAAAAAAAAGCCCAAACACTAAAAAGATCCTCACCAGCAATTCGCATGAGCTAGTTAATTATTCTTGGATTTCTTTTCTCAGTCTACCACCCAGGAAGGCAGAAATCTTTTCTTTACAACTAGAGATGGAAGTGCTTGTGAAGACTTGGAGTTCAGGGTCTGGTTCAGATATAAAAGTGTAAAAACAACTTGAAATCTCATCAGAACAGACTTCACAGAGGTATTTTGTCATTTCTGTTCTGAGATCTGGATAAAAACCTGAAGGTGATAATGCTTAGGAAGGTATCCTAGAAATTCAACAACAAAAGAATTACTGCTAGAAGCAGGCCCAGATTCAAGGTGTTCTTTTTCAATATGGATCTCCTGCCTTTATCCCTCCCCTCCAGCCTCATCTCTCTACTGTTTTCTCTTCTTCCCCAGTCCTGATCTGATTTTGGAGACAGGGAAGTACATGCCAAAAAAAAAAACAAACAACAAACCAACAACTCTGAAAATAGAAAAATGCTCAAATGTGAGGCTTTGCTTTGGCACCTTTTTCAGTTTCGAACCAGAAGTCCCTTTTTGTAGGCAAATAATCCTGCTGCAGCCACAGAAGTGAAGAAAGTGGAAAATCCAATCAGCTTTAGCAGTCCTGGCACAGATGGCAAGTTCCTCTCCCAGAAGGTTGTAGTGATGGGCAAAGCTGGAACATCCTGTGGGGAGAGCATCCATTGTCAACATGACACCTCCACTGTGAGAGGCAGGATGTAAATCAAGAGATTCTTGCAGCAGAAATAAAGCTGGGTTGAAGCAGTTCACATTGTGAAGAAGTACAGTGTATTAAAATTTTCTGCTCAGTTAAAGGAAAGAGGAAGAGACACACTGAAAGGATTCATAGCCCAGTTAAAAAATGCAGTTCTTTCCAATCCTATGTTACCGAATTGTCAGATGGGTGCTTTTTGTGAATTTCTATCATATTCCTGTTTAGGGAAGGGCAGTTCTTGGTGATTAAGGGAAAGTTTATTGTGGCTTTAGTTTAATGAACTTAAATAAAAACAACCAACAAATTTTATTCCATCAGCCAAACAGAAAAAAAAAATCCCTTTAAACTATAGAAAGACTTACAACTGATTCAGGTTCTGGCTTCCAAATTTCACTGTCTGGGATTTTCCTCATAGCAAACAGTATCTGAAAATAAAAAACATTCTCCGGTAAGTACCATTTGTTCTTTGAAAAGGAAAAAGAGCTGCCTTCAATTTTTGTTTTAAAATGGCACAATGAAGCTAACAATTCAGCACATAAATCTTTGTGCATCCAAATTTTAAAAGAAAACTCAACCTTTGTACAACTCATTTCTGGAATCTGTGATATTTAACAAGACACTCCTCCTAGTGGAAAATAGAAACAGTAATAGAAAAAAACCCTCTCTATGCTTAGTTAGACCACACGAAAAATCGGAACTTGACTAGTCCTGTGGGAGCAGGGTAATGTGAATATAACCAAGAGTTCAGCGTACACTCACGGCAAAGTGAGGTGTGCACAAACCAGCTACTGCACGGGAAAGCTATATAGCCAGGAGTAGCTTGCTTTGCAAATTTTGCCATGATGTAGGAAGAAAAACAGAATCATGTGAGGGACAACAGACCACCACGGTCAGCCATAGAAAAGCAAGACTAAAAAGTAAACCTTCACAATGGAGAAGTAGCCATTCAAAGTGTCAAAGGTATCAGAAATGAGTAGGATAGCAAAGATCATCAGAAATTACAGTCATGAAAGACAGCAAGATTAACTTCTTCCACAGTAAAATAAAATGGAAGTGGGGATATTAATGCTTTTCCTATTCTGAGCACTTGTAGATCTAACAAGATTTGCCGGCTTTTACAATGGGCTTTTACTCTAGACAAGATTCGTGGACCCCATCAACTATTCAATACAGGAGAGCGAAAAACAACCTTGCATTGGATTTTAAACATATTTTCCTTTCACAAGTACATGATGAAAGGAAAACGACAAAATTTTTACCAGTCAAGCTCACTTGCCAACTTCTTTGCTGAGGCCTGTGGAGGTTCTGCTGTAATGTCCTTACATTAGAGAGGTCATGAAGCACTATTTCTGGAGGCTTTCAGGAAGAGATTAGGCATAACCTTCACAAGTGGGACAGTTTAGGGACAGTTGATTGGGGCAGGGGTAAGGGCTAGATGAACTCTCCAGATCCCTTCCAGACCAATTTCTGTTCTACAGCTGTAGTTTTTAGCCACAAGGTTCGTTTCACCTCATAAAACAAAGGCGAAATTTCTTTTGCTGCTCCATAAACTGTAATATTCATGAAAAGATTTGAGGAATTGGCATTTTCTCAGAAGCAAAATATTTAAGTTGATGTTTAATAAGTTTATGTAAGGCTCAATGTTATAACAGTTTGCCAATAGTACTGTTGGAAACACTTGAGGAAGGGACTGGTTGGTCTGCAGAGCTGCAGAACTGAGCTGTTCCTAGGGAGGCTAAACAGCCATCATCTGGCAGTATGAACACTAACAAAGAGTGCCTTTGGCGGGAAAAAATGACTGGGTGAGAATTTGGGAATTCTGTTAAAGAAGAAAGGATTTCATTCACAGAAACAGAGAAGAGTTCGATGAAATAGCCAGAGTCTGTCCTAAGCATTCCAAATCTAAGTGCAAAACCTTCATTCTTTTTGAACTCTATCTCCTTCTCAGGGATTTGCATCAAGATTTCAAAATGCCTGAAAGCTGTCAACACTCAGTTCCCATTTTGACTCCAGCCAAAAGATCTTTCATTTTCCATAGGATATTTGACAGTCTTGTGTCTATACCTCTCTGGCTGCTCTTTCTCCAGCCTGTACAGCCCCCTCCATGTATCCGCTCCACTCTGTGGCTGTCTCTGTGCCAGCAAAATAGATCCTGCCAATGGGCTGACGAATAATCCTGGAGGGGGACAAGCAGTAAATTGTATCGGCCACATGAGGAAAGATAATAGAAATCCTTGAGTTAATATTCAAATAAAAGTGTGTTAAATAACAGTGAGCACCTAAAGATAGTAACTTTGGGTGCGCTGAGTTGGAGGGGGGATCTGCATTGCATTTCATTTCTTACAGTAAACACCCCAGTGTTCATATTTTCTAAACGTTTACACTGGTCCTAGGAGTAAAGGACAATTAGTCTGAGATGAGATTTATTCTATCTCATGATTTTAGCCAGTGTCATAAATACAAATGCTAGGCATTACTGGCACACTGTAGCATTCTGAAGTACATTGCCATGATATCTAAAGTAACAAGCAAATAAAAAAAAACTAAAAAGGATTTTTTTTTTACTCTATATTTCCCAGAATCTGCAATAATTATCATTAAAATTACTTTAAATACTAAGGCCTCCATCTGCTATTCATTGCAACTGCTTTATTGTTCTAAGTTCTTTTTAAATTGTGAAAACTTATACTTCAAAAGTAAGGCTATGCCACCACATTAAAGACTATGTATCTGAATCCAATCACAGGTCTGACCAGTAAGTCTTTTCGGTTTTGGTAAATCTAATTTTCATGCAAAAACTTATGATGGAGAAGACTCTATACAATAGCACACTGATGACTGTATTAAGCCTTGACTGCCAAAACAAAAGGAACAGTCCAAAGAAATCACTCATTACTGTCAGTGTTAGCAGGGACTAACTCTCTGCCAGTATTTACGAAACTCTAGCTAAAGATGTGCCGGAAGTGGTAACACCAATCTCAATAACCCAGTGCCAGTTTTCTAAATAGATTGTGAAAACTTCCCCACTGCCTTCCAACAATGTAGTCAGCTGTATTCACCAAATAACAAAAGTGAATAAAACCCCCTAATGATACTGTACTCATCCATCATAAAACCCAACTGAGACCAGTGGAAGGTTATAATATCTGTTTAAAATATTCCCCAGTGATCTTAAAGCTACGGAGCAAACAGTGACAGAAGATTTATGGCCCTTTCTGAGGATATTTATTAACTTGTTTTTATCTTCTACTTTGAAGCCCACTATAAATAGACACCGTACCTTCCATACTGAGTCATTATGCCTGGTGGGAAGTAGGCTGTGTAGCAGCCCCCAGAATACTGCTCTTCACACCAGTTCTTCTCTTCATAATGCACTGGCTGTAAAACAGAGATTAATTCACTCAAGGAAAGGACAAAGTTCCGAGGAAGCCAATAAAAGAACTGAGGAGACAGCAGAGAAGAATAGCTTATGATTTGTTGCATGTCAATGTCTGACAAGACAAGCACATTTAACAAGCCTCTTAATGCAACATGCATCCGACACAATAAGCCTTAATTTTAGACACTGCTAGCTATTTAAAAAAAAACCAAACTAGCTAATCTGGCCACTGTAGAACATAATCCTCTTAACCTGTCAATGTAAATTTATGCTTTGAGCACAAATTTATGTTTGAGCAAAATTAACCTCTGGTGTACACAGGTATAATACTTGTAATACGTACATTGAATACAAATATATACCGTTAAAAAAGCACTTGCATGGTTTGTGTACAATATCAATGCTTTTAAAATGATGCCATGGTGAGCTTGGTGTCTATAACACTTAACTCATGTAAAATAGCCCTTAAAGGATAAACAGCATTGATCACATAAATTAAGTGTGAGATCACACAAATCCTATCAGTTATTTACCATTACAGGGAAGGCAAGGGAAAGGCAAAAAAACCCCACATAGAGCAATGGATCTTCACAACTAGTAAGAGCAAAGAAACATTATGATAGGCATAGGCTGGGAGGTAAAGGCAAACCTGTCATATCTGAAAACAACTGAGATGCATGGTGGTAAGCACTGTGAATGCCACCCATGAAGCCAGACAAGAACGTATATACCTTTTAACTGTTTCATAAGCTCATTCTTATCCTCAGTGTCAAACACAACCCAAGACTTGCCATAACCTTCTCTCCGCTCCTGTACAGAGGGGAGCAAGTGTTCCCAGAGCAGGTACCTTTTCCTTAATGCTATGCAGCGCTGTGCTGGAGCACTGCTGCCTGTCGGTTTCATTCTGCCCTTCCCCAACTCAACAAAGTCTGACAAGAGATGCCGTGGTTGAGATTGCGCGCTTACGTGTAAAGCCTCCTCTGATCCCAGAACCTTTGCATAGAGCTCACACAGCCTCATCTTCCTGCAAGAGAGAAGCAACAGAAGATTTCTGAGTAAGGAAAGTGAAAACAAACCACCTCTACTATGTCCTAGTTTCAAGAGAACAAGAATTAATATTTGCTTGAACTTGAGGTTCCAGCTTTTGGGGATTTACCCTAGCTGCTCAGCCTCTGGATCAACAGAAATAACTCGCTCAAACTCCTATGCTGCATAAGTGCCGGTTTTACCAGCAGTTATGCAAGCTGTTCCCTTAAGATACCTCTAGCAGCCCAAATACATACATTATCCAAAGGTTCTCAAGGCTGTCAGGAAAATAAAGTAGTAAGGCATTGCACTATTTTGTCTTGGCGTGTAGTCTAACTTACAGTTTGTTCCTACAAAGATGCAGGTATTGATAGCCTGAGGCTCTCAGGGAATCAGTACTTTATTTCTCTATCTATAAAATCTCCTCCTGTTTTAGTTTGTGAGTGTATAAATCCATGAATATGCTTCATTCTGCAGCAAACCCCAGGTGCAATTAACTTTGTTCCTACAAGCTTTTGGGTCTTACTCTTTACTGCTAGCCGCACTGCACCAATTCCCAAACACAAGAAGATCAAAATGAAATAATAGTTTGCAATCAACACACAAACACAACATGGGAAAGACTTCTGGAAGCAAATCCTGTGCTCCACAGACAGCCATGCCAGGCACAGAAATACAGCAGTTCCAGCCCTGTAACTGTACAGGCTACACTTGCAGCTATATAAGCATTGAGGAAACTATATACTGTTGTGTGAAGCAACCCAGTTGGAGCCCAACTATACCCAGGAGCAGCTGAACTCAAAGAATGCTATAGAAAGGGGATGAGGAGGAAAAAAAACAACCCAGGAGGACCTTGAAGAAGGTGTCCTCCTGTGCCAGCTGGGGCTTGGAGCAGGAAAGTGAGGGCTGCTACAGTTCAGGAAGAGCGGTGGCCCTGGGGTGGTTTTAAGGCTGGCAGAGGGGAAGGAAGCAGCCCCTTCCTTGTGCCCCCGGGCAGGGGACAAGGGTCAGCCCGGTCCAGATGCAGAAATGTATGGTGACAGTGACTAGCCAGTAGGGCTCCGAGAGCTGCATCTATACATGAACATCCCTCTGCAGTCAGGGGGTGACATGAATCCAGCAACAGCCATAACAAAAGGGATCATTTCCTCCATCTCTCCCTAAGTGAGGTGACCACCGTGCCCCGCAGACCACCAGCACCCACCCAGTGTCTGAACAGAATAAAGCCATTTTAACAGCACGATCCAGCAAAGCCTCTGCTGAGGTCTGCCCATCACTTCTCACAAATGACCACTGGCTCCTACTTTCAGGGCAGGTCAGTAACCCACGAGGCTCCACAGGAAAGCTAGTTATCACCTTGGGACCCATCTGCTTCTGCTCCTCCCAGCACCGCGACTGGGATGAGAAGGACACCTCTAGATCTGCTTGTGCCTTGCCCTTTTTCCCCACTTGACTTGCAGACCCTCCAAGGATCCTGGAAACGGCATACCAGAGGCTAGCAGGGATTCTAATGTACAGGCAACTACAGGGCTCCAAGAAGGCCCAAGTTCACTGCTGTTTGCTAACTACATTGCAAATACAGATAAAAATTAGTTTAAGATAGACATGCAAAATAAAATATTGAGCTTCAGATCAAGGGCATCTTCAGATTCTTAAGAAATTTCGACCTGGGAAGGAATTATTCATCAATAATAAGGTATTATTTTACATCAGAAAAAAACCCACGTAGTAAAGCAGTTTCTAAAGAAGTGAATTGTACCAGCAGTAATCTATCACTGAGGACATTCCTCTTAATAAAAGCAATCTTTGCAGATGCACTGGTCTCTCTGCAACACCTGCACTTTTTGTCCTAGAACCGTTTAAATAAATACTTATTTAGGGATTTATGGTTAATGTTAGAATGAAACATGTGGAATATGCAGTGAGTAAAATCCTTATTTCTTGGCTTTGGATTCAGCTGTCAAATTGCCACCAGCACTAAATAAGAGGAATCTTATGCCTGGAGCTAGCCAGGTAGCATCCTGTTGAGAGTAACACTGAGCCCAGTGACACAGCTGTGAAAGGTAGGGCACAATCTAACCACTGTAATTACTCATTGGCAGCTGGCCTGGGAAGACCAGCTGGAAGGCAGTGGCGAGTTTTACTCCCTACAGTCTGTCTTAGGCTGTAAAACGGTTTCCATCTCCTCCCACAACTGCTGTTCCCAGCCATGCTTTAGGATGGCTGCCATGGACTCTACATCCTACTCTTCATATCCAGGGATTACCAAAACCTTACCCTGTCATTAACATGGTAAATGGAGAGCCCAGTTTGTGTTGACAGGCGAGCACAGCATCTCAGTGAGATGCATCCTCTGTAGGGTGCCACAAGAGGCCTGTCCTCAGAAGTGACAGACACTATAGACATCATAGCTCCATCTAAATATCACAAAAGGGTGGCACCCTGACTGTACACTGCGAGAAGGTCCAGGTTCGCACTCTGCCTTCTTCTAGACCCCGATTTCCACTGGAAGGAGACTTGTGCTCATGTGCGGGAGAGCATATTTCACAACCATTCTTTACCAAAGCAAAGTCCTTCCTAGTCTAAGGTTTATTCCTCAAAAGAAGAGAGTTCAAAATCCTTTTGTTTAAAACTTGTCCATAGGCAGCAGCAGAGTCAGATAACTGTGCATTAGCTTTTAACGCCCAGGGGAAAGCAACCTTTCCTTCCTAGTGCCTTGCAAACAGCCAGGACAGCCCTTCATTTCACAGAAAGAGAAGCTGTTCTCAAATCCTGCAAATGCTCAGCTGTATCTAGTGTATTGACACAAAGTGTAAGACACCATTTGGTGGTTTTGATGGCTTAAAATGCTCGGCACACTGTATTTCAGAATACTTGCACTACTTCTATAGTCAGACATCTGCTGGGGGTCTATCTCAAAGGCTGAGTGCTGAGGAAAACGCTGCCTTGTCCAATCCTGCCAAAATTAAATGCACTCAGTGGTATCAGGCTGTCATTTGAAAAGACTGGGACCTTAACAGCCCCATTTAGACCTATTATCTACAGATGGCTAGACTACCTTCGAAGCTAATCTGAGATGACTACATCTTCTCTAGTTAGACTAGCTATTACTGTAAAAATGTTTACTTGGACACAGCATTCCTCGTGGCATGCTTGAAAAACAAATGTATTTTCTCCATGTCAAAATAAGGCTCCTCTCATATCCACGTACTCTACTTGTAGCTTTAATTTAAACAGATACTGAGAATCAGCGTGATGGAAAAACCTCATTACTTTTTAAATTCTATTTTAGTAATAAATGAAAGAGCAGAGATTTGTTTCAAGAAGACAGTAAAAAAACCCTTCCTCTGTGCCTAAAGGGCATTTTTTTTCCCCTATAACTAAGGGTGGAAAGCTGGAGGCAGCTTTTTGACCCCTTCATGATGCTGAGGTACTATTCATGGCAGCCTCAGGGTTGCACTAAGTTACAGACACTGAAAGGACCCTCCAGAGTGATTAGAAAAAAAATCAAGCACAGTGGCCCAATATGTCCCTTCTGACAAGCTTTTGAAAAGCTCAGCACACTTGTAGGAAGCCAGAGAGGAATCAATGTGGGGCAATGAAGCTGGCCCTCGACCCTTTACAGTGAGGGCATCAGAACATCTATACTACCTTCATATTCAGCAGCTTAAAACAGTTCTTTTGTTAGAGTCACATAAGAAGAGGAGCCCTCCTGAAAAATGAGAACCAGGACCAGAGAGTTTCCAAAGGGCAGGGACTAGCTACCACATCTGCTGCCAGTTTGTGGGAATTCTGTGGGGCCTTCACCCAAAACCAAGTAAAATATCTTCTCCCTTTAAGTGACGTCTGTAGACCGTCACAAGGTTACAGACAATTTCCTGCAAACTGAAGGCATTTTTTTTCCCTGTTCTGGTCATTTATAAAAAAAAAAAATTTTACTCAAGTTCCATGCAGATCTCCAGTGTTTGTACTTACCTTTCTTCTTTAGTGAGACCTGTCAGCCTTCTACACTTCCGAGCAAGAATGAAACTGCAGAAAGACCACAAACAATTTACTTCCATTATGTTACTTCATTTCCTGCATTATTTAAAATGCCAATACTTTATGATGGGATGCTGTGATTCATAGTAATAGCTTTTGGGTCTCTATCCAAAATATCCATTTCACCTCTCTGCATAGTGTTATCTGCTCTGCCTGCTGCTTACAGGATTCACTATGGAAGGAACCACTCTGAGAGTTGGGTTAGAATGTTTGTAAGAGGTGACCTTAACTTAAGGTCCCAATGACCTTAACTTTATATAGTGGTGGGTGCAAGCATATAGCAACAAGAGGTGAAGCCTGGGATTGAACTGGAAATTATTGTTTAAAAAGCTTTCTAAGACTGATCATACTCTCTGTCTGTTTAAAAAAAACCAGAATGAAAGAAAATACAATTCTAGAAAACAAATTTTCATTTAAAGAACTGGAAGATTTGGGGGAGGCAATATATTTGGAGATATCTTTACATTTCTGCAGTCACCCCCTTTTTTCTTCCCCTTCCTTTCCTCTTCTCCAGTTTTGTACTTTGCCACACAAAAAGGCAAAAGATGACAGCGAGAAAAAAAAAAAAGCAGAATTTCTTTTTTTTAAATTAGCAATTAAATCAAAGAGAACTTTTTATGAAATAAAAAATCATAGAACATATTCACCACACACTGAGAAACTCAATCCTTTAATTATTTGAAAGTACTTCCCTTCAAGAGTAGCAGGTTTTCTGTTTCAGTTGTTGACAAGACAAAACAAAAAGGCATTAAGTAGACACTTTCTTTGTCTCTTACCCTATTATGGCAGGAAAGCTGCCATCAGGCTTAGTATCATCAAGTGTTAAACCAATTGCAGCATCCTCATCTTCAATGATCATGGTACCACAATACCCTGTTAAGCACAAGGTAGAAAATAAGTTAGGATACAGGTATCCAAATGCAGGAACAAGCTTCCAAGAAGCTGTGAAATACTCAGAACCTGACTGGAAAAAGCCCTAAATAACCTGATCTAAACTCATCCTGTTTTGAGCAAGGCATGGGACTAGATGACATCCAGATGTCCCTCCCAATCTCTATCATCCTCTGATTCTAATACAGGGAGATATGAAAACAAAGGAAAAAAGAACAAAAAACCTAAGTAAAGTAACCTCCATTAAGTAACAAAGATTAGCACACAGTTCCCTTGATCTGCAAGGCAGAGTCGTGTTGCCTTGAGTCCGAAGTGCTAGATCCTCTCTAGAAGAGGACGTTTAGATCTGAGATGTGCTGACAATTAACAATCCTTTTCAAGCTTCTTTAAAACAGAAAGTCAATATAGGAATCTCCTAGTGCTGAATTCATGATAGAACAATAAATTATTCTGCTACCTGGTTAGCAAGGTAATTATTAATTGCACACAAACAGATTGCTCTCAGATACTGAAGATGTTCAAGTCCCTCTACCACAGTTGTTCCATATATGACATTTATGTCAGACATAAGAGATATTCCTACACTGTTTTGAAAATACAGTTGTTCTTAAAATAAGGGTTTGAAGAAAAATAAATTGTTCTTAGAAGAAGAACAATGGTGTTAGCAAAGCACAGTACACAAACTATGGGTTCTATCAGGAAATGGGAGTCACCTCTTGCCAATCCATCCCAAACCTAATAGCCAGAATATGCCAGGACTCATAACTCTTAAAAACATTCACAAAGATAAAAGGTGGATGACAACTGTAGAAAAACACAGATGTGGACTCATTATAATCAGTGATGAGAAACGGGTGCTATTCCATTGCAGTTCGTCTTAGATTCAGTAAGTTCTAAATGAGAACTAAGGAATCATGATGTAAACATGTAAAGGGAGTCCAGGATGACTAGCCCAGCTGGGGCTGTCTGTGTGAGGACACCTTAAATTAATCCCACCCAGTACATCCAGAAGGCAGAATTTTTACAGACTAATTGGTAGGATAAAACCTCTTTCCATCACACATTATTTGTACCTTTACATTACTGTACAAGTGGGAGAGACACATCTCATACTCAGGTGCCACTGAAGGAGAGGACAACAAAGAACAACCAAGGCAATAAACAACAGACTTCAGTTCTCCTTTCATGCCTACCTCCTTTTTATTCCCCCATCCACCCTCTCTTCCCAACAGATCTCTCAAGTTTTTCAAACAGGGGAAGGTAAAAATGGCATAGAAGTGTATGAGTCTCCGTCTAAGGTCCAGCATCCTCTAAACACAAAGTCTAGCCCATTACCATGTACCCTCTTCCCTCTCTCTGTCACTACAATTCAATTAAAACATAATACCCTTCTTCCTCCAGAAAGTTTCCTTATAGTACACGATGCACTTGATGACCGAGCCCATAGGGATTCGGTTGATGAGCTGGTTTCTCATTGGGGGCAAAGGCGGGTTGAAATGAATCTTCAAACCAAGAGCTGGGGGAATGGCACTGATCACATATTTGCACTGGAAAAGAAATTATACATAAGCCAAATACATTCTCCACTATTTCATCCTAAGTATATTGCTCTAATGATCTTGGCAGGCATCTGGGGAGGCTGCAGGGTGTTTCTTCTGAAGCAATTTTGGCATTTAGCATAAGAATTGCAAAACTGAACCCTTGCAAAATCCTGCTTGTTAAACAACAAACAAACATTATATAAACAGCCATCTGTTTGAATGATGGGCAGCTGCTCTTTCTCCAGTGCTTAAAAAAACGTGCTGGGTTATAAGAGTCCGTTTGTCTCTCTTCCATCTGGACTCCTCTGTTGCAACTTGGAAGCAAAGCCTGCAAGGTTTTCTACAGGAATTTTATTACTAAGCTATATTTTTGTGCTCAACTTACAATTATCCTTTAATTTGGAAGGTAACTGAACACAAAGAAGAGATGCTAGCAAAGGAAGAGTTTGAATATACACTTTGCTTTTCAGGCATCATTTTAAAGATCTATCATTGCTATCACTTCGGGACAATCAGAGAGTGTGACATTCTGTCATAGCCACTTAAATCTCTGCTACATTTTTGTACAGGATTTTGGAGAAATCAAAACAGAAAAGCTAAAGGTTTTCTAGCCATCCCAGTACAAATGGTTGCTTAACTGTGAGAGGTTTAATTACCTCATATAATTCATGGTCTAAGGTTTCCACTATGACACTTTCACCCGACTGGTCGATGCGGACAACTGGCTTCCTCAGCTTCACTCGGCCTCCCAGGCGCTCCATTATTTTCTCACTGATCTGGCCAGAGCCCCCAACAAACTTCCTCTCCTGAAACACAGAAAAAAACACTGGGTGAAAAGGACTCAGCAGAGCAGTGCTTGTGAAGTATGTATCATGGCAAACATTTTTCTTGGCATTCGAAACAAGCCCCTTTTTTCAGTTGTTATCAAAACATTTTTGGCAAGTTTGGCAGTCTCACCCAGAAATTAGTCTTACGTTACTTTCTCTTTCAGTGAGCTCCTCAAATACTTCCCATATTTGACCACCAGCCAAAACTAGAAGTATCAGTAACTTTTAAACCTTTCTTTGAGTTCATTCTTATCCCTGCAGAGGTCTGTGTATCAGAAGTAGGAAACCTGATACTCATAATAAGTAACAAGGTATAAGAAGTGATATAGCTCAGACCAAAAATCTCTCCTGCAGTATATAATCTAACTTTACTTAAGCTCAAATCACCTCTAGCATAATACAGCATTCAAATATATTATTCAATGCATTTACAGTTAAATTATCTGTAATTATTGCATATCTATGCATATTTATGCATTTTAACTTTTCAATGTATTTGGTTTTTTATTTATTTATGATTAAATAATTTGCATTTGTAAAAATATAATTATTTCCAATACTATTTATAAAATTTGCATTCTCAAGTAGAAGACCATTAACAGAATCCTTACTTTCTTGAAATGCAAAAGCAGCAATAACGTACCAGATTTCAATTATTTCAGAAAAATAGCATATTTAAGCAAGGGTGTTTGTTTTCTTCAGACTGATTTTAAAATGTTAATAGTTTTAATCCTTGGAAGCTTGCATCTTTAGGAACCCAGCTCTGGGCAACACTTTCAGTATTAATTTGGAGCGCTCTACACACTCATGCAGGTAGCATTGCCATCTCCTTTAAGTGCTTCTGAAGTGGTAAGGTTTGCTTCAGCCTCATGACAGAAATAAGCATAAGAGAAACTTCCTTTTTTCAACATGGGTAAGCAAAGTACATGTAATAACCAGAGCCAGGAACAGATACAAATCTACTGATCCCTGGGCCAACGCCTTCAGCCTTCATCACTAGTTTTGCAAGGTACAGATTAATGTGTAAATGAACAGAAACAGTTATCAATGTGCTACTGGCTCAAAATCATGGACAGCTCACTTGACTCTCTGAACTAAAATAAAGAAGCAAAAGAATGAACTTAAAACAAGGCCTGTAACAAGCTACAGGAGCTGATGGGTAGCACTACCTGTCCTCCATTGCTTGTTGAGAATATCCTTGTCGTTCCCCCACACTGCTTCACGTACCACAAAAACCAAAGGGCAGAGACCTCGTGGGGTTCAGAAGTGACATCAACATTCACAAACAGAGTTGCAAAACTCTTGGCAGCTCTGCAACAAAGACAAGAAAGTGAGTTAATTTAAAAACTGAAGAAGGCTGACAAGATTGTTCTGTAGTAGGGGAGAGACTGACTTTGGCAACCTCTTCTTTCACTGCAGATAAAGGTTTCCTTAATTTCAGTTGAAGTCAGAAACTACCAATTCCTTTATGTGACATTTTTCAAGTAATCCTGCAAAGATGTGTTAATCAAACACTGCTGTATTCCAGCCAAATCAGGGCTCCAGGAAACACAAGAGCTCATGAAAGCTTATGTCACTTTACGCCACTAAGGCAAAGTTAGCTTGCCATCCTAGACTCAGGATTAAGGGAAGCAAGCCCTCCTGTCTCCTCTGGATTCCAAAAAACACCATGTCCTCTGACAGATCCGAGGTTATATACACAAGACCTGCAGCTTTGTTTGCACGTGCTGAATGGGGTCCCTCAAGCACACACCATAGAGATTGTTCAACGCTTCTTAAAAAAATAAGGGATCTTGTCCGATCTAATTATCTCAGCCCTCTGGATTAGCCAGCATCCCCACACTGCCCGCTCCTCTGCTGTGCTCAGGGAGGGTACTGCAGCTGGAACACAACAAGGAAAGAAACGTAACTTGGAAGCTGTAAGTGAAGAGGCACCATATAGACATTCATGCAAAAGTCTGGCAAGAAAAGGGAAAGGATACTTGTGGTTGCTCAACTCAGTATTTTAAACAGTGGCCTGGTAGTCAGTGGTGATGAACACGGAAGTGGAAAATTGGCCTGTGTCTGAAAAGGATCACTACTTTATGTCCTCCAGTTGGTGCTTTCTTAACAGGTCTACTGAAAATTACTGTATAAACCCATACAGGATTTTGGGATGCACTAAGACACAGTTAATTAAGTCTGAGGGAAACACTCCTCCTGTTAGAAGAAAAAACTTCCTCTGCTCTCACTCTGAGGAGGAATTTAAAAGGACATGGACAGGGCTGGGAGATGCTCAGCTTAACTGCATTGTGATTGACAGGACTGAGATCCTGTAGGTATTTCATAGGCCAGGCATCAGGCAATCAATAACTTCCAAAGCCAGTATAGAATCCACTTTTATTTGCCTCTTTTTTTTTTTTAGTCTTTGAACTTCCAAAAAAAATTTTAAGAAGTGGTAAGCGTAACTCAAACATACTATTTCAAACAGCTGTAGATCTACAGAGAAAAAAGGCATCTTCTGCCCTTTCTAAATATGCAGAGTTTCACTGAGGTAAAAAGCTGATGCGTTTTCTGAAATACGGGTGCGTTCTGGCTTCATTCTTGACAGACAAAAATAATAAAGAAAATATTTATCCATTTTTGTCTGTATCAACGTACACTGTGAACTATGATCAACTCTGAAAGAAATATAGGGGAGAATTAGTATATGTATTTATTAATATTTCTTAAGCAGAAACTATTTTACGGTAGTTAAAGTCTCCTAGTTTCTGACACCTTCTTCCATTGCTTTTCAGCATTTCAGCTCCCAAGTTTCTCTTAGTATTTTACCTAGAAAGGACAGTATGATTTTAATCAAGAGCACTCAGGGTATTTCCAGCATGCAACTCCAGCCAAAAGCAAATCTGTACAGTCCGTTAGATGAGAGAAAATAGAAGAAGATTACCCTTCTGGATCATTACCTTCCAGGGCAGGAAGTTTCTACATCATCTTGAACTAAATCTTGAAACTGGGCAAATCAAGCTGAGATGCACACATAAAATCTGAAAAGCATCTTGGAATTAAGGGAGGCTGACAGTTATGCCAATATTCAGGTAAAATGTCAAGTCTTATTCCATCAGAGTCTGAAAAAATATGACCTTAATCACCTGAGATATTGGATATTGAGTGACTACCAGTGCGTGGTGTTTTGCTTACTTGTATAGTTCCTTACCAAATCAAAGGTTCAGATGGCCAGTAGAACTGCCAGTGTATATTTCTACTTGGTTCTACTAAATATAGATGGTGATACAAACTAGAAAGTCTTTCTATATGCTTTTGAGCAATGTCACTCTTGTTAAAGCAAAACAACCAGAAGATTAAAAGTTTTTGGATAAGAGCCTTCTGCCCGTTAACAATGATCACATTGCTTTCCAGAGGTTGGCCGAAGCTGTAGAAATGCCCCTGTTCGATGACAGTGTCAGCTTGAGTGGGTGCTAGCAGGCTTCTGCACCATGCTCCTGCAGGCTCACCGCAGCCGGGTGTCGGGTGCTTAGCAATTCTGAAGAGGTTGCCGTAGAAATCAATCTGCTTTACAGCAAGGCGGAATTAACTTTTTTTTTTTTGTTGCTCCAGTGCAAAGAAAATCAATCAAACGGTTGTTGCAAGTAAAGAAAAATTGCTTTGATGTATACATAAAAACAGGAAGCATTTTCAGTTTTCCTGGGTGGTATATAGTGCAGCAGTTAAACAACAGAATAATGGGTGTTAAAGTGATTTAGTGCTATTTCAAGACAAATGTTATTTTTATAGTACTTTGGTAAAATCGCCTGAATAAATGCCTGTTGTTCCATCAAAAGTTTGATTCAAAAACCTGCTGTAGCCAGACCATTTTTCTCTTAAAAGTTAAACACACAGTGAAGAGAGGGCACGTGCATATAACAGATGCCTATGTCTTCAGAAGTAACTCTCCCCCCTTTATTCTAGGCTAAAAACTTACATAAATATAACAGAATCTATCTACTATGTGTGCTAACAAGTATGTTGGTCCATTATTACAAGAATTTCTCACCTCATTTCTTTAAAAAGGCTGTATTCTAGTGGTAGTTATATCTGTCTGAAAAGCAGTAACGCCTATTTGGAGCTTTAAAGTATACAAATATAAACTATTATATTTCATATTACAAGAGTTTCTTACTTTGTCCAGCATATTTTATCTATGAAATCTTGCATAGTCATTTTATCCCATTCTTCTGCATGTGGAGCCTTCCATGGGGCTTCACTGGGAATCTAAGGAGGCATAAAAGAACATTCCTCAGCAAATGAATGAGCATCATAAGAAAGAGACAACACATAAAGTCCTCAACAATCTCATCTTTACATGGTAATTCAGCCTGCAAATTCCTACCAGCTAATACAGTGAACTTAATAGAGGATGCTTTTAGGATTTTGTTATTTGCTTGTTTTAAGATTTTATTTTTCAGATTTAAGAATGGAGAATAACTTTAGAGTTAAAAACTTTGCCTAGAAAGGCAAAGTATAGTGTTGGGGAATGTCTCCGAGTTATTCCATATCGCTCTCATTCATCTATGCAAGTAATAGCATAGATGTTCTTTACGACTCTTCTCAAAGTCTTGTAGCTCAGTCAATGGAAAACATACACTACTAGTAACAAACTAAAATGGTTGAGCTGAATTTGAGGGCGGAGGAGGACATTTGAGGTCTACAGGCCTCTTCAAATATTACTTACCCAATCATCAGGCAAAGTGCTAGAGATCACATGCATAAGTCCTAATGTTCATAAACACAGAAAAATAAAGGTATGACTACAGACAGCCTCAGCAGCGCGGCCTTCAGAAAAGCTTGCTAGGATGCCACTTGGAGAATGTGCTCTGACCATCAGTGTGTACCAAAACACACGGCACGATGCTGCTCTTGCCAGCACCAGGTTTGTTGAAGGTATCTGCATCCTAGTCCTGCTTTCACTCTGCCCCTCATGGAGACAAAGCCAAGCTGAGAATTCAGCTGCCAGGAGAATTCCTCATGCCATACCTCCTTTCCCATTTCATCCATGGTCCTCCATAGGTTGTTGTAGTCCAGGTAGGCCAATGGATTCCACATAGGAGGGAACGGACCTTTAAAGGGGTAAGACTTACCCTACGAGATGAAAAGCAAACAAAAGCATCATAAAAACTAAATACGTAATCATGGCTTCTACGTGTGCGAAGCTGCACCAAATGGTTAAGCGTTCACTGGAATAAAGCACGAATTTGATACTCTGCAGCAGAGTCACTAAAACCAGACTGAAAAACCAAGATGGATCAGTATTGCTCAAGTGAGATAAAAAATTGGCTATTTGTTACTGAAAAAGAGAAACATACTTTTTTTTTTCTCCTAAATGCTCATGCAAAGACTGAACTATTAATTGTATTTAGTAGCGGTTTTTTCTTTCAAAATCAGACAAAAGCAGCTGTGAAGATCTTTATTATACACTAACATCAGAGCTCAGATATCTTCCTCGGAAAAAAACACAGTTTCAGCTAACCTAAAAATCCCAAGCCCTATAAAAAAGGTAGCATTTTCTAATAATGACTCATTCTTCCAATTCAACACATCTGGCCATAAATTAGAGAGAATGACAGTGTGACCAATAAGAATGTCCTAATTATATCATTATCGACTTAATAGTTAGATTTTATATATCTACCTCCCCACTACTACATAGTCAGAAAGTTTAGTTGAACTAAGAGTGGAAGAAGACAGGTAATTTGTAGAGCTATTTTATTTTAATGAGATTTCCCCCACTGACTATATGGATGGCAGCATAACAGCTTTAAAATTTCGCAAAGAAATGCTCATTAGCATTACATGGTTGCTCATTTTTTCACAATGCATCCTGGACTCCATAAAATAGATAACCAATAAAGACCATATTGTGTGACACAGCTGATTTTTCAAAGCTTATATTAAATTATGTATTTAAGTGGGCACTGCATCAGCATGAATGTCAGTTGGTAGAAGTGCTAACTTTTAATAGTTATTTGATGCAGTACCACAACAACCCATCACTAAAAAAACATTTACGCTGGCTTCAAATGAAATACTGCATCAAGATTTAGTATTTAGAACCAAGTAACAACACCACCACTGGGTCTTGTTGATGAGAAGTATCCGAAGACCACTTATTCAAAGAAGTGTCAAGCTTGATGTGATTTAGCCTCTTTATTAATAATGTGAAAGAAGGGACAGGGAGCACATTATTCAAACCTGCAGGTGTTTGCAAGCACCAGAGGAGACAGTAAAAGGGCACAAAGGGACCCTGAAAGACTCAAAACCAGGTCCAGAAATAACAAAATGAGATATAACCTTGAAAAATGCTGGCTAATAACTTTGAGGACTTCTAATTCAAAGCAAGAGATAGTTAGAAAGCAGGAAGGCCAAAAATGGAACCTAAGGGTAAGAATAAGTGAAAATTAGTTTACAAAAAAACCCCAACAGGTTAGAGAAAGTGAAGAAGAAACTGTTTTTTTCACCTATTCTTTACACAGATGCAGGACTAATGGAATCCTTGTCAGAAACACCAAGGTAACAAAAGTTAGGAAGAAAGCAAAGTGTGGGAGGAAAGGAATTAATTCTTTGGTACACGGACATGCAAAGAAGTAGGTGCAAAACAACGATTTCATTTTGCAGTGCTTTTGAGAAGAGATTATGGTTTATAAAATGCCAAACCATCAAATTTTAAAAAGTTTTCAATCAAAAGTTTTGTCATAGCCAGAGTAGATCTCTAATCATTTCATGAGCTAGAGGTACCAAGGTTGAAAACTTAGCGTTTCCAATTTGAGAATGGACGTTACAGCATGTTTACAAGTACTCCAGAAAACTGAGTTTGGGCTGGTTTTTTTTTTTTTTCATTCAACATGGAACAAAAGCACATTTCTACAGCTCTTGTTCTCAATCATATGAAAATACGTTTAATTGGAATCAGGAAAACGTATCCCTGTAGAAGGACATGAACTTACTGAGTTTGTTTCATCAGAAGCATTTGGTACTGACATGGGCATTTGTGTACTATTATGGAATCTCTTAACATGAAATTAATTTGAATTGGGGCACGCCTTCCTATTCTGCTGCCAAAGGGCTGGGAAAGAACAGCAAAAGCTCTCAGACAGAATACCCTCCTGTCCCAGCTAGTAACATCTGAACCATGTTGGTAATTACCTTTTAGCCGTTTTGGGCACATTAAAATTCTGTAACTAACTGCTATGACAGCAAGAAGTCAGTTTTACCATGCCTTCTTCTGAATGCTGAAGCCACCCTTCTCTAGTGTAAACATTGTGTAGGTACTCCAAAGAGAGAACATACCAGTTTAGTTTTAGGTACCTAGCATTTCCCAGATTTACATTTATGAAACAAGTATAGTGCTGTGCTAAAGAAAACCATCACAGCATCAGAATGGGCTATTCCAATTATTGATTTTTGTTCTGAGCTTCCTTCTCTGCCAGAGGCAATGCTAACTGAGTTATCCCTTCCGAGTTAAGTCTTATGAATTCCCCGTGAGGCTTCCTGTTGAGCACACAGCTAAGAGACACACAAAACGTATCTTTGGTTTAATATTCTATTTCATTGCGTTTGAACTGCTGAAAGGGCAATCTTGGGTACGTCTCTAGTGCAGAAATTTGGGGTGATGAGTCTCATAAAGCACAAGACCAAACTTCTGCCTGGAAAAATAAAAACAATCACAAAAGTGAGGGAGTCTCCTGGGAAAGTTACTTCCAAGAGCTCGTAAGACATTACCTAAGGCCTAATCCTTATTTCCTACAAAGACAAAACTCCAGGAGCTGTCAATCAGAATTTTGTTTGAGAACAAACTGTGAGACTAGGCTCTACACAGAAACAAAAATAGCAGCACCAAAGAAAGGCTACACATAGCTCTGAGTAGCTTCCAACGAAATGAAACTTTTCATCTCTATTTCTAATGAATTTGCACTTTTGCAAAAACAACCTTATTGATACTTAGGCAAATTATGCCTACCATACTGCTGGGACTAGCATTCTCTGTACATCCTGGTGCTGTATAATCTTTAAAGAAAAACAAGGCACAGATGAAAAACATGCCCCAAGATGCACAGAACATTTCCTTTTCAAATATTTTTATACCTAAATCAGAGCAGTATAAAAGCAGCAATAATAACCAACCCTTCTGATCATTCAACATATTTCAACACCAGTACTATAATGGTCAGAAGTATTTCTTACCTTTTTTTTTTTTTACAGCTTAGTAGTATTTAATATGGGCATATATATATTTTTAGAAACTATTTCATGATGCCGCTTGCAATGCTTTCAAAAGCAGAACATCAGCAGCAGCAGTTGGAGGTCTATCTGCTATTGCACGGGTCACTTACTGCTTACAAAAACGTTTCCTGCAATACAGGCTAAAGTGTACTGGAAAAGCTGAAACTATAAGGAGAAAATTCATGCAACCCAGCTGTCTCAGCGATAAACAAACAGGGAAATGAGAAATCCAGTGTTTGTCACAAATATTACAATTCCCAATAGATTTTTCTCATCCATCTGCTTCACGTCAACCAACATTTGGCTTAGTTACGCTGGACCCATGTAATATAATTAGCATAGAAATAAACTTTCTGCATGTATCAACTCTGTTTCAGGTCAAATAGCTGACACCAGAAGTGGGTTATTACAGGGGGACAAAACCACAACAGGGCAACTGAGTATCAGCATGCTCTTTAATTTCAGCCCCAGCAGCTGGGAGGGCACAGGGACAGGATCCCACCCACTTTCTCCTGGGAGGGCGAGAGTCAGTTGAGCTGAGAAGGAACACGCTCTGCCAGGAAACATCAGTATCTCAATGCAGAGTGGGATCTCAGGAGAAAGTCTGCTTTTGCAGGCACAAGACAACTTCATGGTCCCCTAAATGTTATGTACCCAGGTGGCACCCGAGTGGGATGCAGTATTGTGAATTAAAGCCCCTGGTGCCAATGATGCATGTATTTTTTACAGCACATTATAAACATAAATATAGTCAGCTTTCATTGGATGAAAAGAGATGGTGTGGTGCATTCTCTGCATCACTGAATGAGCACAGATATTCCCTCAGCTAAATCGTCTAAACCTTAGAGTAACTGTTGCTAACTTCACCAAGATGTCACTCTGCATGTTAATTCAGAGTTACATAGGTTTATAGGCATGTAGTGCCCTCTGCTGATTCACAGCACTGGTACATCTCACTCACTTCATTCTCTCCACTTAAAATCCAAGTTAACGTCATTCATATAAAGCACAGAAACAGTAAGATGCAAAGTTGTGAGAAGGAGAACAAGAAACAGCACAGCATCACTTCAGGCTGTAACTCTGCACCTGTCTCAGATACTCAGTTTCTCGTCTACCGCCCTGTGGAAAACTATCCTTTGGGTTTGGTTTGTGGAGGGTGTTCTTTGATGGTTTTTTTAATCCATAACATCTAACAACATGTGTCTTTGTGACTAAGCCTCTTGTGTAATCATAATTCACAACAAAACACGTCAACTAGCTGGACCAAGCTGAGAGAGGTATACAGGCCTACTTAGAAGCCTCTAACAGGGTTGAGCTTCATTGAAGTTCCCTTCTTTGAGAAACTGTTCAGGAGCTCATATACTCAGCTTGTTACCATACTGACAGACCTCCTAAAGGTAAAAAGATATACAAGTTAGAAAACAGAAATGCAGCACAAGAAAATCTGGATACTACTGTAGCTTTGTACCATTAGCTAAGGCACACCAAAATACCCTCCAAATATCTTTCAATATCTAATTTGAGATCATCAGCTGTGGATGCCAGTGTTTTATGAAACTTGGTCAGTAAAAGTAATTCCATTTTAAGTGTAGCATAGCCAGACACATTGGCTTGAAACATGCATCCTGAAAAGGAAACGAGCTAATTGGGAACAATTTGTTTCTGCCATATCGTAGAAATAAAATCCATCTTCATTCTGCCACAACATCAGTCATACAATTGCTGGAATACTTGCCTTATTTGTGAAAAGGTAGAATGAAGTAAAAAAACAACCCTGAAGTGATTTGGGAAAGGAAATTGAGGTTCTGCTCTGAATTTAAAAGCAAATACAATTTATTGTTCTAATCAGTTGAGAAAAGAGTTAACTAAGCCTCTTTCCTACTAGAATGGGATTTTTTGTTTTCAGACGCTAAAAAACATCTTTACAAAAAGCATTCAGGTGTCTTATGAAGCACAGATTTACTGGGACTGTGGTCCTAATAGTCTTTGAAACAGGGCCTGCGTATGGCTTTCAACACCTGAATTAAACCTGCCAACAAAGTGGACAAAACGGATAGAAAACTTTTCTGTATTTCTAGAATTAGTCTTTAAAAAACCCTCCTTCCCCTCCTAAAAGCAGATAAATGGGCAAAAATAAATGAAAACAGGAGAAAAAGAGAAGTTTCCTTTTGAGAAAGCCATCAAATGAACTCTGCCCAGAGATAACATAACCAGGCACACAGGAGCACATATGCCCTCTCACAATTGAAATACTGTCGTTAAAAGTAGGAGATAGCATTGGGCTCACTAGTTTTGTTTCTGAGATACTCCAAGTTAGTAAATTTCTTACCTAAAAAAAAAAATGAAACCTTACATAAAGTTTTACAAATGTGTTAAATAGAGTATGCTCCGCCAGCTGTTCCTCTATGAAATACACAATTCTCTAATTGTGTTTTTCTGCAGACCTCAGTCAGCTCCTCAGGGAAACAAAAATCAGTTCTTACAAGCAGATGCAATTGAAGCTTTTCTCGCAGCAGCCTGAATTAAATAAGCTAGGTGGGAGCACAGCTCCTTTTCTTTATCTCCTAGGGAACAGACCCTGGGGGTCTGGGAGGGCTAAGACTGGGGAAGTTTCTCTCCATTCAGTTTTAATTAAGAAATGCATACCTGATTTCCAGATCATTTTTCTTACTACTTTCATCCTCATGTTACCACTAGGTTACAGCTGCCAGTCCTCCAGTCAATCTTCCTGATCAATAAACATCCCTTGCAAGACCTTGCTCTACAGTCCCCTCTGACAGAGTTCACTTTGCAGATTTGCTGTACACACTCTTGCTTCTTTTAGGCAGCTGTAATACAAATATTATCTATTTTTTAATTTAAAAGGCCTAATTATGAACTTCCTGCTTGCAATTACTGCTCAGGTGGCTGGCACAAAAAAAGGAAAGATGCCCCTTTCTTTACAGGGCAGGTCCAATGCGACTGAACCAAGACCAGCTTTTCCTGTACTCCTGCCAACGACTGCTGTTCTTTCACAGCGTGGGGGATATCCCTTGTGGGAGTCTGGGAGATGGTTTCACCAACCTCAGCCTATTAAATTCTCAGAGGCTGATGATTTTGAGGTTAACCTCGCTTTTGAGGTCACCAGTGAGTGTGATTAACGACAGCATCTTGTGACAGGAAAGCCTGCATCCTCCTATCTAGTATAGAGTTAAAATAACCTAGATCTGCATTCCAGTAATGACACGTGAAACTACCAAGGCCCAGTAGCAATTTAAGCATCTTTGAATTTACTTGGCTTCCTTTTCAAGACACCAGATGCCCAGCTTCTTAAAGATGCAGATGTATTCTTCTCAGTTCCCCGAGTTCTTGCTTACAAATTGTCAGGAAAAAGGGGAAAATAAAACAAAAAGATGTGATGCCATTTTGTCTCGCTTAAATTGATGGCAACTGAGTCTCATAGACTTTTCATTCTTTGACTGCACTCTAATTAAGATATACAAAGAAAAATGAAAGCACTTTTATCTAGTCATTCAAAAATCCATTTAAGCTGTTAGGCTCTAAACTACAGACTATGCCAGGAGATACTGCCTTTAGATTCACAGAGAAGCAGGTCAAAAGCTTAAATAAATCATATTGCTTAGCTTCAGTGCATATGTCACTGATATCACAGAAGAAACATCACTAAATTCTGTAACTTTAGATACAGCAGTCACTTATTCAGCTGCTAATTAAATCCCAGTACAACAGGACCATTGCATTTTTTATTCATGAACGAGACCACAGCAAACTGCATTTTAATAAGCACAATAGTACTGAAAATGAATGACACCCAAGAGGGCTATAAATTTTTTTTTCTGCAGATATATTGTAGATCAGTACGTAACCCACTAACATTAATGCAGATTTGTGGTCCTAGTTAAAAGTATTGCACGTATAAGACTAAATATTCACCTTTGGTGATGTTCTGCCAACTGGGTTCACCGTAGCATTCTCCCCAGAGATGTCAATTGTATACACATTATTTCAATGAGTCTGGCTCATTGATAGAGCTTTAAACTAGAGTTGAAGGGGGAAAGGGATAAAACCAGGCTCGCTAGACATAAGCCTAGGGTCGGCACACCAATGTTTGATGAATGGTGTTCTAGAGAGGTCCTTCGGTCTGCCGTCTCTGTGGAGGTAGGGGATGGAGAGCCAGGCAACAGCAAAGACACAGGGGTTATTGATGTGTTAGAAACTACAGAAGCATCTGAGAACGGTCACGTAGAAATTAGGACTTCTCCCCCTAAAAAGGTGGCAGGATCAATAGCCCAGCTGAGGTCCACCTATAGCAATGCACGCAGCATAGGCAACAGGAGGACCTGGAAGCCATTGTGCAGCAAGAAAACTATGATATAGTTGCCATCACGGAAACATGGTGGGATGACTCACACAACTGGAATGCTGCAATAGAAGGCTGTAAACTTTTCAGAAGGAATAGGCAAGGAAGGAGAGGCAGAGGGGTAGCCCTGTATGTTAGGGAGTGTTTTGATTTCCCAGAGCTTGATGATGGTGACAACAGAGAATCGGGGAGAAGGCCAACAAGGCAGGTATCATGGAGGGGCGTCCAGCCAGACAGCATGAAGAGGCAGCTGAAATACCCTATAAGCAGTTGGGAGAAGACGCACAATCGCTAGACCTTGTATTCATGGGAGACTTTAACTTACCAGACAAGTGCTGGAAATTCAATATAGTGATGAGAAAACATTCTATGAGGTTCCTGAAATGTGTCCTGACACAGCTGCTGAGGGAGATGACCAGGGAAGCTGCCCTGCTAGACCTGTTGCTTGTGAACAGAGAAGGATTGGTGGGTGATGCAACACTTGGAGGCTGCCTTGGGCATAATGATCACAAAATAATCCAGTTGATCATCGGAGAAATAAGGAGATGGGTTAGCAGAACTCCTACCTTGGATTTTCAGAGGGCAGACTTGGGCCTGTTTAGGAGGGCCTGGCTGACAGAGTCCCTTCTTGCCTGAAGGGCAAGAGAGTCCAGGAAGGCTGGACTTTCTTCAAGAAGGAAATCTTAAATGTGCAAAAGCAGGCCATTCCCATATGTCAAAAAACAAGCTTGCAGGGAAGAAGACGCCTGTCTAAACAGAGAACTTTGGCTGGAACTCAGGGGAAGAAAAGGAGACTTTATGACCTTTGAAAGAAGAAGCAGGCAACTCATGAGGACTACAAGGATGTTGTGAGGTTATGCAGGGAGAAAATTAGAAAGGCTAAAGCCCAACTAGAATTTAATCTGGCTACTGCTGTAAAAGACAATAAAAAAATGTTCCTACAAATACAGTAGCAAGAAAAGAAGGGCTAAATAGAATCTTCATCCTTTATAGGATGTGAGGGGAAACAGTGACAAAGGATGAGGAAAACGCAGAAGTTCTTTACCTCAGTCTTTAACAGTAAGACCAGTTGTTCTCAAGGTACCCAGCCCCCTGAGCTGGAAGACAGGGATGGGGAGCAGAGTGAAGCTCCCATAATCCAAGGGGAAATGGTTAGTGACCTGCTACACTTCTTAGACACTCACAGGTCTCTGGGGCCAGATGGGATCCACCAAAGGGTACCGAGGGAGCCAGCGGAAGTGCTTGCAAAGCCACTTTCCATCATTTATCAGCAGTCCCGGCTAACTGAGACAGTCCCAGTTGACTGGAGGTTAGCAAATGTGATGTTCATCTATAAGAAGGGCCAGAAGGAGGATCTGGGGGACACAGGCCTGTCAGTCTGACCTTGGTGCTGAGCAAAGTTTGCAGCAGATCACCTTGAGTGTCATCAAGTGGCACATACAGAACAACCAGGTGATTAGGCCCAGTTAATATGGATTTATGAAAGAAAGCTCCAGATTGACAAAACTGATCTTATATGACAAGATGATCTGCTTAATGGAAGAGGGAAAGGCTGTGGATGTTGTCTACCTTGACTTTAGTAAAGCTTTTGACACCATTTCCCACATCATTCTCCTGGAGAAACTGGCTGCTCATGGCTTGGATGGACATACACTTCACTGGGTAAAAAACTGTCTGGACGGCCGGGCCCAGAGTGGTGTTGAATGGAGTTAAATCCAGTTGGCAGCTTGTCACAGTGGTGTTCCCCAGGGCTCAGTATTGGGTCCAGTTCTTTCTAATATCTTTATCAATGATCTGGATGAGGGGATCGAATGCACCCTCAGTAAGTTTGCAGATGACACTAAACTAGGGGGGAGTGTTGATCTGCTGGAGGGTAGGTTGGCTCTGCAGAGGGATCTGGACAGGCTGGATCGATGGGCCGAGGCCAATGGCATGAGGTTCAACAAGGCCAAGTGCTGGGTCCTGCACTTGGGTCACAACAACCCCAAGCAGCGCTACAGGCTTGGGGAAGAGTGACTGGAAACCTGCCTGGTGGAAAAGGACCTGCAGGTGTCAGTTAACAGCTGGCTAAACATGAGCCAGCAGTGTGCTCAGGTGGCCAAGAAGGCCAACAGCATCCTGACTTGTATCAGGAATAGTGTGGCCAGCAGGATTAGGGAAGTGATCGTCCCCCTGTACTCAGTACTGGTGAGGCTGCTCCTCAAACACTGTGTTCAGTTTTGAGCCCCTCACTACAAGAAAGATATTGAGGTGCTGGAGAGAGTCCAAAGAAAAGCAACAAAGCTGGTGAAGGGTTTAGAGCACAAGTCTTATGAGGAGCAGTTGAAGGAACTGAGGTTGTTTAGCCTGGAGAAAAGGAGGCTCAGGGCAGACCTTATTGCTCTCCACAACTACCTGAAAGGAGGCTGTAGTGAGGTGGGTGTCAGCCTTTTCTCCCAAGTAGCAAGTGATAAGACGAGAGGAAAAGGCCTCAAATTGTGCCGGAGGAGGTTTAGATTGGATATTAGGAAAAAAAAAATAATTCTCCACCAACAGGGTTGTCAAGCACTGGAACAGGCTGCCCAGTGAAATGGTTGAGAGACCATCCCTGGAGGTATTTAAAAGCTGTGTAGATGTGGTGCTCAGGGACACGGTTTAGTGGTGGACTTGGCAGTGCTAGGTTAAAGGTTGGACTCAATGATCTTAAAGGTCCTTTCCAACCTCAATCATTCTACAATTCTACTTGCATCAAAGTTGTGCTAAACTTGAAGAGGGCATGATATGCATTTGGACACCTCTAGCCAGTGCTGCAGGCAGATGAATGGATATGAGGAAACTCCATTCTTTTACAGGGAACTTAACTGAGGTAATGAATTAATCCACAACTCACTGTCAAGAACCTGTCTAGTGAGTAAAGAGGGGATCCTTCATGTTTCACCCAGCATTTTAACCTGAAAGGCCCTCCTGGCTGTGCGCAATGCCAAGTTTGCCTTTTGGCACTAAGGAAAAGACTAGCAGAATTTAATTACCACCACAGGAGGAAAGCTGGCTGTCAAAACAGCCAGCTATCTAAGCCAGCTGTTAGCACTATCCACAGTCTGTTGTCTCTGTCAGAGACAACACAGAGATTAAAAGGAATAAATGTTACTACCTCTTTCTAGCAGCAAAGCTATAATTTGGTGAAATTCCAGGAAGGATCATGGCATCATCCCATAGAAAGTTCTGGTGGAAAAAACACCTGGAAAAAAAGTGTCAATGAGCACCAGTGGCAGTGGCGGCCTCTATCACAGGCTAACAACTAGATTTTGAGAATTAAGCCTTGATGGTCTAATGTAGCCACTAAGAATAGTCTTGTTGCCAGTCTATCTTGACAAGTTTTCATGCATCAGTGAAAATGAGAGGATGTTCAGCTGGCACCACAGCAGGACAAAGAGTAGATCATCCTTACTGTATATGAAGGCACCAAGATCTAAAAAGGTTATTTTGGCAAACCAGTCGTACAAAGAAATGTTTCTTTACACAGATTTAGGATAGCAGAGTAAACCAGTTCCACAGTTATCTTACTTAGCCAAGGAACCTGTGTTACGTTTGGTAACATTAGTAAATTTGTGTTTTAAAATGCAGGAAGTTTGCATGGCTATTGCGACTGCACGGAAGTGAAGTGCAATTTGAATTAATGAAAAAAATATGTTGAAAATTAAACCCTCACTCTAATTGACATGTTTTCATATTTCAATACTTCTTTCTAGGGACTGTTATATGGCAAAGGTAAAAGTTATCTGGACTATGTGTAGTTTAGTTTGTTTTTCTAAGGAAAATAGCTGTAATTCTGGTGAGGAAAATGCCACCAGTCAAAAGTTGCAAATATCCTTACCTAAGTTAGGGCCCTGAATCCTCCCTTGGGCGGCTAAGGAAGAGTTATCTTATTTTAAGAAGTTTTACATCTGCCTACCAGTCCAATGGGAGGACTGTTAGGAGATGACAACTTCTCAGGCAGTTCTGCTAAGCTTTTTAAATCTGGATTTGTGAACCTAACTTCAGTTAGGCTACTGAAAAGCAGTGGTGTTCAGGCAGCAATTTGCCTACCAAATACTACTTGCAGAGCTCTACTAATTTTCTTACTAAGACTGATGAAGCAGTATTTACACAAATGAAAAGAACACACTAATCTCTTTTCAAAGGCCATGAAAAAGGCTGCTTAACAAGTAGAGGGAATGAAAAAAAAAATGTAGGGCAAGAAATATAATTTTTATTTTCTCTGAAGATATCACAGGCAGTATAAGCAAGATCAAAAAATAATCTCACAACAGAACCTGACATTAAAAAAGATTAAAGGAGAAAAAAACCATACAACTCAATCAAGTTGGTAAAGCCTAATTAGCAGAGACCCACCCAGAGATCAACAAAATGCATTCTTTTCATTTTGTTGTACAAAGAAGCTGCATATTACTTGTATTAAAAAGCTTCTAAAATGAATTTAATTAACTATGAAAGGCTTGATTTTGCCTTTGGGTATATGTAAAAAAAGCAGCTGATTTTACAAGATGCACTGTGATGCCTGATCGTGTAGCAAAAGAATTAAAACCTTTAGGTTTCATTGCCTCTTTGGTTTCAGAGAATTTTGTGGTCCAGAATTTAATTATTTTTGGCCACAGTCACAAAGCTTGGGTCAGCATGCAAATCCAAATTCACGCAGCGTCGACAGACCTTTGCATATTTTGGAATCTAGTTTGCAAGCTATGACTTGAGAGTCCTGCTTAGATTTCAGGGAACACACGAGAGCATTGTCCATTTTCAGGGAAAGCATGGGCAAGCCACAAGAAAAGTCAGACACCTGTAAGGAATATATTACAGATACATGAAATGCAAAAGGCTGAAGATTATTACACTGATTTGGCCATACAACAATGCAATATGTCTACTACATAGTGCTCATGTTCCAATTATTTAACTGAAAGTAATTTTTCAACTATGTTAATACTTTTCCACAGTTGTATAAACACAGAAGCAAAAAGGAAATAAATGATTTTAAATTAGTGAAATTAGGAGATTCAAAGGAGGTGCTACTGATTGTGGAATATCTCCTTCTCTTTACTTCCTGCTTGGCTACTGCAGAGTTCTGGCACACACTTCTCTCCCTCCTCTCTTCAGGAGCTCCTATACAGGCAGCCACATTGTGAGCCTGAGCCTACTAACTCTGTCTGAATCCAACCTGCAGGCTCTTAGCATGCTTTGAGAGCACCGCAGCCAGCAGGTGGAATCTTTCCCCCTGGAGACTTTCAAGCCTTGACTGGGAATGGCCCCAAGCAACCTGACCTAACTATGAGGCAGGCACTTCTCCAAGCCCAGGGTGGGGTAGGAACCTCCAAGGATCCTTTCCAGGGCAGCTTTTTCCATGGCTCTGTGTAAGGCATAGTGCTAATCTCACGCTTGCCAGCCAGCATTCGGACCGAGCCACTTGTCTGTATCAAATTACCATCAATGCTCCATTGTCCTGCCATATGTAAGGGTATAAACTGTCATTTATGAGCATCTCTCAGTATGTTTTACCACAGACACACGAGTGCTGGAGCAAGCCTAGGCCTTCAGCCTTCCTCATAGCTCCCCAGGATCTGTTTGCACAGATGCAGGCATTAGCCAAAGTAGCAATGACCCCATATCTCCAGGTGTGGATGGATTGAATGCTCCAGAAGCAGAGTGGCTTCCCCCACCTCTGGATTTCTGGATACAAGCCATACTACTGTCTACATTCCCAAGGCTTATGCCCTAATGCCTTAGTGTCCCAATTCAAGGCCACTTCTATGCCCAGCACACAGACAAAGCCAAGGCATGCACCTCTTTGCCAGCCTGAAATACATCCCTGAATGCCAGCAAGTCCTGTTACTGATGAGTACAGAAGAAAGCTGAGAGCCTTGACTCACACCAGCACTCACCACTCTAGGCTAAAAGGTATTCATAGATGATGGTAAAATGCTATGCACAACCTGTGGTAACTCACACAATAAGACACTTGTGGTCAAGGGAAAGACAGATTGTCCTTGGCAAGAGCCCAAACATCTACTTTTGTGTGATTCTCTATCTTCCTCACTCTAAAAGCCTGATGGAAAACAAAAGGCTATTTCAACCAGCTTAGTAAAACCAGTATTCCTCCACAAGCTGGTTCCTAGAGATCTTAAAAGAAAGTGGGGTCTGGCTTACCAAAGAAGCAGCCATGCCTGACTGGCTGCCAACAATAAATAAGGCCCACACATCTCCAGCTTTGGCTTCAGTGAGTTCTGGCAGCATTTTGGAATGCCCCCGTGACAGGACAGCAAGGTTGTCCTAAGAGCTGGTCATCCTGAGTGGCTATGTCAATTGTCTTCTACCATTAAGGTTTCCCCTCATGGCACGATCTCCTATTGCTATTGAGGAGACTCTGAAGGCTACATAGTGTGAACAAGCAGAAAATTTGGCTTTGAAGATGATGTCAGAGGCAGACAAAACATAACAGTGTGGATGTACCCATCAGTTATACCAAAGCAGAAGGAATTTTTGACAGTCACTGTAGCAAATCACTTTGAGAACATGCTTCTTTTTTATAACAATTGAGTGGGGAAAATATTGGAAAACATGGCAGAACACCTTTTCTCTATTGCTGTTTTTAAATCTGTCAATGGTTTCTCTAACTTTTGATCAAACACCAACTACTATCTGACAAATATTTTGCCAGTCATTGCACAATGGCTTTTCATAACATTGAATTTCATTATGTGCCTTATTTCCTCAGAACTAACATAGAAAGTTTCCCTTCTGTGGGAGTGCAACACTGCTCTATATCAGGAAAGGAGAAAGAATGCTCTTTTGGAGAAAGTATAGTATGAATACTGAGAATACGTGGGCTTTTTAACAGCTTTGCCATAGCTGTCCTGTTTCAGATCATGAGCAGATCATTTAGATCTGCCTCCACAAGAACGTTTGACTCCCAGAGCCTTTTCCAATTACTATTACAATGGTTTTTACTACTCTGCATGTTAGTTTCCCCATCAGCAAAACCAGATTTAACCTCTCACATTTCTTTCAGTCAGGATAATAATTGTCACCGGTTTAGGAAGCCTATCTTGAGAAACTTTCAGCCTGACTGAAGACTCTTCTAGGGCCTCTCAAAAGGACTTTCAGACACCTTGGGCAGCATATATGAGAGCTGACCTGTACTTAGACCTGAACCAAGGCATCAGCTAACAGGATGCATCTACAGGATACACGTACAGATGCGCACGCATATAACAATTTGTATGAGTTCTTCATTATCAAGATACTTATTTTTCTCCAAGAAACTCAGATGATGCATATTGAAACAGGTATACTTTACTCTAGCATGGATGGAAAACATTAAGAAAGGAGAATACTACAACTTGCCTGTCTACAGTAGCATGCTTGAGAGCATCTTACCTTGACATGGTGTATCAGGTGCTCAACTTCATTCACTTTATACGTCTCTATTCCTAATTCTTTAGATAACCGCAGAAGACGATTTTGTGTTGGCCCCACATAAGCTCCTCCAAGGTCCACATATTTAACTTGCTTATTCTAGTTTATCACACAAAACACACAAAAGGGGGGGGGAAAGCATTAAAAAAATATAGGCCCTTAGTAAATATCATACAAGTTAAAAGGGCAATACAGAGGAATTTTTTAAATTAAAACACTCCCAGAGCATTTTGTATAAGATTCCTCTCCCCATGGAAAACTTCAATTCTTTGGTAGAGTTCTGGTTTGGTGGTTACAGAGGATCTCAGATAAGGAGTTCATAATCAGCTTAGCTGTCCTGTTGTTACATTACAGCATTAACAAACAGGAGAGGAAAGAGCCTGATAGGCAGGGAGAAGAGGATAGAGTCAGAGACATCTGTGCAGTTCTTGCTCAGTCAGGCATCTCGCTAATGACTAGTTCAAAACAGACTCTACTAGGAAGTAGCACAGGTATGATTTTCTAATGTGTAGGGTGGGATAGGGTCTCCCAGGTCAAGGTACAGCAGAAGGTAAAGGAGTGAAAGGAGACATGCTGTTCTAGTCATGTTCTAGTTCTAGACATGTTGTAGTTCCCAGCCACCTTTGCCATTCCTCTAGCCTATGTGACTCCTTATGGGGCTTGTAATGGGTTGGTTTTTTTTTTTCGCAGAGACTTCTCTCCAGGGTATCTCGCTGCAAAATGATTTTGAAACTTAGCTAATCATGTTTTTCTTCCCAGAGGAAAGGACTGATGACTGAAGAGCTTGCAGATCCCATGGAAATATTCTGTCCCCACCATTGTGCCAGTCTTTCCCTACTCTTGCTGGTACAATATCAGGAAATTCCCCACCTGCTAGTGCTCTACAAATTTTCCCTTAAGTAGGTCCTCTAGCAGGAAAGAGAAATAAATACCTTTATGTACACTATTCATATAATATATGTATACTGTACATGTACATATACAAACACATGCACATGTATAATTATAAGGACGTATAGTATATACTGTATGTATATGTAGTATAAAAGGGTTTGCAGATAATTACCCTTAAGGTGAAAGTTCTTCCACCAACCCTGTCATTGGCTTCCAGCAACACCACGTTCAAGCCTGACTCAGTCAGCAGTTTGGCTGCTGAGAGACCTAAAAGATAAAAAGAACAATTAAAGAATACTTCTGTATATGTACCCCATGGTTTTTGTGTCTTGACATGTAAACACTTGCATAGCTATGCATCCAAATCCTGAATTTTTCATTCAAACACTTTGCCAGGAAGTGAAGTGGAATGAAAAAAACCCAACCAAACAAAACAATAATCGTGAAATTGAACTGAAGCTACACATTAAAGCAGGTTGTGGTCAAATTTTCATGTGCTGAGCACCTTTTGCATCACATGCTCAGCTCTTCTGATGCATAAGCCACTACTTGTTACGATAGCAATCCAGCCGTGCAGAGACACCCACAGGGGAGGACAGCTTTCTGTTTTCTAACATCAGTATGTCATCTTTTATAATCCCAACAAAAAGAGGAAGTGAAGTTTTATTAGGACTGTCCTAAATTTCAAAAGTTTTCCTGAAGCTTGTTGTGTCTGCTTTCCAGCTCTGAAAATTTTAAAGTACATTACAAAGTTCCCACTGTCAGGTCACAGGTTTCTTCTCCTGAAGAACACATGGTCTGACTCAGAAGAGAGAGAATGTGCGCTTGTGTGAGGCAACAAGAAGAAAAAATATGTGTAAGTGTACCCCAAAAAAATGTTTCATTCCTCATCCATTTTCTTCATACACTTTTATTTCCATCTTGCAATTCTTGAAGCTGAGACACCAAGAGAGGGAACAATGGGAATCATGGAATGGTAGGGGTTGGAAGGGACCTTCAGAGATCATCTAGTCCAATCCCCCTGCCAAAGCAGGTTGACCTAGAGCACATTGGACAGGAATACAGGAGGGAACATGTCATTTTATCTCTGATGCCATAAATCCTCATAATTGCAGAGGAAAATATTAGCATCGGGCCCTGGAGTGTGTCAAGCCGCGATGGGAATGAAGGGAACTAGAAAGGGTGCACAACATAGAGCAAATACAGCCTGCAACTTCTCAACTGCTTAAGTTCATCTCTGCCTTTTACTTCAGCACATAAACTGAGATTTGTATAAACTGAGGTTCTTACTTTGGCCACATGTGAGCGAATTTCTAGTGGGACAACAAGAGTTCTATTCTAGAGGTTTCATCATCCACTTGAACTGATAGGGTGTGTTGAATAAAGTTCAGCACAGGCCAGGCTACAAGCCACACTCATACATGGCATTTTAGCTAACCTTTCTGGCTCTCTGTCTTGTCATCATCAGAAGGCAATCAATTCTCTCTCTGTGTCCTAGTACACATAGTTTTTGAGGAGTCATCCAAGCAGATTGTTCTAAGCATAAGACAGCCATGGAAGAAATGGCAAAAGAGCTGGCAGAGAAAACAGATGGCTAAAGCTAGCAAGGAAGGATTGCATGAAATGATAATTAAGAAAGTATAGCAGCCCCAGATAGAGGAAGAATATTACTAAGAGCTACTAAAGGTGTGACAGAACATCCTCATTGTCAAGTAGTGGCTTGGCAGTAGGAGAACCATGTCCTGTTCCCAGCACTGCAGTGAACCTGCTGCACTCTGCTGGTTAAATCACTTAAGCCCTTTGTTTCTCTATCTGT
>VXBO01002295.1:127274-145255 GCA_013400135.1 Rhinoptilus africanus
AAGGACAATGGTGTAGACCTATCTATCTAAAGGATTTGACATTTTCTGAAGAGAAGCAGCAGATGTTTCCATTAAAACATCATACTGCCCTGCTTTTATTTCTAGCTTCATGGGCTTATTTATCTTGGGTTTTCACATAAGTGTTTGTGAGAAAACCAGTAATGATGCTGATAAATGTCTTTCCATACTTCCTTATTGAGGAAATTATATTGCAAAAACAGCTGGCTGGATCAGTGGCCTTGACTACACTGACAAATATTTAAAGATACCAAGGAGGAACAAAATACAGAAAACAGTCATGGTATGCAAACACAGACCACCCCTTCAAATAATTTGCAAAAAGAGACTGCCTCCTAAAGGAAAAATAGGCAACAAAAATCCTAAAAAAATATAGCTTACCAGTTAAAGAGAAAGAAAAAATTGCTCTTCAAAAAAGACAAACATTTCATCAGTTGGGAGAGGATCAATAGTAGTTATTAATAATTTACAGAATTAATACATAATCTGAAGGCTGTTGTCACTGCAGGTTTCTGTTGGCTTATCAGGGTAGCAGGCATTGACTAATCAATTAATAATATTCAGTAACCAACAATGATTAAGGAACATGAGATTTGACTTTCTGTATTAATATCTAATGAATAAAGATTTCAGTACAGCTGGGAACAAAGGCAGTTTATTCCCAAGAGATGAACAGACAGAGAAGCTTGTGAAAGGATAGCTCTCTAAATTCAGCTGAAATGCAGCCCCATTTGCAGCAGTCGGCCCAGATGCCACCATAAGGTCCTTATGCACCTTTCATCCAGCTTATTGCACCTACCTACTATTTACTCCCTACTGTTTATTTTGGGGCAGATGCCACATTCTTTTTCTCCATACATGCACAGATGTACCTGTTAGAGATGGATAACAATTTACTCTTTTGTGATGCAAATACAAAAAAAAACCCCAAAACAAACACACCAATGTGGAGGAGAGGATTGGGCTCATTAGTATCTCGCTGCTCCATGACCATCCTCTGGCAGATCTCTGTATGGGGAGGGATGTGCCCTTGGGGCTTGACTCCATAGTGGAAGCTGCAGTCTACGGGGTTCCCAAACTAAGTACCTTTCTCTCACCCAATTGACAGCTCTATTCTGGTCCAAAGTTTGCTGGGGAAATTATGCAGATACTTGCTGACAAAGGCGGGGAACATAACCAACCTCTAGCTCTTCCTCATCACAAATGTGTAACTGGGAAAAAGGTGGAAGATGTGAAGGCAGAGGCCCAGAGCAAAGGACCAGATTAGGTCTCAGAGCAAGCACAGCACAGGATAAGGCAAGACTGCTGTCACAGACACCACATTACAGCGCAATATTGACAGGTGGGAATGCTGCTGGTTTTGGTATCTCACACTTGTGGAATCACAGTACTGCCACACCACCCCATGGAGCTGGACCCAAGACCCCAAAAGGGCTCTTGGACTGTTACTATAATAACAGTGAAAGGACTGGATGCTGCACAGGGAGAGCTCCGAGCCAAAGTGATACAAGGACAGATAAGGCACCAGGAACAGCAACAAAAACATATTAAAATGGAAATGAATACTAGCACAGGAATACTGGGGAACGAGGTTGAGGTTTGCTTTTCAGAAACTAAAAATTGCTGCAGGAAACTCCTACAAACCACAATCTCTTTTCTAGGCAAGAGTCAGAGCAGCCTCTCTTGTGCTTAATACTCCGATTGCCATAAACAAAGCATGCATGGAGCCTGCGAAGTAAAGCCTGTAAAAATCTGTCATACATGATGTAAGATCTTCTCTTGAGAAGTTTAACCCTTCATAAGTTTCACATTTCAACACTGAGTCTGGCTTACCTCTCACTCTCTTGCATATCACTAACAAAAGGCAGATCTTTAATATTTCCCCCACTCCTCACAAGTGAAACAGCCACATCCAAATGTAAAGTTCATCCAAAAACGTGACTGATGTTGCTATTACTCCTATTTCATGCGCAACGTTTTGTCACCCAGTGGCACCTTCCCCTCCTCCCCAGGAGCGTATCAAAAGAATCAGATCTGAATTGCAATATAAGGGTTCAATTGCTTTTGCCACCGCTTTGCAGAGGACAGTAATTGGGTCCGGTTTCCATTGCAGGCCAGCTTTCTTCAAAGGGCAACAAAGAGCCATATATATATAGAGAGAGAGAGATATAGATATATATGGCAGAAGACATATAGTTAAGCAGCCTCATCTGCAGTTCTGCTCAGAGAACTGATAGGCAGATAATTAATGCAAACAACAAAGAAGCAAAGATGATAGGCCTTATTTGAAGCCCTAGACTGAAAAATACCATTGTGCTTAGAGGATGTTTAACCAGTCAAGCCTTCCTCTGTTACCATAGCAACCTGGTACCCAGCCGCAGCAACTCAGAGATACTGGTGAGAGATTGCCTCCCCCAGAATTTTATAATGCAAGTTCAAGCCACGAAAATCATTTCTCCATCATGCAGCACTCTGCATTCACACAGATCTTACTCAAATGTGATAATCACAATAATTATTCCATCTTCAGTTCCAACTTATTTCTTTCCTGTTTGATACCTGTGTACCTGCTAAACATCTTAAATTGCGCCCCTTGATTACACAGCTTCAAGCTTCATTATAATCTCACTTCCTAACATTAACACCTTTCATATATTAAGATAAGATCTAATTCAGTTTTTGTTTGGTTTTTGTTGGTGTTTTTTTTTTAAAAAAAAAAAATCTTAGATTTCTGTGCTAGGGCAGAACCCAACTTGCATTTGGACTGACAAATGTTACAAGAGTCACATTTTTCATCTGACTCCCACATATTATGGACTACAATGAAGCCCTACAAACAAACTCATCTGACTATTTAAAAAACATTTTTTAAGTAATTTTTTTTAAAAACTGATTGAAATTTTCTAAAACCGGTCTGATTTTGCCTGGATCTCTGATATGTCTCTAAAAGATACTTGTGTCATCTTCCATTTAGTTTGGGTTTGTTTGGTTTTTTCATAGGTTTCTTCTGTCATTCTCTGGGCAGCTAGACAACCAATACACAACAGCAAGCGCATCAGCAAGATTTTATTTCTTCCTCAGGCTACACTCAACTCCCTTGCAGTGTACAAGGGGCAGGGCGAATAACTTGGAGGGGGATAGATTATAAAGCTGTAAATGAAGTTTATTTCTGAAGGCATTCCTGCAGTTCCTGATGTACTTTCTCTGTATTATTCACCAATTTATCATATTGCCCCATATTTATTATCTCCCTTCTAAGAAGGAAAAAAACCCCTCTTATTCCATATATGAAATAATAAATATCATCTACAAATTCTAAATTTTAATTCATGCAGGGAGCAAAGAAAGAGCCTCTAAGCCACTGGCATTCATTTAATAGCTTCCAAGATGGCTGTCAAAAAAATGTTTACTTTATACTCTTAAAAATTTCTCTCTCCAACTAAAATTGTAAGTTGAGCAGGAAGAAAGGCTGCCGTCATACTTGGACTGCACTTACTCGCAGGTCTTACTGCAGAACTTACATGTCTCACACCTGGATTTCCTCAGATTTATGAAATTGGCTGGTATTTCTCTCTCTCTTCCTCTTTATTTATTTATTTTTACACCAAAGATACGTTTACAAAGTACTGCCCAGGGGAGTTTTAACATTTGTAACAGATGCCAGACACTGGGGCTCTGCACCCAAACACGGTATGTACATGGAGATTAGAAATATCCAACACTTAAAAGAGGCAAGGAGCTGATTTTTACCTTTGTTATGCCTCCACAACTTGGACATACACATGTGGACAAGCCCTACACAGGCTTGGTTAACTACTGACAGCATCACCCTTGGAATAATGTGTTCAAGCAGGGACTAACAACCGTTTCTCCTAGCGTATTTGGCGGTGCAGCGCCTGCACTGCAAGTCATTCTCCAGGCAGCCAGCTGAAAGCTCAAGCAGGTCTGCATGAGAAGTGGCCGCTGTAACATACATTGCAAATAAAGCCAAAAATTATGGGTTCCTTGAGGACTTTTTCCCTGCTCTCAACCTGTTGGACCACATTTAAATCACTGTCTGCAGAGATGTCAGGTACCAGATGTTCCTTTAGCCAGAGCCAGCGGGCAGAGCAGCCGGCAGCACCGAGCCCGAGCACTTTGATGGGGTTCAGGGCATTAAACAAACATAGCACGAGGCTCAACATGAGGATCCATCACAAAATGCACCTTTGAAATGGCATAACAAGCACAGTCCTCTGCCCTGGGGATAATGGAGAAATTGTAGGATGTAAAACTGTTTCACGAGACCGATAGCAAAAAAAGGAAGCATACCATAAATCATTATATATAAACAAATCAGGAGTTCATGGTCACTAAGGTAAACGAATTCAAATATTTCTTAACATAAGTATTCAAAAATATTAGTCAGACCACCTTTGGCCATGGACGTTTAACATCTTGAAGCTGTTATTTTTAGATATCTCAAGACTTGTATTCTTCTTCTTAATTTTGAGTCTACGTCTCATTTGTCAAGAGGGGCCAGGAATTTAATTTCTTTTCTTAACGGAAGTAATGAGTCTCAAAAAAAATCATGAAACCTTAAGAAGCTGAAATGTTAAGTAAAAGCAGCAAATCTGTCAAAACCTACAAAAAGTTACAGAAGCTGTGCTGCTGTGGGATCACATGGGAAACTCAACTTCCCTCACTATTAGATGTCTTCATACAGGAACCCTTACCTACCATCTCTGATGCTCAGAAATGCATACAAAATGCATACTGCGAATAAATTAGTTTGGCCAAAACTGCTGCACTGAACTCAGTGAAACAGAAATCCATCTGTCTTAACACTGCAGAAGAACTTTTGAGCAGAACCCTTTTGTCCATGGTCAACACAGTTGCAGTGTTTGGCCTAGGGCAATGGGAAGAAATAAAGAGGACTATGCCCCAAGCAATTGAGGTAAATGGTGGGGGAAGCAGAAAAATCACTCCTTTGACTAGGAATCCCCTCTGGGTAAGTTCCTAGCATCTAAAAATTAGATCAGTTAATGGAAGTTTGCTGTTGCTTAGGCCTAATTACTCTAAAATTCAAATAAAATCCCTTCTTGTTTATACTCAGGGTTCTCTGACCTCCTTTAAGAGAGGACTCAAAAACATTCTGTTAATTTGGTGCCATTAGCGTAATACAGTTTGCATACCACTACCATACTGAAGGGATGGAAGGCAGAAACAGAGAAAAGGCATGTTCTTATCTACAGCTAAGCAGCCATTTTCCACCAGTGGGTTTTCTCTTTCAAGTCTTCCACAGTTTCTTTATTGCATTACAGTGTTAGAAACTGCAATTTAATAGCATTGGTTTTGTTTGTGTAGACTGCTCTAATGAATGCAATCCGATTACTGCTCAGCCACTGAAAGATTGAACCTGGCGCTGGTCACCTTTACTTCTGTCACTCATCATTAGCCAGCTAAAATGTTTTAATTGAAATAATGGCTTGAGACAATAATGCCTGTACAGGCATTATAGGTAAGGACTGTAAACAAAATAAAAACCAAAACAACAATAACAAAAAAAAAGCAAAGACAATATTGGCCCAGGGTCTGGGTGAGTTAAGGTGATGCAGGCCTTTTTTGTAGCTTTCCTCACATTATCAAAAGGTCAAGGCATTTTGCTCTTGTGAAGAATATCATCCCCTTATGATTCTGAGCATGTCCCTTGAACTTATAATGGGAGCACTACAACAGAGAGAGATAAGAGCACACATCAGACAGGCACATTGCTATCAAAAACGGTGAGCATGAACAATAGCCAGTTTTCCCACTTCGTTGCTTTCTTAGTCCTCTGCAAGACAAGCTACACAGCACCCAGATTGCTCCAAGAGTTGTCTAGGTGTCAATACTTCTGAAAAGCAAAGGGCTACAAGGACAACAAGATACTGTACCCTGACAATACCTTTTATTAACTTAGACACTTTCACGGTGAAGGTAACATTTTAAGTTCTCTAATTTAGGCCATTTTCACAAAGGCACTTTAGATACCTGACTCAATTTCATGGAAGAAAGAAACAAAAATTGTAATTCAGAACCTAAAAACATGGTAGAGCTCAGTTTCTGTAAATTGTCACTCTTGGTTATTCTCAATGCCTTACCTTCACACGCTGATCAGTACAGTGAAAGGTATCAAAGCAACTCTTTTTTGATGCAAGTATTTTCACCATGGGGGAAGATAAGCTTTCTTCCTAAGCTGTATCACTGTGCAGCAATGAATGCCATTAAAATGAAAATCACAACATCAAAGAACTTGAAAAATAATAAAATTAGAGTTTCAGAAACCCCAAGGAGCAAAAAAAGACATTATCAATCTGCCTATCTGCTTAAAATGTACATTTACTTAAAATATTTGTACAAAGTACGTAACATTTCTGCCTAGGATACGGCACTCTGAGCAAATATAATTTATTTCTGTTAGCATTTCATTGTCTAGCCGAGGCAATGAGTTTTTTTCTGTCTGAGTGCTGGTTCTGTAACCCTGCCACTGAAGTCAGTAGGAGCGTCTCCATGAGTTAATGCGACTTTACATGAGCATAAACTCTAGTCCAAGCTTTCTATGATCTCTTCTCCCTGGAAATGCTCCTAGATGATTCATCCAGTGTGCAGGGAGCAGCATTTATTAAGCAGAGTCCTTAAAAATCAACATTAATAACATTCAGTCCACATTTCATAGAATCACAGAATGGTTCAGGTTGGAAGGGACTTTAAAGACCATCTAGTTCCAACCCCCCTGCCATGGGCAGGGACACCTCCCACTAGACCAGACTGCTCAAAGCCCCATCCAGCCTGGCCTTGAACACTTCCAGAGATGGGGCATCCACCCCTTCCCTGGGCAACCTGTTCTAATGCCTTACTACCCTCACAGTAAAGAATTTATTCCTAATACCGAAATCTCCTCTCTTTCAGTTTAAAACCATTAACCCTCGTCCTATCGCTACACTCTCTGATAAAGAGTCTCTCCCCATCTCTCCTGTAGGCCGCCTTTTAAGTACTGGAAGGCCGCTATAAGGTCTCCCTGGAGCCTTCTCTTCTTCAGGTTGAACAACCCCAACTCTCTCAGCCTGTCTTCACAGGAGAGGTGCTCCAGCCCTCTCATCATCTTTGTGGCCCTCTGCTGGACCCGTTCCAACAGGTCCATGTCCTTCTTGTGCTGACGACTCCAAAGTTGCATGCAGTACTCCAGGTGGGGTCTCACCAGAGCGGAGTAGAGGGGGACAATCACCTCCCTCTACCTGTTGGCCATACTTCTTTTGATGCAGTCCAAAATTGAGTTGGCTTTCTGGGCTGCAAGCATGCATTGCCGACTCATGTTGAGTTTCTCATCCACCAGCACCATCAAGTCTTTCTCCTCAGCCATTCTCCACCCAACCTGTATTTGTGCCTGGGATTGCCATTTCTCCCTGGCATCACACCTGGTTAAGTGATATAGAGTCTGGACAGTTAGGAGTGAGATGAGCAAAGTGGTGATACCTTAAGCTCAAGCCCTGCCAGCACAGCATTAAGAAAGCTTCTTGCATTTGGGTGGAAACCCAGCGCCTTCAGTGCTGTGGTGCCTGGGCTGAAGTGCTGAAGCCACAGCTGTTTTACCCTTGCCCAGGGCTGCCCTTTAGTTTCCACTGAATTTTTATATTTGAAGCTTCCAGTGAAACTTTAGACTGATGAAACTGGGCACTCCAGCATTTCAAAGGATGATTATTTCTAGTATAAATCATTTATTCATTATTGCATTCATTTCATTGTCATGTCTTGGACTGTTCTATTGTCATGGAACAGTACACTCATTCAATGCCTGCCTCACACTTCAAAAAGAAGAGTGAGAATTCTGTTTCTAAGCTCCAACTAGGTTAATAAAAACAACACCCAATCACATTCTGCATGACCTTTGTTATGGCCCCAGGGTATACTGAAGAGTTAAAGCTAACTACATTACTATTATTATCATCTTTACTGCGATGTTATCTCACAGTTTCAATCTCAGTGCCTCCTTTGGCTTAGGTCATCCCTTTCTGATAGTTTATATTCTAGGCTGCCTCAAAACACAACAGACAGAGGGAAAAAGTAGAGGAGATACAGAGAATTGAAAGGCAAGGTAGTACTATAACAAACATACCATAGCACAATGAACTGGCTGAGGCACTATACAGGTAGTTCTACAAAAAGCATCCTTTTAGGCATTACTATTACAGGGAGACATACAAGCAAACAAAATGACAACCAGATTTACTCTGAAGAAGTTTTGCCTTCCATACACAGCAATGTGGGAAGAAAAGACTAAAAATTGTCTGGAAAAATTTCCAAATTATGCAGCAGTTGCCTCTGAAGATAAATGCTTATCCGTTTGCTAAGTCTTGCATGCTCTCAAGGAAAGAATTCATTCTTTTTAGTCCCTTGAGAAAATTAAGTGCTCAAAATGCATGATCAAATGGAAGATTTGAAGATTGGAACTTAAAAAATAAACAGACTATCATTCTCATATCTTGACATTAAAGGGTAACATGTAATTTCCCAGATTTCTCAGTATCTGGTGACTCACAGACATCCATCTAGAGAAGGTCACGTCTCAGGGCAGTTAGCAAAGCCCCCAGCAGAGCCACCATGCCTTCATTCCACGGTGATCCCTTTCGTTTCATGTTTTCCTTGATCTTCAGCCAACTATTTTCATCCAGTTGCATCTAATAATTATGGATTTATATTGAGCATATCTCAGTGTCATTTTTAAACATCCACCAAGTCACGCCCCAGTGACTCCCTGGAAATTCCTATCATCATAGCACACATATGATATAATATATTAATGTATACACACACATTAACACGCAGACTAGATACTCACTTTACTCACTTGTAAAGTTTACAAGGATTTGTGAACATTTTTATCTATTCAAATAACTGAAAAATGAAGATGAACCCCACCACTTCCCAGCATCCTGTATAAACACTTTACATGCCAACCATCTCTTTGCTGATATGCCAAAAGACCCTTTCATTTCTTAATGGCCAGTTCAGGATGAACCAGGCTGAGATACCAAAGGCTAAGAACATAGATGTTATCCAGAGAAGCCCAAAGAGGACCCATAAAATAAGAAGATTTTCAAGTGACTCTCCTCCCTCCATCTCTAAGTGCAGGCAGGAGTAAGTTTGAGCCAAACAGCTCAGAAAAACATCAGTGTCATGCAACAAAAAATGCTACCATTAGTTTTGTACCATTCTGACATAATGCAAGGGGGGGGGAGAAGTAAGCACAGAGGAAAAGTGTCTAAGGTGTAAAATAAAAGAATTTACACTCTTCTTTCCTCATTTGTACTCACTATTTAGCATAACTCACTGATTCAGTCTCTGGCCAAGTTAGCCTCATAAAAAACTAACTCATATTGGAACAAAAGAGGTGTCTTGCTCCAATATTCAATGCATTCAAACACAGGTCTATCAACTCAAGCAAACAGGATGCGAGTTTATATGCAAGCTATCCAGGTAATCATGATGCATAGTATGAACTGGCTGTTTGATCAGCTGTTGCCGTGTGTAGTCAACCAAAGAGACTGCATTCAATGTCTTACATATGAATTATGCCATGTAGATAAAGATCAGCTGGCTGTGAGGCAGGAGGCTACAAAGGCATCTTTCCTCACCACTTCCCTCACTCCCAGCTGAGTTATATGGTAGAAACTGAAAAATGTGAAGACGTTGTATCATGCAAAGTAATATTTGTAAGATGAACAGGTTTCAAATCAATTAAAACTTCATGGAACTCTTTAGCCACCTGAAACAAAGTGCCAAACAGTGGTCACCACCATAACCTAATCCTTTTTACTCCAAGCTGACAAAGGCTCTAATGAACCACAGCCAGACTTTTCAGTGTTAAGCTAGTGTTAAAAATTAGCACATCTATGATGTATTTTGCCATGTACACCAGTTATCAGAAGTAGCTCACAAGGTCTCAAACTTTCCAGACTGGACTACCTTTTCTTCTGGGGATGGTCTGCACTTTGTGTTCCCCCATCCTGTCCCCTGCCCTTCCTTCTTCTATACACACACAGACCCCCTACAAAAAACCTGATGGTCATCATTTCCTAAGCAGTTCCCTGCTCTCCATCCATAGCTGCTAGTGCTCCTGATGCCATCATGAGCCCACTCGTCCTAACATTAAGTCCAGGCAGCAGAGTCCTTGTGGGGCTGTGGGTGTCATGGGTACATGAGCCCCACATATTTGCTAGGGAGGTGGGAACATCTATCTGTCAGTTGGGGCAGCACAAAGAAGGACAAGGGACAGAATAGGAGATGGGGGATAGGAAAAAGATGGGTTGAATTCCCTTGGACAGCTTTGTCCCTGAAAATATTTCACTTTCTTTCTCCTTGGAAGCCTGTTCTTCCCACATATAATATTATAACCGTTTCTTGAATAAGTCAGTGCAACTCTTCTATGGCTTGACAAGCACTTTCCAGGACCTCCTTTTTTGCTAACTTATCCAGAACTCAGGGTCTCCATAACTGAGATATTGATGCACATTCCTCTTTCCGTTCCCTTACAGCACTCCAGCCCCAAATACTGGTCATAATAATGGTTTGTGGAGCAAATGAAGTTTCTAAGGCACTTCACACTGACATTACTTTTAAGCAAGCTGTTTGAACAGAAAACTGCCAGGACAAAAAAGGCTATGCAAAATAAAAGTGCACGGATGGGTTATTAAAAAGAATATTAGACATTCATGGTTTAAATACCAACATGCTGTAGTACATTCTCATTGACCACTGAAATCAGCAGAAAAAACTTTAAACAAGGATCACACAACATTACAAAATTATAAACCTCAGACACAAATCAGTCCAGAAGGAAATAAAGCTAGTCAGTTAGATGTACGATCGCATTTTGACAAAGCACCTCAGAAGGCAGCAAGAACCTTAATTTCTGACATAAGTTTACAAGGATGAAATAGGTTATCAGCCCAGAAGGAAAATCATGTTAAGTTCAAAAATGGCTATATAAAAATTAAATGACTGAAACTGTAGTGAGATGAATAGAATTTGCTCAAGAAATTGAAGCCCAGATGAAGCTCTGGAGTCCTCAGTACAGGGAAGACATATACCTGTTGGAGTGAGTCCAAAGGAGGTCCACAAAAACAATTATCTCCTATGAAGACAGGCTGAGAGAGCTGGGGTTGTTCAGCCTGGAGAAGAGAAGGCTATGGGGAGACTGTACTGTGGCCTTTCAGTACTTAAAGGGGGCCTACAGGAGGGATGGGAACTGCTTTTTTAGCAGGGCCTGTTGCAATAGGAAAAGGGATAATGGTTTTAAACTGAAAGAGGGTAGATTTAGATTACATATAAGGAAGAAACTTTTTACAATGAAGGTGGTGAAACACTGGAACAGGTTGCCCAGAGAGGTGGGCACATTCAAGGTCAGGCTGGTTGGGGCTCTGAGCAACCTGATCTAACTGAAGATGTCCCTGCTCACTGCAGGGCAGGTTGGACTAAATGACCTTTATAGGTCCCTTCCAACCCAAACTATTCTATGAATGATGCCTAATTTCAGAAATGTAACTAAGAGCTTCTTAAGGGCATCAAGACACATTCTCTGTAAAGGAAAACCAAAGGAAGGTCTTCGATCCACTATGGCAGTGTTCATCAAACTTTTATAACCATGGTAAACTTCTCCACTGTATACGCACGCTCTGTGAAGTAGCTGCTACAGAACTAAGAAAAAACACAAAGGCAAGCGACTCCTCTTCTGGGAAGGGGCAGTGAGACAATATGGCTTTTTATCATTAAGTAACAGAACTACTTAACTACAGCTGTCAGTTGTGCTATAAAGAAACTGTGCCAGTTGGAAATGTGCCAAAATCAGCCAGATTGTTTACATACCGAATAGTAACTTCTGAAGAAGAAAAACCTTCTCAATTGACTAAATTATGCATAAGACCTAATTCATTGTCATTAGCTGCTGTGTAAGATACGTAAATATAAAGCAAATTCTCTGGTGGTTTATGATACTACAAGCAGCACTGGAAGTTCACCTCTGGGACTGTCAGGGCTGTGTAAGCCCACATTGCTCAGGCTTTTGCCACAGTTCTCCACCTTTTGATAAGACTACCTCCACTCACCAGTTGCCCTTAAGTCCTTGCATACTCCTGAGATCATGTTAGACAGCCTGAACACCCCTAGGATGGAGCCAGAGCAGTGGGCTGCTCCTCTGGTACTGTCCGCACCAGCCTTTGACCAAGACTTGTATCACTGTGGTGACTGACATCTTGCTATTTGCTGGAGACTGACACTAGGGTCACTTGCTAGAAGTAGGGAAGCATGCTGAATCATGTGTCTTTAAAAGTACTCCTGTCTTTGATGGTGCCAAGGAGTAAAATGAGCAAATCAAAATTCACAAGTAGACAGAATGTGATCTTTTGGCAATATCTTGATGATAATTAAATAAAACATGTTAATAAAATTAAAGAAAGAAAAAAAATAGGCAAGGAGATGACAGAGGATGGAGGTGCACATCTGTGGTCAGGATGACCAAGTAAATTTTTAACTGCGTCTTCATGGAAGAGGAGCACAAAATGGAAATGTTTACTCTTCCCATGTTACTACCTTTGACCTGCAAAACTACAAGTATCCCAAGACAGCAAGTTTGCAGTGTTTATGTTAGCAAATAGTGCAGAACAGCAGAAGATCTGCAGAGTATAAAACAGTTGTATCCTCAATACTCAGCATCCTTACTATATGTGTGAAAGGGGCTTTATTTCAGACTGCCTCTTGTATGGTCCTACAGGCTGAACATTAGGGGTTGGAGCTCAAAATGTGAGCTTCTAGAGCATGACTTTCCACTTGGTCTCATACAAAAAGAAATCCAATGCATAAGTTCTGAGCTTGCACACTGTACAGCAATAAGTAGGGTCAATCAGGAGATTTGTTCAAGGTACACACATGATCTGAACCAATACACTAATGCAGATGAATACTACCACCACTTTCAGTGGGATTAAGTTCTAGTCGAGTGCTAGGCTAGACTACAACAAATCTAATGAACTAAAAGCACCACTGCAGGTGGCCATCTACATAAACACTGCACTGAACCTTTTTACAAAAAACTTCCAGCTTCACCTGTGTTTGATCTTGTTTGCCACAAAAACATGCAATTCAGCAATATAGATAAGAAAATCCTGTGGGCTTTACAGTTTGTAACCCTAACATCAACTGCTACACACAAAATTGAGTTCTCCACCAGTTTTTTTCATAGTAGCTACCCAGGAATCCCTTGTCCAAAGTTTTACCATTGTAACTTACCCTTTTTGCACCTTCCAGAGTGGTTCTCACATTTTGCTGAACAGACCGAATGAACCTTCCCTAATACCACCCTTTCATAGCACTTAAATAAGCTAATTGAAAAGCTTTCCTTAATGATGCATTGCTCTGAGCCTTGGGAGATGAGATGGCTCCTGCAGGTAGACTGGAAAGCTTCTTATCAAATCAACTTTCAGACCAATTAGGAGGTACCAGTCAGTGAATTACAAGTGCTATCCCTGCTGCCTAGGCTACCAAACTATTTCACAACACTATGCAGCTGCTTTCTGTCCTGTTTACTGTGTATTGCCAAGTTTTTATTGCGAAGAATCTAGAAGTCAAATGGCACGCTCCACCCAACTGCCTCATACTCCTTTGCAATAGCCATGAGAGTAGTTGAATACAAAAAGAAGAATCCCCTCATAGCAGATACAGAGATGGATGACTGAAAATGTGAACTAGGAGCTTCATCGTGTCAACTGACAGGGAAATGTCCTCGATTCCCTTTTTACGAGTGTAACCCAAAGAGGGTGGTATTCCTCAGAGAGGGTCACAGTCCTTCCACGGATGGATTCATTTCATTTGATTATGCATAGTTATTTCATTTTGGTTTGCCCATATTTTATTTTGGTCTGGGGTTTTGGTTTTTTCCTCCCCAAATGGGTATCTAGCATAGGACTGCTACACTAGTAATGTTCTCCAAAAATAGCATCTCCTTTGGCAAACTGTCTTTTCAGAGGAGGAATATTATGACACTAAATTACTACCACAGAACAAAATGAAACAATAACTAGTAGAGGTTATGCGTTTCATGTATACTTTTCTTACAACATGTCCCAATTTTGTTTTGAAAAAAAATTTTGTCCTCTGCTTCAGCCTATTTTAAAATAGATTGAACATCTTCAGATAACAGCCCCCAAAACACCTGATATAGTTTTGGGGCTTTTTGTTTTGGTTTGGTCTTTTAAGTAATTTGAAATTGACTCAACAGATGGAAGTGAGAGCTACTGTAATTATACAGATCATCACACAAAACAAGACTTAAGAAGAAGAGTATAGAACAGAGTCATAACTCAATAACACAATAATAGGTATCTAAATATTTTTAAACCCTGATATTTCAATGGAAATATTTTATCTTACAGTAGGTTTTGGTTCTAAACTTACAGGAACATGATAGTTTTCTTGTGAATGGGAAAACACTAAGCATACTTCAAATAACATTCACCATAATTAAAAAAAGGCTTCACCTTTCAGGAAAAAAAATAAAAATCAATTAACCTCACTTTGATTGTAAAATCTGTGCACCAGAAATTTAAGAGAAGCATTTTCTTAAGTAAGACTGGCATAACATTAGGATAAAATCTGATAACTTCTTTGAAAACAAAAAAAGGAAAGAGGTTCCCATGGCAAAAGCAGGGACAGGAAGGCACTTTCGAAAACATGTGGAGGAAGTTTTTAAATGAAACCTCTGAACAGATTCCAAGATTTGATTTAAGAAAATTTCTGTCATTGGTGTCTCTATTAAGAAGATAAGCAAAATGATGACACAACCTCATAGTTTTCTTATAGTCGTTTCCATCCTTGTGCTTGAGGAGCCCTTCAACGGAAAAAGGACAGCTCTGAGCAGACAGAAGAACCTGTCATGATGCAATTTCCACAGCTTTATGAGGACCATTTCATTTTCTGATCTAAATATTCTTTAGTACCAGGCATACTATATACAGTGCGTGGCTAAGCATTTTCATATATGTATTTTTAAGTTGTGAAATTTTCTTTTAAAATATTCCTTTATAATCTACACCTTTCACAAAAATTTCAAAGACTTCAGCAGAAATTTTACCCATAAAACAGAATCTACTCCTTAGTAAACCGTCCTGTTCCTTAAAGGTCTTTGCTGTCATCAACTGTATTGAGATGATCCGAAATCTTAAGAGAAGCCATAGACTTTTTTTTTTTTTTTTACTTGAAGAAATCAACGAACACTCATTTGGAGTAGATTTTCATTACATAACAAATTAGCCAGCTCTTTAGTTTTATTCTCTGATTTTCAACAAGCCTGTAGCAAAATGATTCGGCAAAAGAACTGGTATCTTCAGATAAAACATCATCCCCTTCAGAGGAGAATAGTAACTGTCAATGTTGTGAAGGTCCCTGCACTGTTATTCCATCATCAAGTTTTCTCTTTAAATTTTAGACCCTCCTGATTAAATCTGGATAAAAAGACAGGCAAAACTACAGCCAAAGAAGGTCAGAGCACTGCAAATGAACAGTTTGCAGTGCTCTCTGCAACGTTTGTTCCCATCCTCAGATCAGCACAGCAACTCTGCTTCTTCTGTGATTACCTGCTTTGCTTAGGGCTGTACCGGCTAACTCAAGCACACCTGAAGGTTACAAGAGCTTTCCGCTGTTTTACAGCTGTGCCCTGACAGATGCCTTCCTTGCCAAAAGGCAGAAACAGTACTGTCCCCATCGGCTGCACCTCAAAACCAGTGACTTTCTGAAGGAACGAACGCATATCAAATCTGGAGTAACAACAAACGGGATCTCCAAGGAGTGACCCATTTTAAAAATCACATACTTCATTCCCCAGTGGACAGAATATATCTCTGCAGAGATTTGGCACAAAGAATCATAGAATCTCCTAGGCTTGAAGGGACCTTTCAGATCATCTAGTGTAACCATCAACCTAACAGTGACAAAAACCATCACTTCACCATATCGCTAAGCCCTATGTCTACCCATCTTTTAAATACCTCCACGGATGATGATTCGACCACTTCCCTGGGCAGACTGTTCCAATGCTTGACAACCCTTTCAGTGTAGAAATTTTTCCTAATATCCAATCTAAACCTCTCCTGTCGCAACGTGAGTCTGTTTCCTCTTGTCCTATCGCCTGTTACTTGGGAGAAGAGACTGACCCCCACTTTGCAACAACCTCCTTACAGGTAGTTGTAGAGAGCGATAAGGTCTCCCCTCAGCCTCTTTCTCTCCAGGCTAAACAACCCCAGCTCCCTCAGCCACTTCTGGTAAGACTTGTGCTACAGACCCCTCATCAGCTTCATTGCCCTTCTCTGGACACGCTCCAGCAGCTCAATGTCTTTTTTGCTGACCCCTGTCAGCAGGGGTTTTCAATAAGAGCAAGGAGACATAAAACCATAGTCTCATCACCTGGCTGCAAAGCCAATGATTTACAGAAAAGTGGGTGGGCAGAAGACAGAGGTGAATCAGGAATGGTACATCACAGCTAAAGGAAAGTGACTGAAGAGAGATGCTTAGTCATTAGTAATTTTTGTGCATCTATATTTTTCTAGCCTCTGTGTGAGGAGAAAAGTTGTTACAGCATGAAACTTGAGTGCTTTGGAGAAGATTTGGTGTAAAAGGCAGTAAATACCTTATACCCCCTCCCCTCGACACTTGCTGATGGCACAATTTAATACGGCATGGCACTGCTGCTCTGTTCCGTCTGCTCTTTCAGAAAAACATACGTGGGCTGTGCAGGCCTGCCATGAGAATATTCCCATGGCAACCACGAAAAACAAGGGTATATGAAAAGCTGTTACACTAACTCTTGCACTCAGACTCATTCAACACTGGGAACCTGTAGCACTACTGCTGTACAAAAACAGGCCACTGGAAATGTTTTTGTTTAGAAGGCATGAATAGATAGTTACCACTGGTTAGTTTCCTGTAATTGCCTTTCACTGTGAAACATGGTGTAAGTTAAAAATCAGCCGTAACACTGTGTTCAGAATCAACTGTGCTTTACAGAAAAGCAATGGTTAGTTTTTGCTAATTGCAAAATCATACTTGAAACTTCCAATAATTATTAATCAGTTTGTTATCAGAGAATCACTCTTAGGAAATAATGCCAATGCTTTTGCTCACCGCATTTTTTGTATCGTTCAAATTGCACGCTGCACACCTTAATATAATGGTTAAACAGACATCTAGAATTAAATATAAATAAGTAGTGGAAATTAAAAGCCATGTAAAAAAAAGATTAATAAAATCATATTTTGTAACACATCTTGAGTAATTTGTTTGCAATTTGGCAAGAGATACTACTTGGATCTGTGGACGTATGCATACGCATTACACACTGAGGAGACCAACATGCAGCACAAGGAGCAACCACACTGCTTATCACCCAGTGTTAACAGGCCAAAAAGCAACTGTTTGATACAGCAAAAGGCACAGAAAAAACCCATAACCTACTGCACATACACAATTTATTTGGCACGTGTATCTCAGAACAAAACACACGAAAGAGAGATTCATTCTGGGCAAGCACAGAGGTCTTCTCGCCAGGATTAGGTTAAAACCAGCAGATTGCCACTCAGTGCAGGAAGGCTTCCATGCCTGCTGTTCCATGTCTGCCAGACCGCTCATGCTCTCAAATCCATACCTGTGCTGAATGAGGAACTACAAACTCCCTGAGCGATCCAGCTGATTTCTCCTTTATGCTTCAACCTGCTCTTAAGAGAAGGCACTTCGAGGCTTAAATTAGTCATGCATGACCAAGGGCCTCTGCATAACATCCCCAGACTCGGTGCAGAGTGCGTACAGCCTCGCCTGCCCGAAACTTACAGGGGTTCTGGTGAGAATTACACAGGTCTGGGGGACAGCGGGGCTGGACAGTGGAAGAACCAGAAAAATAAAAT
>VXBO01002295.1:145624-162310 GCA_013400135.1 Rhinoptilus africanus
CCAACAGGGTTCCTGGCGAGGGGCCGCCGACCCTCCAGGCGCTGGATGACCCCTCGCACTGGTCCCACTGGCCCACAGCGAAAGCCATTGCTGTTTTCTCCCCTGCCTCACGGAGGGTGTGGGGAGAGAGCCATGCGTGCCCCTGGTTGAGGAGCGCAGCCTCCCGGGCTCGCTGCCCTCCGCTCTCCGAAGGCCGTGGAAATGTTGGAGTCTGCTTCTGCACCCTCTGCGCCGTCCCTTGGGCCACCAGAGGGGACCTGTGGCAGCCACAGGTGGTGGTACAGACGCTGGGAGACCAGTTAGTGCTTTTCTTGACCACGTCTCAAAATGACCAGCACCTCCTGCCAACCGCAGTTTGTGCTGTGCGATGGTGGCACGGGTCAGTGCTCCCCCAGATCGGCCTCCACACTGAGGGGGGCCTGCTGAGACCCCCCCAAGAGACTCACCCCCCACTGACCTTTGAAGATCATCTAGTTCCAACCCTCTTCCATAGGCAGGGTCATCTTTCACTAGACAAGGTTTCACTAGACAAGGCCCCATCCAGTCTGGCCTTGAACACTTCCAATTTTGGGGGCATCCACAACTTCTCTGGGCAACCTGTTCCAGTGTCTCATCCCCCTCATCATAAAAAATTTCTTCCATAAAAAAAAAAAAATCCATATGCTTCCACCTCACTTTCCTCCCCATTTCTGCTTCATCTCTCATTCCCCTAAAGATGTGCTCTCCATACTTTTCCTGCCCTTTTTCTAATCCCTTTTCCATCCCTCTTCACCTGGATACCTCTTCTCCTTATATCTTACCCATCTTTCTCCGAGCTGTGTGTCAATCGGCAGATGAAGTCCAGCCTTTAGGATGAAAGCCCCCGAAAACCTGAAGAAATAGTGAACTAAATGCCATGATTTCAGCATATTGGGACATTTATGTTAAAGGAAAGATTAAATTAAAAAAACCCCAAACCTAGAGAAAGAGCAATATCTAGCTGAAACGAGTTTATCACAGTCCTCAATATCTGAAGTATGAAGTTTTCATTTGATTCACCTGATATCTTTATTACTTTTTGACCATTAGATTAATAATTGCAGTGGTGATACTCAGAAAACACACACAGCAGTCACTTTTCACAGAAAGGCAAGTCCTCCATGATCATGAGTATTTTCTCTTTGGGCTGGGAGAAGGCACGCCGGAGGGACGGGGATGTCAGAGTGGCATCTGGAGGGCCAGGGCACCTCTTGGAATAAACAAGGAAATTCTTTAAAGACAAGGGACATGTGGTACTGTTTCTTTTTATATGCTTAGCAGAATGCTACATTTATTTCTCTGGAGTTCAGGCTGGTTGCTGGTAAGAGGAGAGATCAGGGTAGATAAGAGGAGAAGAAAAAGGAGTAAAAGAGGAAGAGGAGAGGGCAGTGGCCATAATTTATTTGCCTCTTGTCTGTGCACATTTTTTTTCATTCCCTTTTAATTTTCTGAATGTGAGAAATCAACCAGCATACTTCAGAACTCGAACTTGACTTCTTTCTGAGGTTGATAGTCCTGAGAAGTAGTTAGCTGGTACATATATTCCCTTTGATGGGATCAGCAGTAAGCTGCATTGCCATATCTAATATGTTTAATGTCTAGGATATTTTATTGCATGTGAGATTTGGGTCTCATTTCACCACTGCTATTAGGAATATCGTAACTAAGGTTAGGTGCTGTATCTGGAAATGCGGTTCCAGATGATTTTAGACATTTGATTGTTTTGCACTGGTGAAGTCTGCTTTGATCAAACTCATCTTTTGCTTTAAAAAAATTATGAAAGTTTATGAAAAAAAAATTATTGCTCTTTACACCATTTTTCCCTGTTGCTCTCATTCCTTATCTGAGAGAAGAATGAACTTTGAACTTGAACTTTGCCTAGCTGCTTGCTTACCCTTTTTGTGTACTTTTAGATGTGATCTCTTCTTTATTAAGGCCGTACACGTACCAGCTTCTTACAAAAGAAAGCAGTCTAATGAGACCACCTACATTTTTACTTTTATTATTGCCTTTCTACATAGAAAATATGGAAGACAAAAACCTTTGTCTCATTAAAAGTGTCATAAATATCTCCCTCTCAAAACAGTTTTTCTGAGTGATACTTGCCCTGCCTGAAGCAATACTACATGATTGAGCATGTACAGGGAGAAATTCCTTATCTTTAAGAAAAGTGGCTAATGGAGAAGAGAAAAAGAGGTCCCTCCAAACAACCTGAATAAGAATTTATTGGGAGACTGGTGAGGCTGAATTAATAGAAGATGCCATTTTTCAATTTCTGCTTAGAAATACATATTCTTTCTCTCATTAAAAGGATCTGTCTGATTCAAGGATGGTTAAATCAAGCTCCGAGACCACTTCATACTGAGAGACACCGCTGAGAGGCATTCCTCTGGGGCTGGTACTGGGACCGCTGCTGTTTAACATCCTTGCCAGTGATGTGGAAAGTGGGAATGAGTGCACGCTCAGCAAGTTTGCCAACGACACCGAGCTGTGTGGTATGGTCGACACACTGGAGAGAAGGGAAGCCTTCCAGAGGGACCTGGAACGGCTTGAGAGGTGAAGGACTTCGAGGTGTTGGTTGATAAGAAGCTCAGCATGAGCCAGCAATGTGTACTCGCAGTCCAGAAAGCCAACCTCATCCTGGGCTGCATCAAAAACAGCGTGGCCAGCAGGTCACGGGAAGTGATTGTCCCTCCCTACTCCACTCTGGTGGGACCCCACCTGCAGCTTGTGTCCAGCTCTGGGGCCGCCAACATAAGAAGGACATGGACCTGTTTCAAAGGTTCGTTTTTTTCATCTCAGTAGTTTCTGCTTCCAAAATGTTTGCACCATGATGCGTTTAAACAGATATCAACAAATAGCCTTGCTCCTTTTCTGTTTGCAGTGTTGATGCTTGTCAAGCACTTTAGTATCCTCACATACTGGGATACATATTTGCTGATTCCAATAGCTCTTTTATACACCTGTCGCAGTCCAAAATTATCTGTCTTTAACAGGTATAACCAGAATGGTATACATAATCCTAGGAAAGCCTCTTTGATGGCATAAAGATTTTTTTTTGTCTGGAACCTTCTCTTCTAATCATATTAGGATTCTGGTTTTGATTTTTATGGCCCCATTACTTCCCACATTCCATGTGGTTCTAATGAAACAAGTAAAGAGACTTCTGCCTTGATTTTAGTGCATTATCCTTTGAAAGCATAAAGTTAAAAGCAAAGCAAAATTTCTGAGAAAACAGAGCAACTGAGAGCCTCACCTTGGAAGAGAGCTTGTATGAAAGTATATTGTTTTCATAAATTTTGTTAGGCACTTAGATCCTGTGGCAATGAGATGGCTTAAATATACTATACTATATACACGACATAATATACTTTACTATACTACTGACAGCCCTGAACTAAATTTTGAGAACTTAGTGGCTAGTTGATGGAGTAGGAGTCACAGACAAAGATATTCAAATTTACAAAGACTAAGAGGTAGAATTTAGGCACATGATTCATGACTGTCTGATCAGGCCCTGATAACACAGTGTGGAATTTCAAATTATGCATCCTCTCAGGTTCTGCTCCTGAAACAGCAGTGCATTTAATAAGCCAGCTTTTTGCTGTTTGCTATGTGTTACAGTCTCTCTTCATATTCAGCGGGAAAATCTCTGCTTCAGGACAAGCCAGTTTTCACAGCTGAAAGTTCCCGCTGTCAGGTAATACATGTTGACATCACCTTTAATCAAAGCATCAGAATGTATTCCTCCATTATCTGCAAGCTATAATAGCACCTGCATTGCTAGGGTGCTTCAGCGACAGTGATATGATCAGAGCCAGGAATTCTTCGAAGTTCCTGGATCTGGATGCAAACTCCCACTGCGCCAGGTCCTTGTTAGTGAGCCCTGGGTGTTCATCCTGCCTCCCACCCTTCCCCACCACTGCCACTGTTCCCCTACCACACAGGTAAGAAGCCCGGACACACAGGCTAGGTGGACACCGTGGCACACCACAGTGGGTCCTAGACTTTCGTAACTGGGGTCGTGGCACAAGGGTTTGATAGATTTTAGGCTGTTTGCTGGTCAGAGATTCAGGCTCAGGAGCACAGGTAAGTCTAGACCCAACCTTAGGGCATTGCCATCACATACAGAGAAACTGTGAAGAGAAAGGTAACAAAGAGCGAGACTGCGTTTTCCATCAGCCATGAGCATACACTTGACACTTGGTGCTTCCAGGCACCTAGTGAGTTTGGTGCCTGTACTTCATTACTGGTTTGTGGTGGAGAATCCCTTGAACATGGCTTGCTACCTCTCAGGTCTGCAACCAGGTCGTGCTGTTCATATGGTTAGTACCTTTGTGTCTGCTGAACAGTGATGTTACAGAAGACAGTCAGGTTTAAATACATTTTTGAACACATATTTTACATCATTTCAAATTTCTCTAAAGCAATCAGTGCAGAAATTGTGAAAGCACATGTCAGTGCTTTTGAAATACCGTACAATTAAATGAGCATAAGCTCCACGCCAGGCTTTCCAATAAAGGAAAACTGCTGCAAGGAGTCTCAGGAGGTTGTTTAGTCTGTCCCTTCGCCCTACGGCGGCATCAGCCATAACCAAAATGTATCTTGATTAGCAGAGAATGTTAAGTGGAGAGGCTAAATGTTAATAGCCAGGATTTTTAATCCAACATGCAACAGTCTAACATTAATCTAGCGCTAATAAGCAAAAATTGAATATTTTATCAGTCAGATTCCATTCAAAGTAGGACTGATCATTAAATGTAAAACCTACAAGACGAAGCCCGTTAGTAGAAGTGATGAGTGAATGTAAACATGTTAATCCTGAGCACACAGAGCCATAACGCGAGAACAGAACAAGTGCCATGGTGCAGCCAGGCTGGCAGCTGCCTGGAGCTGAGGGCCAGGATCGTGACACCTGCCATGGGAGGGCAGCAGGGCAGGATCTGGCAGCCCGGGCTTAGAATCATAGAATCGGTGAGGTTGGAAGGGACCTTTAAGATCATCAAGTCCAACCATTAACCTACCCTGACAAAAACCCCTTCTAAACCATGTCCCTAAGCACCTCATCTACCCTTTTCTTAAACACCTCCAGGGATGGTGAATCCACCACCTCCCTGGGCAGCCTATTCCAATGTTTAATAACCCTTTCAGTGTAAAAATATTCCACTCTTTGTCCTACTGTGACTGATGTAACCACCATTCTGATGCAAAGATTAATAACAATTACGGTAATAATACAAGCATAGGCATAGATACTAATATAGCCAACAAAGAAAAAGGAGGGGGAAAAAACTTAAACTAGCATAAATTATATTCCCAACATCAAGCTCATCCTTGCACTATGCTAATCTTTTCCTGACCATTAGCTACAGTTTTACGCTGTCTTGCCCAATTTCCTATTCCTTTTCTCTTTCGCAAAGTTCTCCTCCAAAAGAAATCCATCACCAGGTTTACCGTGATGTTTGCTCATATTGGTATTAGTGTTGGTACTAGTGTTGGTATTAATGTTGGTATCTGGCAGCGGTGCCTGGTACTGTGGCGAGACATATGGCGACTGTGACATGGACTTCTACCAAATTCAAAAGACACTTTGCATTCATTCAGAGGCAATGCCAGTTCCCACCATCCAGAAGTCCAAGCAGACAGGTCCACAGGTGACCCATTCAAAGCTAATGACAGAATGGAAAGCACCATTTCAAGTACGTGTAAAGGAGTTAAAAAAATTAAAGTCTCTTAGAAGGTAAAAAAAAATGGAAAAGAAAAAAATCTCAACAGCAGCAACTAAACTTAACTCCATGTGTGCATCATGGTAAGGTGGAGTGCTGGTTCTCCCATCATCCACGTAGGAAAACTAGTGTGAATGAGGTGCTCCCAAGCCCACCAGTTCATCTATAGCCTAAATGCCACAAAAGACACCACCAGGCAGGGCATGACCTGGAATGTCAAAGAGCAGTCTGAATTAGTATCTTACGAATCTTCAGACAGAGCCAGACTTAAGTTTACAATCAAAGGGTATTGCTCCAAAAATAATCAGTGTTTTCTAAGCAGTAACTGGAAGGCATACGTTCTGAATTGAAAATCAACACTTTGCTATGTAATGCCTATTTTTTTTCTCATTTAGAGTCTGTTGGAGCTGTTTTTTCTTTTCTTGAACTAGATGAGCAAAGGCTAAAGATGCAAAGCAGATGATAGCAGTGAAGTTCCTTCTTATACCTCTAAAATGACAGTGCCCTGGGTAACATGCATTGGTATACCTCAGAACACTTTCATCCTTTTAACAAAAATTACTGCCATGTCTTTCGCTAATAACCTAATCTGAAGAATTCCTGAAGAGGCAGGTTATGCCTCTCACTTATGTCAAATGTTTTCTTAGTGACTAATGGCAAGTGACCTTTTATTTTTTCTTAATCATGCTGGTTCTTCTGCTTCTCATCACACAGCACACCATTTCCATCTGTCACTTGAAAGATAGTTCCCTCTCAATCTGGCCACTGCTAGCCTTCATTAATTCACTGCTAACCTATTTCACCTGAACTGGAGTCAAAAGGAGTTCCTAGGTCTGCATTCCTCTGGTTCCTCATTCTCTAATTATGTCTTTTGCCCCATGTTTCTTCTAATGCATCATTCCCTAATTGTTAGCTGTGGTGAAAAAAACCAGCATCAGTAGCAAACTGCGTATTCTCCTGCAGGAAAAAGCATATAGAAAGATACTCTGGAAGCTCCTACAGTGCAAACTTAAGAAAGAATTGAAATAATAAAGAGCAGGCTATCATGTATTAGTATGGAGGTTATTAGCACTGAGGAGGCTTTTATGCATGTATTATGTATTACTATGTGTGTATGTGGTAATGCTGCTGTGACCACTAGGGGGATGTTGTTTGCACGTCTGTGTACAATTACATAGTCCAAGATGGCCCTGTATAAATTGAACTGGCTTCAGTGAAGAGCCTTGAAAATAATTACCAGATCGGGAAATATGCTTGCTAGTGAAAAATCTAAATTTAAAGAGGAGAAGGTTAAGAGGTAGCAGTTTTTACAGGTGGCATTCATTTCATCTTGACTCTACACTGGCCAACAAGTTCCCTTCTCTGAGCAATGGAAGAAATAGTAGGTCTAGAGACTGACTTATGCTATACCAGGATAGTTAATCAAGAGAGGTGGGACACGTTTCCTCCTGAGATGCCTGGCTCTCTCTAAGGATACTAATTGACTTAGACTAGATAGACTTTCAGATGATTAAAACTCCAAGTATGGACTTAGGAAGCAAAGAGCTACTCATAGAGTTGTTCAGTGGAGGTGACAGAAGTGCTAATACTTCTAACCTTGAATAAAAGGAGAAATCAATACAAATTTTCTGTGGAAATTTACCACTCGGATTATTTTATACAGACCATAGGATCTTGTCTTTACTTCTGAGAAGCAGCAGGATGTTGTGATGTAAAGATGAGTTGGCTCCGTGCTTTGCAAAGGCCCATGTTGTCCTGCTCATCCTCTGTGCCTTTCATTAGTGCCCTTTACTGTCCTGAAGCAAAGCTGATACAGCTCCCTGAATGAGCATGGAGAACCCCTTTACATAGGAAGAGTGGGGCCTTTGCTAATTATTAATGTCATAGCGGAGATTTTAAGCACCCACAGATACAAACAGCATTAGCTGTGTGCTGGACCAGAATCAAGTTTTTATCTTATAATTACCCTTTGTACTCTGTGTTTTCTAAACGTTCAAAATCTTGGCGTTGCAAAGTGCTGAGTTTAATACAAATCTTTCTGTACTAAATCGTCTGGGGTCAGGACTTGATGCTATTCTTTGCGGCTTGGGGTAGATTTTCCATACTCATGTTATTTTTCCTTTCTATTGAATATGCATTTTTCATTCTTTTCAGGCCTAAACTTTTTCCAAAATCTTGAATTTCCCTATAAGTTCTCCATTCCAGTTCCTCATAAACTTTTCCTTGCATGCTTCCTTTAACTTTTTTCCATAAAAGACAAACCTCCTCCAGAGAATTAAAAAAAAATAAAAATATCCACTTATGAGATGTACAATAGTTTAAAATCTGTAGAATCTGGATCTAACAATAAGTAAGTCTTTTCATATTATCTTCATGCTATTTTTTTGTCTTTTTAAGTATTTGGGTCTGTCTTAACTTATTGTCTTCCATTTTTTATCTTGGTTCTTTTGAAACACTTGGTTATTTTAATAAGCCTAACCGGCAGAGGTGTTTTATTTATATTAGCACTTCTCTACAGTGCAGCTAGGATCAGTCATAAGTCTCTTTTTTTCTGCAAAATGAGCCTGCTGCATTCACTTTATGTTTGCAGATCAACAGAATCCGATCTTCTAGATTCAATGAAATAAAAATATATTGAGTTTAGGTACATTAGAATTTTAACTTCTGTCACATACAGACACTGAACAATAGTTTTCATCTAAAATTATTATTTGATCTCCTCTCACATTTCTCGTGATCAGTATTTTGGTTTCATGAGGTAGCCAGCATGTAGTTAGTGTTACTGTGGGTTGTATTTCACAAAAGGTATATTTTACAGGAGGTCAGTACTAGACAGGATATTTTAAAATGCTGTTACTTTACAGAGTTGAGCAACCAGCCAGACAGCACCAGGAGACCTTGATTCTTGTTCCATTCCTCAGCTCAAGGAAATCTATTTTCTTGATTGCTGGTGACTGCGTTGAATGGAATTGTCAGGGCAGAGAGCAACTTTAACTATTTTAGCTAAAGACCTCGCCTGGTCCTGGCTCTATCTTCATGAACTAGATTCTTGAATCAGAGTATCATCTAAAATTTAGAATATCATCAACCCATCTTGGTTGTGGTGTGAAAACAGAAGTTTGTCATGTTCAAATACCTGACTCCACTGTCTGCATGACTGGGAGAACTGCAGTGATCCTTCATCTTCTGGCATTTATCATTTCACGGCAGATGGCAGAAAAAAATCAAGGTGAGCCTTCTGCATTTTCTCTGTTGGGATTAAAATTTTGGTCCTGAACCATCATGGCATTTGACTGACTGCCTCCTTTCTGTATGCAGCTTTCTCTAACACACTTCTGGGGGATGGTTGATACCTGATGGTGATATGTCAGACATTTGTAACTCATTGTATGCAGGCATTTGCAGCAGAGTATTCTGCAAGGCTATTTCCATCTGCTTTGCTTGTTCAGATAGATATCCTTTTATTTTGAGGGTTCAATTAGAACTCCAGATGATGCTTGGGAATCAGACCATGCACTGATTTGAGCCTGTACTCTTTTTGAAGTCTTGCCTGCTTCCCTAACGTCCTTTTGGTCTGTCTTGTTTTGCATTATTTTGTTCTGATTCCCCGTTGTTGTCATTCTCTACCATGGCTGAGTGAGCCTGAACTTCCTCAGTCTATTCCTGATACTTGCATGTATCTGCAATATAAGCACAGTGCTCAGGGAAACTACTGTGACAACTTTCTGAATATAGCAGCACTGCTTACTGCTCTTGTTGATACTGTGCATATGACTAGTTCAGCTGTGGGTTGGTTCATCCGCTACGTGTCTCCGTCAGTTTGGAGGTAGGTCACAAAATAAGTTTCATTGTTTGGATTTTTTTAGTATTGCAGACAGTAGTGTGAGGGGTTAGTTTATAGCCATCTGCAACTTCTGCCACAATTTTTTTGCTTGGCGTATTGCTGATCACTGATGAATTTTGTGATCTTGTTCCGGTGACTGCTGGAGTCAGTGGAGAGATTCATGTGCATGTCAGGCACTGTTTTCTGAGAGCCTGTCTTATGTTTTTTATTGTGATTCTAAAATTCATGGGTATGAAAAAGCTGGTTTGTTTTTCATGCATGATTTTAGATGAAAAGAACATTAATGCGTGCAATTCAGTTCACTGAAATTAGACAGACTAAGGCACACAAGTTTCTGGAACTGGTACCTGTCCAGAGATACCTGGACAAAGGAAGAAGAGACATCTCATCTGGTAATTCTTCTGGCAAATAAATGTGACTTTTAAGTTATGTCAGTCAAGAGAAGCAATTGAAGCAATTCTGACAGTCAGGTCTTTAGCATTCACAGTAATAAATGCCTTAGCACTGATGTAAGATTTTGATAAACCAAGTATATTTGCATACTTTAATACTTGGAGAATATGTATAGACAATACCAGAAAGAAATGGCCTTTTGAATATTGGTTAGTGATTTCAAATACCCTGAGTTCATTAGAATAGTCAGCATTTTGTCTGGGATTGACTGACCAATAAAAATAGTAGAGATAAGCAAAGTAAACACGCTATGATTAATTAGCAAATATATGTGATATTTCTGAAAAAAATCTTGACATTTGCATAAGAGACTCTGGGATTGTGCACATTATATAACCATGAGGCCTGCTTAATGAGGGAATGTATTCTGAAGTGAGATTCTTTGATGTACCTGTATCTTTTAAGATGGCACTCAGTAGCCATAACCCCATGAACACTGCATTTTTACTGTGTTATAAAATATCATTCCCTTGAGAAACAGGTATAGGTTTTCCTCTGAGGAAGGTGTTGCACAGCATGGACTACACTCCATTGCACAGCTGCTTAGACTTGGTCCCATGGTGAGTAGTGAGAGATCTTGCAGAAGCAGGCCAGTAGCCACTGAATTATATACCCAGGAGTCAAACTCTTAAGATCCCCTGTTTGGATCTGGAGCTGTCTCCCAAGGGAAAGCCAGCACTATTTTCACGCCCCTAGGAGATCACTATGCATAAAACCGTCTTCTAGGTTCAGTGGTACTGCAAACTGTTGCAGAGCTGGGCTGGGCAGTAATGTCTGTATTTACTCAGGTCGATCAAAAGGTCAGAGGTAAACTCTCAGGTTTCACACGAGCTCCGTGTTGATGGAGGGCCAGAGAGGCCTCCTGAAGCCAGGATGGTGGCTGCATTCACTCTGCTTCAGGCAGTGCTGATACTGAACACATTGCTGATCCACTGGAGGAAATAGTGAAACTTTGTCCTAAGAAGGTGTAGAGGAACCCAGCAAAATAAGCAGTGCTGTTGTTCACTTCAACAGCCTTTCCAGCCACTCCGAATGGGAAGGGAGATGGCAGTCATGCCTTAAACCAAAACAGACTCCTTCCAGGGAGCTCTCCTCTGTATAAAAGTTTATCTCTCTCCCAAGACCATGCCTGGAATTTTCCATGTCATGTTTTCCTTTGCCTAAGCCTTTGTAAAGTAAACAGTGTTCATGTCTTCTAAACTGTGTTGTGAAATTTTGTGTCTAGTTCTCATCTTGTTGTGGTATGGCAGTGTTGCTATACCTACTTTCACAACGGTTTGCTACGCTTGGAAAAGAGGTTGCAGTTGTACAAGGTTTTGGCAATCAACAGTACACAGGGACGTGCAGGTAAAGCTTAGATTCATCTCCTTTATGGTGACAGGAGGTTAAGATAGCACAAATATTCACACATGTACTCTAGAGGAGTGAATGTAGTGACATTCAATTGATCCAGATATGGAATATGATCATGATAGCTGTTTGATGTTAATTGATTTCTTCATTAGGAATAGTTCTGATTTGCTTTTACTCCCCTCTGAAAGTATTCCTGCTAACAGCCTATGGAAGGTGTCCTGAGCTCCAGATGAGTGTTGACCAATGACCGCAGAAGCAGGTACAGCACCTGTGGATTAGACACGCTGTAATAAAGGTAAGCACAGGGCAGACCCAGAGCACAGTTCCTCTGTGGATAATCTCACAGGCATACAGTAAGTCTTATGTGGCCAGGGCACTCAATGTTGGAGTTGAGGACCTATTTAAAGTTGCAGGTATTGGAAGCTGGCTCTGGGCTAATGTCTTAAGATGGCACTGTGTGCTAAGAATAGTCTTTCCCCAAATGACCGAGGTCAGATAATATCATGTCATGGGCAGTAACTATGTAATTTCTTTAAAATGCTTTCCAACATTCATAGACAGCTGGTCTTCATCATTCTACCGACTGTAAAACACATCCTGAAGAAGGACTTGTTCCAGAGATAATGGTGTTGCTTATTAGCCACCAAATAATAGCATTCTGAATTTCAAAGGAAATTACTCTTTGTACCCTGTAAGTGAATCCTGAAGAACTGCTTGTCTTCAAAGCATGGTGTTCTGCAAGACCGTGGCAAGTGATCTGCAAGTGATCATGGAGCTAACATCGCCCTCACAGTATTTCCAATTAGAACTGTGCTGAAGATGCATGGTTGCCTACAGAAATTCTGAGAGTTAACATAGGCTGGAGGGATGAAAAATCTGGAGATCACCAAGTGAAGAACACCAGACTATGTAACCTCTGGGCGTTATGGAGGAGTGAAGATAAAATAAAAATGAACATTAATGTCTCAGCACTGCTTAATGTTATGGCATAAAATTAAAATGATACCATTCACTTCTAAGTATGGAACAATATTCTTTCTGAGAGGAATTGTTTTGACTATTATTAGAGATGTTTTAAAATAGAAGGCTTTTCTGTTCATAAATGTCTGTCTTTTTCCAGCTGATGTGAAGTGGATACCTCAATTCTATCTACTAGAAATAGTGTAAGACTTGAATATCTTACTGTGAAGAAATATTTCTAGCCCTTCCAGATGCAAGCTATAACTTAAAATTCAAGCATGCCACACACAGCATCAAAGAGTTTATTTCAAAGGAGAGCTGTCACTGCATATATTCTGCAGTTTCCGTTATTCCTGTCCCATCCCACACTAATATTAGTCATAGATCATAGCAATTTTAGATGTATTTCGACAGTATAAGTGCTGTACAAAAGGAATTCTTCTTAAACATTTGTAACAGAAATAAATACTGAAGAGGAGTATCATAAAATTAACAATTTTATCACCGGCCTCATTATTTGATAGTTATTTCATCTTCAAATTTTGATGTGTGTTCAGTGTAAGACAAACTGTATTGTCACTGTTTGCTTTTGAATAGGCAAGCAAAAAGGTGATGTGTCTCATCTATGTTGTGAAGTACCTGTTCTCTTTCGTGTGAACAGTGTGGTCTTTTATTACATTCTCTTGACATTGGTCCTGTTCTAGCAAGATTCCTCTTCTTTATTCCACTGTCTAGCCATGCTCACATCAAAGTACCAGTCCCTGAGGGAGAGGGAAGGAGGGGAGAAGCACATACGTTGCCTGCCAGGAGACAGAGAAGCTGGATTTATTTATATTGAAAGTGATAGAACAACCTGGTTTGAATGTATGAAGCAGCAAAATGGAAAATCTCGAGTTTTATCAACAATGAGGTTATTTTTTCCTCTACATGTTGAGTTTTGGTAGGCTTGTCTGATACTCAGCCATGATTCATAATCCAGCAAAATCAGAATGATATCTCAGAATACAATTAAAAATTATGTTCTGGTTATTACTGCAGGCCTATGAAGCCTCAGAGCCTGAACACATGTCCTATACTTACATCTCAGCAGAGGAAAATTTTCAGTGCTGGCATTTGAAAAGGCCATGGCAATTACATGAGATAGAGGCAAAGCATTCTACTGGCTGGTGTATGCTTCTCTAGAAGGTTCATAACCTTAGTGATTTTCAAGACAGGTTAAAGATGAAGTAATCTTCAAACAAACTATGATAATGTCACCCTATGTCCTTGTTGACATTGGTCATATTCCAGATCATAATTATTATCCAAAATGGTCCATAGGTCATACATGTTCATGAGCTGTAAGAGGCATTTGCATTCCCCAGCAGATTAGGTAACTGTGGTCTCTGCGACTGAAGGATTTACACTTGGTATAAAAAAAGAGTAGAGCTCCCCACAATCATCCTGTTTCCATGCTGCCTCTCACACTCCAACCAGCCTGTAAAATACAGCTGGATGGTGCTAAACACCAGGCATCATGGAGCTGCTCATTGCCTCAGATGTTGAAGGCAGCAGAGGAGCCGGTGTCCAGCAGGCTCTTGCTGCTCCTTGTCAGTGTAGACAGCAGAAAGAAATGTTACAAACCCTAAAACCAGAAAAAGCATGGTGTGGCATGTCTTTATACTGTATGTTGAGGTACTCTGCTGAATGCAGAGGGTGAGGAATTAGGCCCTGCTCCTTCTTGGTGCAACTGAAGATCTGGTTTTGTAGTTTGTTTTTTTACCCCTCTAGCCTGTCTTTGAATTCAGAAAAGGGCATTTTAATGTTGGTTTGTTTGAAAGTCAGCTGTTCCAGGAGCACAGAAAAGTAGGTAGGGAAGCAGGGAATACACAAACATAACTCCCTCTTCAGCTGGGGCTGAGGGGTGGGGGAATGGACAAGAGGAGGAAAGCATAATCAGCTCTTTTTCAAAGTGGAAGTACTTGCTTTGATCAGTTCTAGTGAAAAAAAAAGGGGTTAGTAAATGGTGATACTGCATTACAAGAAGTCAGTGAAGCTGCCCAGGAGCCTCCTGGATTGGTATCTCAGAGCTGTAGTGCTTTAGCAGGGGCATACACACAGCAAAGTTCATTCAGGGAAAGGCTGATGTTCCTCACACATCTTCACTTAACCTTTGCTCTTTGCCATTAGCAGAGACTCCCAGGAGACGACTGCCCTGACAGTGTAGCTCCATGTGCCTGTTCTCTATGGAACCAGCGTTTCCACCTTTTTTTGCATTGTAGTTACAAGTCATACCCCGATGCCTCACCACTACCTTCTCCCCTCAAAATATTTTCTCTTGGGCTGGTTTCTGACGTTTCAAAACACCTTTTTCCCTGCCTTTTGGACATCCCCTGTCCTATATACCTTCATGGCTATAAAGACTAAGCCTCTGTTGCTTTATTTAAAAACTGTATCTCTTATTTCTTATTGTCTTGACACTGTACTTCAGACCAGTAGCATATCTGTTTATTGCTGGAGCGTTATAGTAAGGAAGGATTAGAGTTGATACTAGCTGTGTCAAGGACCTGACTTCAAGCCTCAAGAGATTACCAGGCCTCCTGGCTACGTGACAAGCACTTCAAAATCTTTGTGAAGTACAAAGTATAAACAAGAACAAGAGTAAAAATGTAAACCAGGAGAAAGAGAATCAAGTCAGTCTTGGAGAGGGAGTGAGAGGGGGGAAAAGGGTAAAAGCAGATGCAGAGGGATGCTTTTTAGACTTTGGGTTAAACCTACCTCAGCTCTGCAGGCATCTGCAGCAGGCACAGAGAGCTCATGCTCACAGCTGCAAGCTAAAGCTAGATTTCCTCTTGCCAAAGAACAGTCAGGACAAAGAGGCTACCTTAGCCTACACTTTAATGAGCCAAATATTGCTAGGCCTCTGCAAACTGCCCCATTATATGTAATAAATTCATGGTATATTTACACTTTCAAAACATGGCAGCTCTGCTGTCTTTTTAGTTCAGTTTTAACAGCAGCTTGAAAGTGACTCTCCTTTTCTGCTTCCCGATCAGAGAATCACTTTGACATAATTTTTCTGCAGCAGCTCCTGCAATGAGGATGCATGCTTTGACCTCTTCTGCTTAGTTTAGTGGTACAATTTTTTCAGCTCTCTCCTCAGGAGTCACGCGTCATGAACTTACCCAAGAGAGACATATTATGACAAAATGGTCGTGACACGCTGTTACACACAGAGGCATGGAAAGAGACCTGAGGACATCATCTAATTCACTGCACCACCCAGAGTTAGGATCAACTATACCTAAACATTTATATAAACTGTTCTTAAAGGCACCCAAGGATATGTCTTAACAGCCATCTACTGTGATCTTCTCCAGTCCTTCATTGTCTTCTGTGTAAGAATGTTTTTTCATTATAGATATTAGGAATCTAATCCCTGCAGCTGCTTTTTGCATATTTTAATATTATCAGCACATTTTCCCTCAGCCTTCTCTTCTATAGGTTATATCACACTTCCTTCAATTCTTTCTTATAGGTTATGTTTTCGTGCCCTCTGACTATTAGAATTTCTCTTGTATATGCTTTCTCCATTTAGCATTGTCTATGCATTTCTCCATTCTTTAGCTCCTAAACTGATCACACTATTCCAGCTGAAGCTTCACTAACACTGAATAAAGTGGAAGGATTGCTTCAGTTACCTCATGCTGCCTCCCAGTATCACATTTAGCTTTCTCATAACAACGTGATGTTATTGCCTTATGCTCTGCTGTGACCTCCCATAACCCCTGTATCTCCTCCTGGTGAAGGTTTATATTTATGCAACTGATTATTCTTTCCTGTCTGCCGCATCTTTCAGGTCTCCCTTCTGTTTACTTTAGGCAGTACCTTCAATTTGTCAGGATTGCTTAGAATACTAATTTGTATTTGCCGTCCCTCCTGCTTAATGCCACGTGCAAATTGAGTAACCATCCTCCCTACTCCATCACCTCAATCATCAGTGAAAATATGAAGGGCCTCTGCTGATGTAAACTCCCATTTTGACAGTGTTTACTAGTAGCTACTCTCTGAGAGTAGTTGCTTATTTCCGTCTCAGAAGTTCCATCTAGACCACGTTTCCTCATTTTATTTGTGAGGATATCACTAGAGAGATTATGTTAAGAGCATCCCTGTGACTCCTATTTATCTCCACAGCTGCTGTGCTATTATCTCTGGGTCTGTGTTCTTTGAGTTAAAATTGTCCTTCTTTTTTTGTGTGTACAATATATTGATCTGTACCTGTGACTTTCTGCAATAAGAATTATAATAAAAGTAATAAATTATAGTAATAGAATTGCTCTTTTTTTTTTTTTT
>VXBO01002295.1:162327-197477 GCA_013400135.1 Rhinoptilus africanus
TTTTTTTTTTGAGGAAAGAAATAGCCGGTTGATTCGGCTTGTAGATTATGCCAGGAGAGGACATATCTGCCTATGCAATAGGTGTCTAACCTCCTGTTTTAATCCACGGGCATCTAGTCAGGACAGTCAGTTCAGTCTAGAAGGCACTCAGCTCACTCAGAGGTATACGCTAATGTCTAGTCAGATGAGTTGACGGGAGACGCGGTAGTCTCGACTGGATCTCCACTGGCTGCAGCGGGAAGTTAGACATAGGCCTGGTTCTGGGTGCATTGCTGTGAGCCAAATCCTGCCTGCCAAGTTCTGTGTGTCACACAGGATAATATACTGTATTCAGTATATTCTAGTCATAGTTTTGGTACACATTTTTAGGGTGCCGAAGAAAACCTGCAAGAAGGGTAATGTTTGCAGTGCAAATAGCAGTAATGCTGCAACACTGGAATTTGTTATTGCTGATCTCAGTTGCTACTTACAGTAGTGGGTAGTGATCTGGCATGCGAAAGGGATAGTGAGTCTTCCTAACCCTGACGTATGAGATCATCTTAAATTACTAATGTTGCTTACATATTTATAGTAATTGGGCTTTTTCCTGTGGGGGAAAAAAAAAAAAAAACAAAAAACCCAGCATGCACCAGCAACACCATGCATGCACCAGCAACACCAGCAACAGCATGATGCATGCACCAGCAACACTGCTAAAATTTGTTTCCCTTATAACCTCATTTCCTTTCAAAACTTCTTACAACATACACGAGAGGGAGGTTTGGATACTGGTATGACAGATCATTAAATGAGGAAGGATCTTTGCTACAGATGTAGTTTCAGCTGACAAAGTTTTTTCTGGAAAACAGTTCACCAAACAATTTACTATTTTACAGATATTCAGAGCCATCAGGATTTTTTCTTGCACAAGTAGAGAAAAAGACCAGGAATTTTTGAGAATCCAACAGAAATAAAATAAGAAAGAAGAGTAGCTCTGCAGGTTGCAGAATTACAAAGCCTATGTGGTTTGGATTTAGGCTTTGTTTTGTTGGTTTTTTTTTCCCAAAATGCCTCTTTGCCCTTCTGGACTCTCCTTTGTCTATAGCATGGTTGCAGACAGTTCTTCCCTGGAGGCATCACTTTACATCTCCTCTTCTACCTGTCACTGATTCTCAGCTGTAAAGACTTAAATATCATCTAAGTATGAAGCCAAAGGTAGATGACAAAATCCGCTCTTCAAAAGCCTTGGCTGCTAACTGAATATCTGAACTTTGCCTCCCATTTAGTTGCCCCAGCTGCATAAACTGTGATGCTGTAAGACAGACTCTCCTGGCTGAAGTTGTTGTAGACTGGCAAGACCAACCTTGTTTGTCCCTGACCAAACCTCACGTCAACTTACACCAAGTGCAAGAAGGAGCAAGAGCTCATAGTCATGGTATTTCACAAAATGTCATGAAATGACAGCAGTGTTAGAGCAACTCTGTTAACACACGTCATCGCTCTAGCTGCAGTGTTGGGACAGACCATCTGCACCCTGACACTGCAGCCCGGGCTCACTCTTACCACCAAACTTTTTAGTTCATCCCTGGGGCAGCAAGCTGGGGGCAGCTGTTATAAAATTAACCTTTCCAGTTGCTACCAGGCCTTCAACAGGGCATTTGGCACCTCTGATCCCTCGTTGATATCCGTGCAAGATCCTCAGCATCCTACAGCTGGCAGCTGGCCATCTTCAGTGTAAAGTTGATTATTAAAAAGTTTGCTGTCCCAAACATCTGTTCATCCCGGGAGCCTTGGGAATGTAAAAATATAGTGGGCAAGATTTGAGATTATGTCAGGCTCTCCTGTGAGGATGGTATATTACTGGCAGTTTAAGGTGTAATAAGAAAAATGGAGTGCTGTATTTTGCCTTTTCATGTTTTGTAGGTTTAAGGACCATTCCTGTCCCCTTCTGCTGTGTAGAGCTATCCCCTGGTGCTCTCCAGGACACCCAGGGTCTTCATCCTCCTAAGCTGACACAGGCCTTGACACCTTTACAGTATGAAACACAGGTTTTACAAGTGTGACTTTGTTAGACAAAATTGCAAGCCCTCACATGTCACTTAATTACAGCCCACTGATTTGGGGTTTGCATAAAGCCTTCTTCCACTTAATTTTGTGCATTCTCCAGCCTGCCAGATCGCACAGAAGGGATTGGAAGCACTGGGAAGGACATGCTTAGCAGTAGCTGCAAGCCTGCCAAATTTCCTTTCCTGAGCACAAAACTTGCCCAGAAGCCTGCTTCTTCATGCTTTCCACTGCCCTTCGCCCGTGCAATGTCCCTCCTCCCAGTCACACAGCCCCGGCGCTGCCCTCCCCATCCCACAGCCCAACACAGCCTTCTGCAGCCACGCAGCAGAACGTGCCAGATGCATCCGCTGTCCCGTGCTCCTCCTGGGCCGTGCTACGTCTCCTCCTGGAGCTGAAAGTCCGTGGGAACCTTTTAGACTGGGGTGAGAGGTGGACCTGACGGGAGTTTCCCTGGCCGTGTGGACCTACACAAGGAGTCTCTGGTACCATACTGTGATGCCGTACTCATCCTGCACTGGCAGCCAGGTGCACCCTGGAAACGCAACCTAAGCCAAGCTGGATCCACTCTCAGCCTTATGTCCCGTGTACGCAGGACAAAAGTCTTCTTCAAATGGTTTTCAAAGGAAACCATTTTTCCAGCTCGTGAGGAGCCTGGCTGTGAACCCGAGCTGTGAAAAGGGGGAGACCAAACCCGAGCTGTGAAAAGGGGGAGACCAGCTCTGCTTTCCTGGCTCTCTCCTCCTTTTTGGCCAGCTGCGCTCTTCCCCAGGAGCGGCGGTACGTGAGCTCCACCTAAAGGCTCAGCCCCGGCCCCGGCTCTCTGCCGGTGTCTGAGGAGGGATCCGCAGGGATTTCGTCATGCCCGAGCCTCACGCTGTGCTCCGCCTCCGGGGAATAGCGCAGGTTACTCGGGAAAATGTAGGAGCGGGGTGGGGAGTGCCCTTTGCCTCCGGTGCAGCGGGGGTCTGCCTTTACCACCTTTTCTTGTCTTGCGTTCGAGGCCAGTCGTGCAGTTACTTTGTCTGACAGCACTGGCACTACTGAGGTTTAAACACATAAAAAAATATATTTATGAATATAGAAAAGTAGATTTGCGTGTGTCTCTGTATGTTTCTTTTTTATGTTTCCTTGAAAGACTGTAATATAAATCATTTCCCCCACAGCTGTGACTATCCAAGGCTGGAAACTACAGCTTTTCCCCATCCTAGAGTAAACACAGCCTCATGTACATGCATGTGTGTGTACACAAACACATATGCATGTACCTGTATCTATCATTACAGTTTAAGGAAAAAAAATCTCAAAGTCGTCATTAGTGAGTTGCCGACACCAGGTGACAAAACAGATAGCCCCAGTGTCCCGGGCTCTACAGTGCCTGCAGATGAAAAACTAGAATTAGCACATCATGCAGTCCTTGAAACAAGATGCAAAAGACAAAAGAAGTCTTCAATATAGAGGAGGATGATGCATATACTTCCCCCCTGAGGCTGCATCCAAATTGGAGAGTACAGAGGAAGAGAGGTGAACTCCTCATTAACGCCTCAAGGTGTTAAAGGCAGCAGCAAATATAAACAAAGAAACAACATGGGAGAAATTAGGAAGCACCGGGATGGGTTCACCCAGTGTAGGGACTCTCTTGCACTTCAAAAGGAATGAAATATGCACGGCGGTGAAAACTTTAGTCCCTGGAGTGATAATATTTGAACATAATTTAGCTCATATAAAATTAGAATCAGCTAAGTCTGCACAGTCTTGCTGCAGCAGGTCACAGGTTTCTTCTTCCAGCATCCCATTCCCATTCGCTGGGAATGTTTGGACATACTCTGTATGTGACAATGTGGAGATGTGTCTGACCAGCAATGGGATCCCAGCAGCACGATGGTTTCCACATGTTAGAGGTGCAGGGTGGGTGAGGAGGAGCAGGGCAGGTGAAAGGGATGAAAAAAATGACCATCTAGAATTTTCAATACTATCCATGTGAATCCTGTAAATCTAATTTTTAATACACTCAGACATCTGCCTGGGACATGTTCATCCTCAGAGCTTCAGGCAGAAGCCTCTGTGACCAGTAGAGGTTTTCTCTGCCTTTTATACAGGGACTACCTGGAGCTTGCATTTGCGTAAAGTCACTTGGCACACAAAAAAACCTCAAGTCCAAAGAGCAGCCTAGTTTTTCTGCCAAAGCTCGGAGCGTGCTTAGCTCACTCTGACTGCATTGTGTTTAGGGGCAACCGCTTCTGTGGTTGTACCACCTCCCTTTTGCACAGCTCCTGCATGGACTGATTCCAGACCTTCCTCCACTCAACCATGGGATTTGACCCCCATCTGTTACAGAGCTGTGAAATGATTCTTTCAAGGGAGAGGGCCTTCTGCCTCTCCTCCTGAGTATCAATCATTTTGGAAGCAGAACTAGACCCAGCAAGACAAAGTCTCTAGTGCTTCGGGTAGGAGGCTGCGGGAGATAAATCCTGGTGGATGACATACTGCTTCTCTCTGGGTTAATCCTCTGTTTTGTACAGAGATTACCTACCCTACACAACATCAGTGCTAACCTCCGTTAGTTTTTGTGTTAGTAAGTCTTGAGATCCATGCGGAGCTTGGCATAGCAGTTGTGCATCTGAATGAAAACAGCTCTAACTCAGATCTGGCCCTTTAATCCTTCCTAGAAAAAAAAAAAAGATGAGATAAATATATGTAGATTACTTGTGAATGTGATTAACTGCTTTTAAAAAGTGGTTTCAGTGGACTGTACTGTTGATCGACATCTAAAGGAAGTATTAATTCTGACTGGAACAAATGATAGATGTCCCTTTGTCTTTTCATAAAAGTTTTTGATTCCTAGACCTCTCCCAAATAGTGTATTAAGAAAAAAATAAAAAAAGGCAAACTAAAATATTTTGAAATATGCATTCTCTGTGCAGGCCAAACAAGATTACTTATTCTCATTAGTGAACTCTGATCTTTTGTATCTTCATGTACATAAAGATTCTTCTTCATATCATAGAAGCACCAAGGACCATTTTCACCGCATTAGCCTGCTAATAGAGTTTGCAGACAAGGGATTACCTGTCCTTTCTCTTTTGAACCATAAATAAAGATTGTGACTCCTTGCTTGGGTGTCCCTTGCCCCTGTTCCTTTTTCCACAGCCTTTGTATTGTAAATGACTACAGAGTCAAAGAAAGGAAGGCACACCCTCCCTGACCTTTTTAATGGCATTTGGATTTTTCAAAAATACTTATGGCCCAAGTCAGAGGAAAAAATCCTTGTTTCCTACATTTAATCCTGTTTCTGACAAATTCAGTAAGAAACCACTGTCTTTATACAGGTAGGATTAGGCACTGAAAAGCCACTCACCCACGGGAGGAAACTCAGAAGCATCTCTTTTCTCATATCAGATCCTAGGAACTGAGGTGAGAGACATGAATCAGCAGAGCATCGGACTATTCCTATGAGACAGCAACCTCCCATCTTTTATTTTGCTCCTCTTTCACAAAAATATTCTGACTGCTTCATGGCAGATCTGCAAGGACTTGCTGAATAGGTCTCAGCTAAGGCTCACGTGAAGACCCAGCACAGGCTATGGTGTACCATGGATGTCACTGAACTTCACCTCTCTGTTATTGCCACAAGCGCTGTGACAGTAGCTTACAAAAGCCCTGATAAAGGCCACCAGGAGACAGCCAGGCTCAGGGTCAATTGTCTGGTAGAAGTTCTCCAAGCTCAGAGGGCAAGGTGAGATGTAAGGAAAGTCAGTGGGGACATCTCCAAGAAAGCAGTGAGCTCTTCAGTTTAAAGATTCATATAAGGCTTGAACCAGCAAACCATTTTTGTATCTGTGCAGCTATAAGTACCTAAGAGACCCACTGCAGGTGGGAGCAGAATAATTAAAATTTGCTAGGCCATGGCTTGTTTTACTCTAGAAAATCACAGATTATTTCTGATATAGGCACAAAATGTATTGGCATTATAAGGCTTTTCTTACAAGCAAAAGGTACCAGCAAAGGTCTGGTGTTTCCCTCTGGTATCCATGAGTGCAATGCCTCCAGCTCAACTGTAACACCACCACTGCTGGGACTGGTGGCTTTCAAAAGTAAGCCAAGCTGGACTCAAAAACTTAATGTGAAAAAAAAGAGGGCATAGGATGGTGACAGTCGAAAGCCTGTATCACATCTCATCTTGAGCAAACCACAGGATGGTCACCGCTGAACCAACCTTTCTGGGTGAGGTGCAGTGAGGGGAAAAAAGGAGAAAGCCTTCTCATTCCAATCCCTGGGAGAGGATGCGTTAGCAAAGACAAAGCCCCCCAACATTATCTGGACAACTAGACATTGCTTTCCTTGTTGTTCAATTTAAGAAGGACTTACACGGTAGTCTGACTTGAAAAACAGAGCTTAAGTATCCAGAGTGGTGTCAGGCCAAGAAATCAGGAAGCCATTTCACCTCTAAGCACCATATAGACTCTTTCTCACGCCTTATCCTGTAGTTTTTACCTGAAGCCTCATTTTCTTTTGCTTCAATATGCCTCCTGAATTTTGACATGGGTAGCATGTCAAAAGTCAGCACTTACTTGCCTAAAATACTCATTAAAAAGTATCAAAATATGGATTTATAAATTACTTTGGGGCATTTGGTTTTTAAGAGTACTTCCTCCTTTTCTTAAATATCAATATGAAGACTACCTGACAAAGCCAAAAGGAGAATTTGAAAGTTTGATTCATTGTTTAATATCTGATTCTAGCTATTTACAAGTATGTTTTGTCTCGTCAGTCATAATTTCTGTTATATTCCCTCTGTGCATTTATTGGACTCAACAGTTAAATTAGATAATGTTGAATTCACCTCAACAGTTATGCCTGGAAACAGCCTTTGTGGTCACAAGGCAATGATTTCACTAGAGGAACCGGGCAAAAGTGGAAGGAATGTGGGGTGTGAGAGGGCAAAAAAAAAAAGCTTTTGTTGAAACACAAATGTCTTCTGTGAGACTGATTTGAGCAATTATAGCTCTGGCACTGTGATAGTGAGGGGATGTGGGAACAAATACCAGCCAGGCTCTTCTCTCACTATAAATATTCTTTGGTTTTCTAAATTGGCTCGGGCATGGTCTCTCCTCGAACCCCTCCTCTCTCCTCGCCAGAGCACTGTGATCAGGTCCGCGCTGCTCTGCCGCATCCCACAGCCATGCAGAAACACTGCAAATTGTGGCCCGAATTTCGTGTCGTGGCCCCCCTGGCATCCCATTTTGCACCAGCAAAAAAGGCGAGCGGCAGCACAACCCAGGGCGGGGGGGTGGGGGAGAACAGGACACGCTGGATATAGCAGTAACCCTTAAAATATTCCCTATCCCTTAAATAACAGCATAGCATTGCTTGTGCGCAGCAGTGTCTGTACCCACGCTTAGAGGTCACGCATATTTTGTGGTATAGTTATTTGGTTATCAAAGGTATTGCTGATATTTAGGATAAGGACTGGAATTTTCTATATATAATTAACAGTAGGGGGTGGTGCTTTTTTGGATAATGGGATTTTTAGATGCTGGATGTTGAAAGATATTGGAAAAGGGATGCACATATGATCTTTCATATAAAGTAGTCTGGTGATAATGCCCAGCTCACGCTCCCATCACTCTCCCTTTGATGTTCAGATCATGCATCAGATGTGAAGAGAATGACTGACAGTGCTGAAACAACAAGTGGTGTCTAACGAGCTCAGTGGGGCTCATCACTCCCGGTTTTGACATTTTAATCTGAGCCCGTCAGCTTCTAACAGTTTGATACACCCTTTTGTTTGCCCACAGCTCTGTGTTGTTGAAAACTGGCCATTTCCAAGTCATCTCTGGAAGACAGAGACAGTCCTTCCCATGTACCACAAACCTCTCTAAACAGTGTCTATGGGTGTATTTGTCCCTTTTTGGTTCCCACTTCTGACTGACAGCCATCCAGCTCCAGGATTTAGCTTGAAAGGCCAGTATCTGACACCTGCCTTAACATCCCGTATATATTCCCCATGAGGAGGCAGTGACAAAGGAATCTGGCTTTGCCCAAGCAGCCACAGTAACTCCTATGTAGACCACAGGATGATTGCCCTGCCTGGCAGACCTTGAGGACCCCCTACAATGTCAGTGCACATCCCCAAGCTGCTGCCTATGGTATTTGCGGCAGACAGACTGGATGGCGCTGAACAGATGCACCAAACGTTGGACTTGGATAGGACTTAGTGAAAACTTGGCAGTGCTAGGTTAATGGTTGGACTTGGTGATCTTCCAACCAAAACTCTTCCAGTGAAAACGATTCTATGATTCTATGACTTCTGCTCTATACCATGGGGCCCCACCAGACATTGCTGTGCAGGGGAGATGCTCCAGCCTCTCCCAGAGAATAACTGTGGGACTACACTTGCGGATGCTACTGAGGGGTAAAAATTGCACTGACTCTGAATCCTTGCACTGCAAAGATGCTCCTGGCACCTTCATGACTTCTATCAAAAAATGTCTTACCCAGGTTTATGTGAGCATCACAGACGTATTGCTGACTGACTGGATACACTGCCGTTTAAGGACATAAGAACTGTAATACATTACGTTGTTTCCTTGCAGTCACAAGAAACTATGACTGAATCTTTCTAAAAACCTTATGCTGATGGAGAAGGTACAGATTTTTTTCTACAAATACCATTCCGAAACTTGGAATCCTTTGTTATTTTGAGATCCTCTCACCCTATCAATGACTGCAGATCATTCAGCTCCTCGGGGCATTTCTTTCTGCAATGGTCCTACAGGGGAAAGTAGCTAATGTCCTTGCTTGCTTCTTACAGAGAAGCCCTAGCTACCCCTGTTCTGCAGGACCCGGCAGCTCTGATACCCTGGCTGTGGGACAGTTTCACCTGCGGGTGAGGTCTGGGCTCATACAAACCCTGTCACAGCCTCCTACATCCTTGTGTGCGCACAAAGGATGCATGAGTGATTGGCCCAGCCAAGAGCTGTGTGATTCCCTGAGCAGCGGCCAAGCTGGATGGTGAGTCAACCAGGACCCCAGGTAGCAGACCATTAAGTAAATCAAAACACAGACTTTGTGGTCCAGTGGATAACGCTGAGAAACAGACTGTGCCTTAGACTTCCTGTGGGCACATCAGTGCGATTCCCCTGTGTCAGGGATTGCCTGTCTTTAAAAGGCAAAATGGTACTCACTCAATGGCCTCAGAGCCATAGATGAAAATAAGTCCTAGGTTTGGTCATTATTCTTGTGGCTCTGGCTCTGTATGTCAACAGGTCTATCCAAGTTAAGAAAAGACTCCATTTAGTACGTGTCATTTTAATCTTTGATTAGTTTTTAGTGTTTGAATAATGGCTTTTGTGGCAGATATGACATGTCACATTTTCAGGCTTTTAGAGGGGAATAATGAGTCTCATGACCTTTCACTTCTCAGGATTTGCTCAGCCACTGAACTGTGATGCTGCATTCTGCAAATAATCACTTCAGCTAGCTCGGGCTGGGTAGTCCCCGCTCTAAATTTCTTATCCAGTTCACTTTTCAATGATTTATTTGCAATTTCTGCTAAACCACCCTTAAAGTTATCCAGCGCTTGGCTGCTAGATCAGTAACAGATAACCCTTGCCAACAACACAGTTTGTTTTGAAGGCCAGTATAACTAGGAGACTTAGAATAAATTGGTAGGTTAAGAGGTTGTACGTGGGAACTGATGCCCATCCTCTGTCAAAACGCCAACTCCCAGAGCGTGGTGCTGTCATCCAGCTGACTTTCCTTTCTGTTCCACTGGTGCCCTTGGCCCAAAGTAAAAGCACCTCTCTGTAGTCAGAGCTGAGCCTGAGAAAGAAGAAACTCACAAAAATATCCTTTCAGAGAAAAGAAAGGCTTCTTAAAAACAAGTCTTTGTGCTTTTGCCTTTGTCACAGCCCACACTTCGGTACTGGCACCATCCAGGATATTTTACACTTCAGCTGTCAGATCCAATCCAGCCTGGTTAGTACTGTCCTCATTGTAATGTACACTGGTAGCATCGCCGTCACCTCAGGTGGCTTCCTGGGAGCCTTCCCGGACAGCAGCATCCCGATCCCCCCACAGCTGTGGCAGGTACGTCCCTAGGAGTTGCACTCCTCGCAGTGGCAGGAGAGGATGTAGCGGTAGGTGGCAGTGAGCCGCATCCCCCCCGAGCATCGCAACCGCATGGCCTTCAGCTTGGAGGTCTGGGGCCGGCAGCAGTGGCAGGTGGAGCGGAAAGGCTGCTTCAGGACAGTGCTGAAAGAAACCATGGGCTCCGAGCGCGACGTCTGGCTGCAGCGCCCTTCGCAGCGAGCCAGCAGCACCATCTGCGAAGAAAAAGAGACGGGTTAGGAAACGTGCCCCCATGGCTTGCCAGCACACAGCTAACAATGGCAGATGGGCACCTCCCTCTAGTATGGCTGGTCTTTCCTCACTCACTGCATCTCCCCACCTCGGCGAGGGCACCGAGCCCCACACAGTGCATTGCCCCTCAGCTGTGCCTGAGAGAGCAGAGGAGGTAAAGCAGGCAGGAGGAAAAGAGGGTCTCCTCACGAAGTCCCGGGCACCAACACCAATAAGAACTAAGGGCTCTAGTTTTCTGAAAGCTGACCTCAGGGCTCCAAACGATCACAGACAGCCCTGCTTTCCAGGCACAGTGACTGCAACTGTGACTTGCTGACCCCAGATTTGTGGCAGCCAAGCCCTTAAATCATCAGCCAGACTGATGCTTTCCAACTTTCCAACATTTTGAGTGTATATACTTGTGATCAGCAAAACTGGTCCTTGGGGCCAGTGAATGTCTCAAATGATTAGATATATAAACATATACAGTAGAAACATAAAGAAGAGGCTCAGTTTACTGCTTCTCAAGAAGTAGGTTTCTAGATCCCTTCTTTTACAAGATTTTTTTGTAAAGTATTTGCAATTATATTTGTGTGTATATATATAATTGCATAAGTTGTATCTGTATAAAATGCAGTGGAAACGTAAACAAGATTAACTCCTTGACAAATATGAGGGTTCACTAGTGAGCTTTTCCAAAAGCCGTGCAAGCTCCATGGCTCTTCACCTCCTGAGTTCACCATCTGACCTGTGATCAGAGCAAGGTAACTTGCACAACGGGAGGTGCTAAGGAAGGAAAGCCCATGGGGAGTCACCTACTCCCCTTCCCAACAACCCTTTGTTGAGCAGAGGAGAGGGATAGAGTCTCCTAAGTACTATAGAAAACATGTAAAGGATCTTCTATAGCTCAGGAAATCATGTACTTAGAAACAACTGTTATCACCTTGATAAGGGTTGGATGTTGGACAAGTTTAAACAAACTCTTATACTTTCATAGGGAATGAAATATTATTTAAGTCCAGATCAGCCAATTCTCATTAACCAACACAAACTTCAAAATCAACTTATTGTATCATCCGAACAAGGTTAAAATGTGACAGAGGTGAGAAAGCAGGCAGTAAAACAGTCATAAGTCTATCCTACAACCAAGGAAGAAAATTACATTTTAGCCATGCTGCACATATCTCTTGGTTTTTCCACACAATCTAAGAGGATAACGACAAACATGACAGCAAATATTTTACAACATTAAACACTTCTTCTTTCACTACACACTATTAATTGTCTGCAAATCTCCAAGTCTTGCAAGCAGGTATGCCAAATGTTTAATTTTCTCTTTAGCCAGAGCCATGAGGAAAGATGAGAGAGAAAGAAAGAGAGAATATTCCTGGTACAAATACCGGCACTTCCCGTGTCTATGGGAAAGGCACTGATCATCCATAAAGATCATGCTTTGTACTGTGCTTAAAGATGGATCTTCCAAGAGTACTTGCATACTAAATGATTTGCTTGAAAATGTATTAATATATTAAGACATACAATTCAGTCAACACAGACAGATCAGATAGAAGATGTCTTCACGACCTGATGATCTGAGGTTGGTGCCATCTTGTTCCTCGGTTGATATTAAAAGATGGGTTCTTGTGGCTCTCCAATAATTTTACCGTCTTTCATGATTTGTAGCATAAATTTATGGTCCCTTTCCTGTGATGCTGCCTATTCATAAGCAAATTTGCTTCAGCTGTTTGTAGTAGCATGGCAGGAAGAAAATTGCAGTGTACTGTTGAGCCACAACCCAGCTTTAGACGTATCAGCTATGTCAAGCTCTTTAATACCAGTGTCTTTAGTATATATGAGAACAGGGAAAGGGATAATTATTACAGAGCTAGCAGGTAAAGATCCACTTTTGTCCTCTTATAAATAAAACTCACTTCCCACAGCGACAGGCAGGCAGCTCGTGAAGAGCTACACAGGTACCTAATGCTGCCTGTATTGCAAAGGAAAGACAGCAGATTGGGACATTTTTAAAAGTTAGTTTCCTTCCTGGCATCTTGACAGGTCTTGTTAGGTCCCCCACTTTGACCAAGCTCACTGGACTGTGAGAATGCTCTGTTGCAGGCTATTCCCATGAGTTTGGCTGAAGGGGAAGGTGAGGAGCAATCCAATGGTGGCTGGCAACTGCTCAAAGGGGAGTTGCAAAGACCACAGTGAAACACTCCTCAGGAGTGGCAGTGGGGGACGTGCAATGGCCACAAGTTGCTTTTTGGGAGGTTCAGAGGACCTCCAGAGTCCCTTCCAACCATCATTTCTATGATTCCATGATTTCAGCCCAAATGTGACAGAACACATTGCTGTATGATGGAGGTGACTTCTAATTGTTGAGGCTTCTGGAGCTAGAACAGGTAGTCACTCTGGTACTGTTACGCTAGGGACTTTTTATGGCACAAATACGCTCCTGTATCTGCAGGTACATTCAGAAATGCCAGGATAAAAACAAACCAACCTCCGAGGAATGCGATTAAGGATTAAGAGTTGCAACAGTGTAATTATAGAGCAGAATTAGCTGATGTGCTAATATCTGTGTCTGAATACATTTCTTGTGAACAGCAAGCCTTCTTAAGCAAAACCAGTATTTCTTCAATGTGCAACTGCATTTATAATAGCTTAGCAAGCCTTGTCTTTACAAACATGTTTTATTCTGAGGAGACTCTAATTTTAATCTTCAATTTTTCTGGCTACTTAAGTTTTTCATAAAAGTTTGGTCAGTATTCTTATCATGTAAAGTTACATGGAGTATTGGGTTTATGTTCTAGTTTTGCATTACAGTGTAATTTTTTACAATTGTCACTGCACCATGGTTATGAAGTCAAGCTTGCAGGACAAAAAAATTTCAGATTTCCCATTTTGATAGCTTTTTAAACTTCTGGATTAACCTCAAGTCCTCAGAAAAATTTCATCTCCTCCTCCTCATAAATCCAGAACAGCACCAGCGGATTTTGGCAGGTGTGCAAATGAGCTGAAAATAGCATGTTCTTCAAAAGCTTTGCTTTGCCATATATCAATCACACCAGCTGCTTATTGCATCGTATACTGTAGCGCAACAGAGATTATCGCCTAAATAATTAGTAATGCTATGATGGAATAGCACAGTAATACAGTGAGGGTATATATAGTAAAAACATGTGGGTATTTTATAGCCTGATACACGTGCCTCTCGAATCCCTTTGTCTCCCGCACATGTGAGCCCGGGACTGTCACCTTGCATTGCTGGATCCGGAAGCACAGCATGCTACAACGTAGGAACCATGGGAGGTCTCACATGTATGAGCAGCTAGGGAAAAACAGGTTTTCTTACTTAAAGTCAGCAGTCTCATAGGTATCTGGATGGTCACAAAAGAGAGCAAACTGAATCTGAGGCAATATTTGACTCCGACCATTTGAGCTGCATTCTGGAAATTCAGAAGTTGTGAACTGGTTTGATATTAACAGTGTTTGTAGTCCTCCTCAGCAGCAAGCTGAGCCCCAAGAGCAGATGGGCTGAGATTCAGGAGAACAGACTTTCACACAGTATCTGTGGCCTGGCTACAAGCAAACAATACTGAAAATCTCCTGAGCTACCTCGTGAGAAAATGTCTTCAAACATCTGCTAAATCTTTCTTCATCTGGTCTGTGTGTCTCTGGGCTGGATTCTTCAGTGCGAGGCTGTGAGTGGTAGCACACTTCTGGCACATCTGGAGGAAGCGCTCGTGACAGCCAATACCATAATTTAGGAGGCTCTGATTGCAGTGGCGAGGTGATCCAGCACATGGAAGACCAGTGGGTCAGGCAGAATCCAATATGGTCAGAAGGGCTGACCTCATTAGCTGACACAAACGTTTCCTTGAAGTCAAAGGAAAACACTGTTTTTCAGGAACAAATGACCTTCCATCCCTCCTTTGTGTCTCTGTTACACATTCTGTTACTATAATGGAGCACGTTTCTGAAGGCTTTGGAAACCTGTTTTCAACATCTGCCTGAGGTCACAAGCAAGAGGGATTTTAATGATTAAATTATATTGGGTGGATGTTTCCAAGTGTAACAAAACTGCTTCCCATGTGGGTACAACTGGCAGCCTCCACAGAGAAGCACGATGGACATAATCCTTTTTTAACCAAGACGGACAGCAAACGTAATATGTCTTGCAATTTCTGAATCCGTTTTTAACTTCTGTAATTCTATGCTGCACTAAAAGGGAAAACATACGGAGTGAAAAAGGATGGCTTGGTGGAACCAATATATCATGCCAAAAAAGGGCAAAGTCTCTGCTTGACATCAATTGTTGGTCCAAGCTTCACAATGGAAACTCAGTGGAAGCAAGAAGTACCACAATTCCCACAGCTACTCCCGCAGAACCTTCCTTTTTTTGACTTGTTTATATTTTATCACAATATATATAGGAACAGACATTACGTCTAATTTTCATTAGCAAGTCTAATATTGGTCTGTGTTTATATGCTAGATCCAGAACAGAAGCCATATGTCTAGCAGGATGATTCAGATCCCTGAGACCTTAAAAAAAAAAAAGAGCTCTATTTAACAAACAGAGAGAAGTTTTCTAGGAAATGTCAAAATTATTTCGCTTTGTATGGGAACTGTTTTCATTTTCCACTTCATGAGAAAGCCCATACAACTTGAATACAAACTCTTCTTGAAACTGTTGTGGAATTTGGGAAGCCAAGAGATGTGATAATGTTTTCAAACATGATTTCCATTAAAGGCTTGATTTAAAAAGAGTCACTGACATTTTTGCAGTCAGAGTTACAAATATTTATGTCAACACCTTTTTCCTCAAAGCTCAGTTTTGAAATAGTATGGTTTTCATTACAATGCATTCTGTGTTCTCATTTCCATCAGTCCCACTCCCAAAGCCTGATTGCTTTTCTCTGTCATTAGGGACACTAAGAAGTTGAGCAGTCGGTGGGTTTCCTTCCTTCCTTGGGCTGTGTGGGGAGCAGTGTCCTGAGCACGGATGAAAAGTGTGGCCAGAGGTGAGGCACAGGCTGGCCGTGGGACAGGCAGGATGATGTGGAGCTGCAAGACTGGCAGTGCTGGGGCGGTAGCCTCGGGGTGAGTGCCCTCCTGGCCCAGGGACAGGAGGGTTTGGCCATGGCAGTGACCACAGGAGAGCCAGCAGTGATGCAGGGCCAAGCGGAGGCAAAGACATGCTGTGGGAACCCGCTGCAGCCGGGGAATGGTGGCAGGTAGATGATGGCTGACGGGAAAGAAGAGACCCTTTGGCATGGCAACCCTTTGGCCCTGGGCCAGAGGAGCTCCATCCTTCATCCTCCAGGACTGAATTGCCTCAGGGCTGGTCTGGGATCTGTTGTGTCCTCTTTCGTCTGTGGCAGAGAGTTCAGGGCAGTTATACCCTCCATTTCTCACCACCCTGGTGAAGTCACAACTTGTTACTCATTTGCTCTTCTGCGTATAGAGGTGTAGAGGGAGATCCTACGCAAACGAGAAGACCAAAGGGCCTCTGAGGGCTACCTACCATCTTGCCTACATTACATACCACAGATCCTGCTGTTCTCTGGCAGCGCAGAGAGACAAGAACAAGAGCCAGCTGGGTGGAACATCCTGGACCAAACCATCGCAGTAGCTACGGCTTCTCAGGTGTAATAGGCAATCTGAATTGCCGGGGAAGGGAGTGGTGCTAGCACTCCCCCCGCCAGGGCATAAAATCCACCCACTCCACCCACACTTTTCATCTTTGCCTCGCACTGGAGTCAACTGGAATAAAATCAATACATATATTTTAAAAATAATAAAATAATAAGAAAATCAATCAATATATATTATAACTGGATGATTCCCAGATGGTAAGAAGGTCTAGTCTAGGCTAAAAGCAAAACAAAGATTATTGCATGATTTTACCACAATTAATGCATGATTTTATTGTTTGAACTCAAGAGCTGTAAGGCAAAAGCCTCTGATCTCCCACCAGCCTCCCATCACTCTCTTACCCAAGAGAGCTGGCAAAAGCATTGGCGCTAGCAGTTGTTGCCTTTCCTTCATCCAGGGATGTGGATACATAAGGCACAGCCACTTTCCACAGGGCAGAGGGATGATCCAGGCAGAGACCGTACATCTGAATATGCACTGGGTTAACTCAGCAGGAACACATTAGGACAAGACAAAAGGGACCAAGAAGGATTTTCCTATTGTTTCTCCCCATTCTTCTTCTCCACACAATGAAATAAATGACTGTAGGCTACATGCGCAGGCTGCTAAGCCATTTTGACATAAAATTTTTCAGGCTTGAAATCTCAAATGAAAGGCAAGCTTGTATTGCCTTCTGCTCTTCAGCCCTACAGTAAACATCCAATTGCCATTCTGCATGAAAACAAAGGCCTTGAAACTAAATGGGAGAAAAAAAAAATAGCAATGTTTTTCACATTCTTTTTTCATTACCATTTTACAGCTTGATTCTTTCTCTCAGTTCTTCAACTCAAAAGTTGTAAGTTTATATGCTCCAGGTTAAAGACTCACTTGAAGGAGAGGGTGACTGGGATGATCTAAACTTTCAAACTAGTTCATCTCCTTGTCAGTCAGTGGTGGCTAAGACCCCATCCTCCTCCTTTGAATCTTTTCATTTGCTGCACGCTAGCTTCACCATCACGGTGTGTTTCTCCTTTTGAAAAGGTGAAAAGAGAGTCAAGAGCCTTTCTCTGCAGACCCAGTTCTGATGTACACACTCAGATGTTTTGACATCTGTGTGTCCCTGCAGTTGGATTTTGGTAATAAGGAATTTGTGCAGAGAAAAATCACCCGGAGCAGCTCATTTTAACAACTCTGACAAGCTGCGAAGGGGTGAGAGAAGTCCTTACCTTTGAGCTACACTTGTAGAGGGGGTGGCTGATGGAGTCGACGTAGTGATGCCTCATACAGCGGCTGGGGTCGGAGTCGATCATGAAGGAGCTGTCTGTTTTGCTGTCCGTGTCTCCCATCATTGCAAGGAGCGAGAGCATGGAAATCGAAGCTGCAAGTACATGATTTCCCATTGTCGAGGAACTTCTCACTGATAACAGCAGAGGGAGGTAGAGTTTTAAAAAAATTCCAAATACGGGCAGCCAGTTCCTTTCCAGGATGGTGAAAAGTCTGGTTTAAGTCTCTTAGCTGTCATTCTTCTTGAGTTGGAGTTTGCTGAAATTGTAATCCGTCAAAGAATCTCCTGGGTAGCTGGAATAAAAACAACATAAATCACAATCCTGACCAAAAAGAGCTCTGGAGAAAACCAGACATAAGTAGTATTAAGGCGTACAGGATTTTCACTAACCAAAATATACGCTTTGAGTGAGCATCATTCCCACAGTAGGTAGAGTATATGGCATTAGGAAGGAGAAGTCAAGGCCTTGTTACTTTAAGCATTTCTCTATCATTTTACTGGGAAGAACCTTTTGACTTCTAGCATCACCAGTGGTGCAATGCCATTCTTTTTCACTTGGTGATGTCCCTAATGTGTTCCCCTCAAAATTGGTGATTAGTAACACATTAGAGATTTCTGCAAATTGAAAGGACTGTACATCCACCCAAAGTGTCAAATGGGAGCAAAACTAGGCTGCCTCCTGCATTACAGATGGGAATTTCTGGCCTAGGAAGCACGTGGAAAGGCTGGACGCAGACTGAACCCCAGCTTTAGGGGCCACACGCTTGTTTTCTGCAACCCCTGCCCTGCAAGGACAAGGGGCACCCCCAGGATGGAGAGATGCTGAGGGTCTGAGCCCAGGCATGAGCAAAGTGGCCCCCCAGGAAGATTGCTGAGCGCCGACTTATACTGCATGGGGGAATCTGCACCTAGGTCTCAGGCTTCTCTAACTTCCCAAGTACCAAACTCACGTGCACACAAGTGGGCATGCTTTGCTTACTTACTCGTCTGGCTGCACTTCCTCAGTGCCAGTCTCTTCTCCAGTAATTAAAGAGCAGCATCTGAAAAATACATTATTTTCCATAATATCCAAGTACATTCCAGCTATCCATTGGGAAAAAAAATATATGCAGGTCAGGTAATGTGAATATCCACCCAGGCATCTGGATTTCTGGTGCGTGTTGGAGACCAGGAGACGCTCCAGAAAACAGGCACAGGACAGCCCCTGAAATGCTGTTCAGAGCTCTGTACCAGCAGGGAAAGGAGGACATGTCCCTGGGCTGCTTCATCACAGCCCCTTGATCCTTCTTACAAAGCCTGTAGTCTCAAATGGATTATTTAATTTCCCTTTTACTACAAACAACTATAGCTTGAAAGAGCTGTGAATTATCCATCTAAATATAACCTGCTGAAGCAAATGATAGTCATAAGTAAAGTTAAAAGCACAAGGACTTCCTGAAGAAACTTCTGATAAAATGGTTCCCTGGTCACGCAGAAACGCTCCCCCAGAGCCTCTTGCCTATTTCAAGAGCTGATGTGTGTGCCTTTATTGCCTTATACAAACCTCTTTCAAAGCTGTTTTCTGATTTGCTGCTGATACTCTAAACGGACTGATACTCATCTCCCAAACAGCCTGAAATTACGAGGCCTCCCCGCCAGAGTGCTTGATGATTTGTGTATTGCTTTATAGCTTGCTCAAACGCTTTTGTGAGAGGAGCGCATAGCAGTGAGAAACACGTCCAGAGTTCATCCAAGCTGGGAGTGGGGACTTGTCAGGCTGAAGTGACATACAAAGTCTCACGCTGGGAAGAAATGTAATTAGGGATGCTCTGCGTATTAGACCTTATTAGCCCTTTTTTGGGTTTCGAACTGTTGTCCATGTGCCTAAATAGGAAAGGAAAAATTATGTGACTGTGGATTTAATAGACAATATATTCTTTTCTCGGAGTCTGACCTATGACCTGGTGTATTTTCCTCAAGCCAATGTTTTTCAGTGGATATAGCATTAAAAAACCCCAAATGTCTTTGCAGTATAAGGAGCTTAAACAATACTAAACACTTAGGATCTCAGATATGTTTATGCATAGTCTCATTCATGTCAATAAATATCCCTCCAAACATTTTAGCAGGGTAGGAGAGAAATCTCTCGGTCATAGGAGCTGGGACAAACTCCTTCCCAGAAGTGAACTGTGCTACTCTGGTTCATCCAGATGATGCCCAAGAATTAGCTAACGGGAGGAGTGATGCACTGTTGTGTTTTTTTTTTTAATCTATTTAACCTTTTACCTACATTCCTATTCTTTATAAAGAGGATGACCAAAACACGCTGTTTGGCAAGGTCTCTCTCCAACATAGTTAATCAGTATTACACACCCAGTAATTCCCTCTGTGTCCAAATAAATTTACTTGATATTGGACGGACTCATCTCATGTAGTATTACGTTCAGGGATCCCCATTTCCCACTCTCTCTGTCCCACTGTTAATTTTGTGCTTCTATATCTTTCTATGGTTTTGATCAGTATGATTTAATACAGTGAGAGAAATCTGGAGTCCTGGCTCGGTTTTCAAAGGCTTATCTCTCTAGTTTTCTTCAGGAAATAATTGGATGACATAGAGTCTGCCTCATGAAAACACTGTGAGAAAGCTGGAAAGAAGCAGGGAAAAATGTGAGAAAAGGAAGACGCCTGTACCTTCTTAAGGATAAGCACAGCACAATACAAAAATTACTAACACTTTCTCAGTCTTCTTAAATCGCCCTGATACTTCCCTGGAAAAGAAATGTAGCAGGCTTTGGTAACAAAACTTTGAAAGAAGAAAAAAGTACTGGTATTACGTATTTGTTAGCAAAAAGGGAGACCAGGGATGTAAATGTTGCCCATCTTTTGAGAAAAAAACTGTGTACAGTTGTTAATAGTCATACTGGCAAAATGAATGTATAGGCACTGGAAACAGGACTGCAGACAACACTGGGCTACTTGCACATGCCATTATCTCCTGACATACCTATGTGAAATATACATGTGTGCTTTTCAAGTACGTATGCTATATATAGAATAATAGAATAATAGAATCATAGAATAGTTTGGGTTGGAAGGGACCTTTTAAGGTCATCTAGTCCAACCCTCTTGCAGTGAGCAGGGACATCTTCAACCAGATCAGGTTGCTCAGAGCCCCAAGCCACCTGACCTTGTCCAGGAGTGGGGCATCTACCACCTCTCTGGGCAACCTGTTCCAGTGTCTCACCACCCTTATTGTAAATTGCCTAAATCTACCCTCTTTTAGTTTACAACCATTACCTCTTGCCCTGTCACAACAGGCCCTGCTAAAAAGTTTGTCCCCATTTTTCTTTTAAGCACACTTTAAGTACTGGAAAGCCACTATAAAGTCTCCCCAGAGCCTTCTCTTCTCCAAGCTAAACAACCCCCTCTCTCTCAGCCTGTCCTCATAGGAGAGGTGCTCCAGCCCTTGGATTGTTTCTGTGGCCCTCCTCTGGACCCGCTCCAACAGGTCCATGTCTTTCCTGTGCTGAGGGCCCCAGAGCTGGACACAGCACTCCAGGTGGGGACTCACCAGAGTGGAGTAAAGGGGCAGAATCACCTTCCTCGCCCTTCTGGCCACACTGCTTTTGATGCAGCCCAGGATGCAGTTGGCTTTCTGGGCTGTGAGCACACGTTGCCGGCTCATGTCTTTTGCCATGACTTTTCAAATATCATGGAGAGCAGCTTGGCAACTACATCATCCAGTTCCCTCAGGAGTCTGGGATGTCAGGTCCCATAGAATTCTGTACGTTCAGGTTCCTCAGGTGGTCATGAGCCTGATTTTCTCTCACAGTGGGAAGGACTTTGCTCCCCCAGTCCCTGCCTTGAGGTCCATCCACTTGAGAGGTGTGGGGAGAGAGGCTGCCAGTGAAGACTGAGGCAAAAAAGTTGTTGAGTATCTCAGCCTTCTCCTCGTCCCTTGTTNAAAAGTTGAGTATCTCAGCCTTGTCCTCGTCCCTTGTTACCAGTTCAGCAGTCTTGCTCATCATGGGTGGTATGCTTTCTTTTTCTTCCTTTTTTGGCTGACGTACCTGTAGAAGCCCTTCTTATTTTTCTTTGCGTTCTTAGCCAAGTTCAGCTCCAGCTGTGCCTTGGTCTTCCTGACCCCATCCCTACACAACAGAGCAACATCTCTCTATTCTTCCCAGGATACCTGTTCCTGCTTCCACTTGCCCTTCCTTCTTGCCCTTTATTTTGACCAGCATAAATATATGCAATTTTTATATGTATATATATATTTAAAAAAATATTCACATATATGGGAAGTCTCACAAGGACATTTAAACATACAGAAGTTAGTGTGTGGATTTTTGATTGTGTGAAAAAAGTCAAAATATTTTCACTCAGGTGCATCAATGTGATGAAGTATGTTGACATGACATTTTCCATTTCCAGCTGATATTGTGCAATGGCATTTCAGTTTACATTAGCATTCTTTCTTTTTTTAAAAAAAAAGGTTGTATTCCTTTTGAAAAGCTGTCTGAAATTATAAAATTCAAGACAGTACATGATATCAGGAGTGACATATTCCTGTCTGTCCTGTCCTTCCAATCTGTCCCTCTGTCCAAAACCAGAAGCAAGTACACCTGTAATCATTAATCATTACAGCTGTATTTACCATGACATTTTGTTTCATTTGGAAAACACACCTTTTTTATCGAAAATGAACACTTTCACATAGAATTTTTTTTCTTTTATTTAAGCTGTTCTTTCCTCAATTTCTTTTCATGTGAAAAACTGTGCTAAACAGCTTATCTGCCAAGCTAACAAAAAGGAAGCTAAAATGCTTTCTCTTCACAGCATCTTGTAAAGAAAAAGATGCAAAAAGTGACTTCATATTCTCAGGCTGGAAATGGACTACAAAAATATTTCGCCTAACAGTGGGTGAAAATCACAACTTCCCATTTTTTCATAATTCACTGATATGGGCATTACATGCTGTTAGCTACAGGCTTACAGTGCCTCTTCCATTTAACTAGTTTTTAGGAACTCATAGAGACATAACATGCTAAAAGCTGTTACAGCTGTTACCTAAAACTGCTACAGCTGTTACCTAAAAACTGCAGGAAAAAATAGGAGACATCCCAAAGAAAGACCATGTGAATATACAGTCCAAAACTGTACTGCACATGGACATGGGGGCAGAGTTACAGTTATTTTTTCAGACTTTATTTTGTTATTAGATGCTTTTTTGAATGCTGAAACAAAGATTTCTTATCGTAGTCGTAGTATCATTTAGAGAGTGGTGAAGGTTAAGATTTTGTTTTCCTTTAAGGACAGAAGAAAATTCCATCATCTGGAATTATTTAGCCAGTCACTTTGTGAGAACGTAAACAGAAAATCCCTTTTTGCTATGTATCATGGAAAAAATAAAGAGCTGAGCAATTCTCCAAAGGTCCATTGGATCTGCACTGCTTTTACCCTGGAAGGTAGAAAGGGAGCAATGGAAAAGCTCATTTATGGTGTACTTCTACTTAGCTGTTCCCTGCTCCTGAGCCCCCTGAATTAGGCATGCACGTATATTCAGCTTGGCCTTTGTTTGCTGTGCATTTTCCATGTTTGAGCCTCCTGCTTGACAATGAGGGTATGATTCAAGTCACTCAATGCCTTTTATGTTTCGGAGGCTGCCAAAATCCCGTTAGAGCAGCAGTGTGTATATATAACTAAGCCTGGCCTTGCATGCTGTGCATATTTAGTAAACATATTAACTTGGATCCTACCATGTGGTTCCTTCATTCTGAATTTGTTATGTAAACAGAAGAGTTACAAGACTACTCAGTTTCTCCAAACTCTGGCCTTAAAAATTGTCACTAACCATATATGTGTATATATATATGTGTGTGTGTGTGTATGTGCGTCTGTAGTTTGCCGCTGCTTTTCTGACAAAAAGGCCACAAAGATCTTTACGAGATCAGAATGGATTTCTCAAGAACTTTATCTAACCTGGAAAAGTTTAGTCCAGCAAGATGAGGATCTGGGGGGGGTTTGTCCTCCAAGATCTGGACTGGAGTGGAAAAGATTGTGTTGGGCCAACTACACTGTCAGGTCACACCAGGGTGTGTTCTGCAGGTTTAAGCTCCCTGCTGCCATGATAAAGGCAATGAAAGGAGCTGAGGAAGGGAAGGCGAGGAGGAGGAGCAATCTGTGCTGCAGACAACCTTCAGTCCCCCAGCCCTGGTCATGGGGTAACCCTGCGGTGTCAGTGCTGCTACCACCTGGGGACACTGTTAGCATGGCCCACAGTGACCCACCACCAGGATTCCTGAATAACGGATCTCTGCTTTTGGGGAATTTGGGGAACCATTGTCTCTGCTCTTGCAATGAGTTGCCAGGGCCTCAACCGGGTGGTACCCTGTGGTTGGACCTGCCCCACGCTTGACCACAGCTCCCAGATGACAGCGGCAGCTGGACTGCCCTTTGGCCAGGGCTACCCTTGTGAAGGAGTACCCCTCTCCCAAAGCCACGCATTGTTCTGTGTGTCCACAGTTCAAGTCTTGCTCTAAGGCCACGTGGAGCACTCCACCCCGCTGGAGTGGCTCTCCAGCCCTGCTGCCACATGGAGTGGTGTGGTCTGTTCCCAGACCTCCTCCAGCCTCCACAGCACTCACCTGGCTTCCAGCTCACCCAACCACCTGCATCCTGCCCAGGAACTGCTTGGGAAGCACTGTGTGCTGTGGGACAAAATCGTACGAGTGACCACCTGAGCAATTTAAGAGAAGAGTTTAACTAGTAGGAGGGATGATCTAAGATGCTGTGCCTGATCCTGCTTTCTGTTGAATCAACTCAGAGTCTTTATCACCTCCAGCATATGTTTTACCTCTGTAAATAAATGTAATCGTCTTCTTATCTCACTGTTTTACTGTGGCCATTTCTGTTCCAGCAGTGAGGTGTCTGGCCTCCTACATATGCTATCAAAATCCTCGCTCCGTTCTTCAGCCGCCTTTCTAAACACCTGACAAAGTCACCAAGTGGACATGTGGCAGCCGGGAAGCAGCAAGTGAACACAGGGAACTCCAGTTGTTTGTGAAATGCCTCCATCCAGCATTTGAACAGGTTTCTTCCCCTCCCGAGATGGGGTGAATACCAAACTAAATAATTGAAGTGAGATCCTTGCAGGTCTAAGTAAGTGAAATGCTTGCCCAAGGCCTTGCTGTGCCAAATGAGCGTTTGCCCTGCTGACATCCATCTGTGCTGAAGCTTGTCCCCTTTGGCACCAAGGGGAATGTTCTCACCCATCATCAGGGAGCTCCATCCACCCATTACATTGCAGGGCAGCGGGCAGATGTGAGGAGGGGGCATGAGTAACAGGCACTCCTGGCCAGGGCTGGCAGCAGCTAGTGGGCAAGAGGAGAAGGGAAGGGAAAAGGCAGTAGAAAGGAAAACAGGCTCAAAAGAAAGGTCTTCAGCCTCTTCATCTGGGTGTCCGCAGAAGGCAAGTAGATCTTGGGGAGGACTGACTGGAGAGCTGCCTAGTGGAGGACCTGGGGGTGTTGGTGGCCAGCCGGCTGGATATGAGCCAGCAGTGTGCCCAGGTGGGCAAGAAGGCCAACAGCATCCTGGCCTGTATCAGGAATAGTGTGGTGAGCCGGACTAGGGAAGGGATCATCCCCCTGTACTTGGCACTGGTGAGGCCCCACCTCGAGTACTGCGTTCAGTTTTGGGCTCCTCACTACAAGAAAGACCTTGAGGTGCTGGAGCGTGTCCAGAGAAGGGCAATAAAGCTGATGAGGGGTCTGTAGCACAAGTCTAATGAGGAGTGGCTGAGGGAACTGGGGTTCTTTAACCTGGAGAAAAGGAGGCTGAGGGGAGACCTCATCACCCTCTACAACTACCTGAAAGGAGGTTGTTGCAAAGTGGGGGTCAGTCTCTTCTCCCAAGTAACAGGCGATAGGACAAGAGGAAATGGCCTCAAGTTGCATCAAGAAAGGTTTAAATTGGATATTAGTAAAAATTTCTTCAACAAAAGGGTTATCAAAGCATTGGAACAGGCTGCCCAGGGAAGCGGTGGAATCATCATTCCTGGAGGTATTTAAAAGACAGGTAGACGTGGAGCTTAGTCACATAGTTTAAGTAGTGGGTTTTGTCAGTGTTAGGTTGATGGTTGAACTAGATGATCTGAAAGGTCCCTTCTGCAGAGCATTGTCGTGTAAAAACCAAGAAGAGAAAACAGACATGGCCTCTGAGCAGTCAGAAATGTCAAACACACTGATGGCAGGTAGCTGAAAGAAACTCCTGCACATCATTTTCTGCTGTGAGGCTTTGCTAAGTCTTTTAATATTTCAAGAGATGAATACCTGTGACTGTAAGCAGACTGAAAAAATAGGAAGGCCATGGTATTTGAAGCACAAGAAACAATGTAGTAATTGCAGCAAATATAGTAGAAGAACGCACTGCCACAAGCACCCCTGGGGGTATCAGCACGCATGGGATGAGCCCACATGGGGCTGGTTCCTGGGTTTCAGTGCGGCAGCTCATGTAAGGCCCCAGTAAGTGTTCAGGCAGCGGGGACCGGGTGCATGAGGTGGAACAAATTAAGCTGAATGGCACTCGAGCTGGCTGAGCTTCCCTTGCCTTTTGAAGTTTCCAGGAACATTTCCAGTCCCTCAGGTAGCTTGGAGAGGGGGAGCTCATGGTGCCTTCCTGCGAGGTGCTTGAAATAACAAACTCTAGTGGGTACTGCGGGCTGGCGCCTGGCCAGCAGACAGGCACAGGCCAACATGGAGAAAAGGTTTTTTAATACACTCGCAAAGAATAACTGCTGGTGGACAAAAGAGTGCTTGTATTTTTATTCTTTCCTTTTCCTGCTTCCAGGAAACTTTAAATAGATTGATTAGTGGCATGTATGGGATCGCTCTCTAATGAGCTAGTAGAGGCATTTAATGGTGAGGTGATGCCAGCCTCAGATTCTTTCTTTATTCTTGTGTCTCGCTGAATATCAGAGTAGTCATGGTGTTGAGTCTCGGACGGGAATTGAGAGGAATACAGTTTTCCCCTGGGTGAAGTAGAAGGTGCAGAGCTGAGCTGTCTTAGTTAGCCTTAGTTAGGCTGCCCATCCTTCTCGGGAGGCAAACCAGCAAGGGTGACTGCTGGCTAAAGTGCAAATATTCCCAGCTGAGCATTAGCTATAGGATTTGCTTCAGTAATTACCTCTGCTTTAGTCTTATGACCCAACATGAGGCAAAATGACTCTTGGCCAAAGTACAAGTTGCTGAGAGGTCTAGGGCATTCGGGCATGTGTCCTCTACCTGTTGGAGTGTGTTTCAAGCAGGTGGGTGGGTTTTGTTCTCTGTCTTTTACATGTTTTCTTGAGAACTCAAAGGTCTGCAGTTAACAATTGATGCAGGAGTAGGAATGGGTTTCTTATTCTTTAATACTAAGCAAAGATGTCCCTGCTACTGGGACCAGCAGACAGGGCTATACATGCCAGAGACAGCATATAATGGAAGGGGATGTTCCTTCTTTTCTGACCCTAGGGGAAAAATTCTCTCTCCTTTTATACATTGGCAAAATTCAGACTCCCATTCATATACCTCAGTCTCTGACAATTAGGGAACCTAAAAATTTGGCTCATGGTAACAATTTTATGTCTTCTAACAAGGGGAACAGCCTTCCCCTAGGTCCCACTCTCTTTGAGCCGTGCTGCTATGACAGTAATGCGATTGTCACTGCCATGGTATGCTTAACCTTTGCCAAACCAGAGCTGAGGCATTAACTCAGATTCCCAACTCACATGTCTTAAAGGGCAACATAACCTGTGCTGCCTCCGCACTGACGGAGTGACACAGTTTGCACCTCAGTAAAAATAAGCACATAAACGTGACAAGTGTAAGCCGTAACAATGATTGATGCAAATAGAAAAATAACAAAAAGAAGCTGAAAAACAGAAATGCGGTGGCATTCCTACGGCTGGTGTCTCCATGGCACCGGCGGCCCAATACCCTGACACCAAAAGAAAGGCTTTGCTCGTCTGTGGTAGAAAGGATCTCTGTGCCACACAATGAAATTCCAGCAAACAGGACAAGGACTGATGGTGTCTGGAAGTGGTAGTGCCCCAGATAATAGTCTGAATTAGATTATGTGAAAAAAGGAGGAATATATAGACGGCCAGCTGCTCAAAGGCTTACTACAACCTTGCTTTTATTGTTCTGCTAAGTTAGAGGTGGGGCATCAGAGGGATTCCTGACATACCACTACTGAGAAATTTTAATATGTTCCACACTGACACATATAAAAAGGAAATAACAGCTGATCATAGTCAGCGGAGACTGCAGCATCTCTTCGTATGCATGCACAGAAGCGTGGGCGAAGTGGGGTGCTCTTGGCCAAGGAGACTCAGGCAGCCAACACTGGCACCAGCTGAACCTTTCTCCTGCCAGGAAAAGGGCTGTTGAGCAGGAAGCAAGACAGCAGAAAAAATAGGTGATCTGGGCATGGCTGTTTACCCCATCCCGAGATACCAGGACATAGAGAAGGGCAGGGGAGCTGAGAGGCTGCACATTTAACACTGATGAAAAGAAACACATGTTTACACAACCGACAATGATCCGGTGGAACAAGATATCACAGGGGGCAAAAGTTTAGCTGGGCTCAGCAAAAGAACTTGTTATGTATGGGAGGGTTACAGTTGTAAGGGTTTTATTTTTAAAGAGTTTTTGGAAAGGGTTGTAAACTCTTAGGGCTCCGAGAGTTCAGTTGATGGAGTTAGGGAAAAATCCTTCACCACAGCAAGTTACCCCATAGCTGCCTGCCACAGGGTCTCTATGTCTGTCTTTGATGTGGCCGCTTCCAGCCATGCTCAAGAGGTGGATTACTCAAATAACACAGGACTGTGGCATGGTCTTATGTAGCGAAACTTGTCTAAAACTCATAGAGACAAGTGTCTCCTCATACTCAGCAAGATATTAGAGGCAGAGGAATTAGTAATATTTGTAATATAACTATGTAATATTTATAATTGCAATTACAATGGTAGTACTTGGGGAAAAAGGGGGAGGTTTTTTCTTTCTACTTCCAGTTAAACAAATAATCTGCCAGACTTGTTGCAAGAACAAATGTCTCAGTGGCTTTATGCAAGCTTTGCACTGTAGAGAGTCAACTCTCTTCAAGGTCCAAGAACAACCTTGAGCACTTCCTAGTGCATCTGAGAGCAGATAAGCCATGAAGAGGACACAGTCAGCTCCAGGGAAATTGGGGAGTGAAGCCAGCTCTAGGAGAACTCCCTGTCTGAGTCACTACAGGCATTAATGCCATCCCCCAAGGACTTATCTTGCTTCCCTCCCACCTGAGCAAAAGAGATTGCAGTGCTGGCAATTCAAGCAAGGAAAAACATGCAGTGCTTTCACAAGCCTTGATGGCACATGAGGCATTGTTCCGGTGGGGCAGATGGCTTTTGTGGAGATCAGCCATGCATAGGTAGCTACCTGGGGTATTGCTACAGCAAACTGTGCACAAGACTGTCCATAAGAAGCATCCTGCTCTGCAAGGGGGAATCACCAGCGTACATCCATCTGATCAAAACCAGGTGCTGCACAAACCCAGGAAACCTACATGGGACACCTTCAGGTAGAGATCTGAGCTTGTAACTAAAGTAATCAGCAGCCGCTTCTAATTATATCCCTTCACTAAGTCATATCTATTTTATTTTGTATGCTTGAAACATCTATTCCTTCCACATTTACTTTTAACTGGAAAATCTTAAAACACCTACTTATAATACCAGAACCACAAATAAGATTTCATTATTCCAGCAAGAACATGCCAGTGTATATATAAGTCACACTGGGAACCCCTGATTCAAGCTGGTAAGTAATTACTCACCAAATAGTTCTACTTAGGTCAAGGGAATTATTCATATGTATAACTGCTCACAGATATGAGTAAGGTCCCACAGCCCAAGAAAAAATGAGCATCATTAGTAATTCAAAAGAAAAAAAAATAAACAGATGTCCTAAAATGTAGATGTTCTTTTGAGAAGGGACAAGAAATAGCATTGTGATTATTACTTCCGCATTTGTTGACCCCACGAGGCAGCTGGGTTACTTCTCTTAGAAAACAACTTTGCAATAAGGAACTGATTTGAATTAAATTTGTCTCCACTCCTGGTTTTAAATAATCATTTGCCTGTCCTTTTCCAATATGCAGAGTTCTCACCTCTCAACCACTGGGACAGTTACAAAGCTTTAGAAACTGTTAGTAACATTTAGCATATAGGAAACATTTTTTCATCTTTAAAGAGCTGCAGAAACCTTAACAAGTTACTTGTCATGCCATCTGTCTCAGGCAGAAACAAGTAAGAGGTGTTAAAGGGAGGCTATGGGAGAAATTTAAATGAACGTGAGGGATAGGATAAGAAATCTGCCTGACAGTCCCACAAGAGTCAGTCCACATACACCGTCTAGCAAATTCAGGTTTGCTATAAGAAAATTACCCCCCCCAACACGCACTCTGAGTGAGCCTGCCTTACTGACACTACTGAGATTGCTCTTCACATGGTTCATCTGGTTTTTGCTACTGGACCCATTAATCTGAACTTTTATAGGATGCATTCACTCACCTGAATCCTAGCGGGGAGACGAGGCTTTCTTCCTCTCGGGGCAGCGTCTGTTCCCGCGCCTCGCAGTTACACTGCACTCACACTTTACCACAGGGCTCCTACAGTGAAACTCTCCTTTTGTCCCAAAGACACAGAGAACGGTTATGCTCGCGCCTCTGAGTCTGACACACGGCGAAATGATCCGCCGGGAAACGAGGAGAGCCTCCCTCTCCCCTTCAGCAGGCAGTCTGGGGTCCTGCAGCATCCTCCCGTGTCAGCTCCCTACCGCACAGCCACGCTGCATTACGCATCGCGCTGACGGGGTCGGCTACCTACTAAATATACCCGTCGGGCGTTACAGCGAAGGCAAAGACCGTGGCTTCCCTCATAGGCTTCAGCCAATCAAGAGTGCATATTAAATCTGCCCTAATCCATAACCAGTGCTGTCCAGTCCATAGTAAAGCTTCCCAGAAGTTTGGGTAAATAATAATGTGCAAATTAAGAGTGCTCCTGCGAAGCATGACACACAAAGCTAGAAATAAATATTGCCTGTTGTTTCAAATTATTCTGAGCACTCTGGCAGATGACTGGCAGGAGAACAGCATGCATAAATAGTGATAAAAGTAAACAGTCCGGCTTTAAACTAGCAGGCTTGCCTGTGTTCATAGAACGCTTTTGTAATGGGACAAAAGAGCATGCTGGCAATACCAGCGCTCTCTCGATGTATTCAGGGCAGAGTCCAGCACGTCCATTCACTCCAAAGCCACACAGCTAGGACCAGTACAGGGCTGCAGACGTGAGCCCGGCACGTTCACGAGAATGGATGTTTAACCAAGTCGCTTAGAAGCACACTGGGGTAGCTATTTGACTACGCACAGGCATCCTTCAGCCAGGAGATACAGCTAAAAACACGAGGACAAGGAGGAGACACAAGTACTAGAGCTGTGTCGATTCCATATCAACACATCTTAATTTATAAAATGGTACAAGGGGAACATGTGTTTGTCAGATAAAGAGATTAAGCACTTGGTTTAAGTCCACGTAATACTCAAATTCTGTAGGAATCTCATATTTGTGTGCTTACCTTTAAAAATGCACCACTCCTTCCTCCCCTCACACTCTTCGGAGAGCCAAAAAGAGGTCCTGTTACTTCCAAATGCTTTTGTTCTTCTGTCCCTCTGTCACATGGCTTGCCTTTTATATTTGCAACACACAAAAGTTAGGGCTGTTGTTTAAGAGAGAGAGGGAGAGGGAGAGAGAGGGAGAGAGAGGGAATGTCAAATGGAAAAGTGCCATTGCAGTCATATATCAATCAGGGCAGCGGCAGCAGCAGCTCGCTGGCAAATGGGAATTCCACAGAAATGTGAAGCTCTTGTTATCTGAGAAATCACAAAACACCACCAGCCAAGCTCCTCTCTGCAGGGACTTCTTATTATTGGCAAGTCAGGAAATAGAAGGAAATGTAGGCGCTTTTTTGTTGTTGTTATTGTTTCGGATCTGGAGACATGTACGCTTGTGGCATATGTAAGCCAGTGGAATAGAAATACTGAATCAAATTCCTTCCTTAACAAATGCACTGTGTGCAAGATGAAGCAAACCACTGAGAGGCAAGGTAACAGAGCTAAGAAAAGGATCTGAAAGTAATGATTTAAAACATTTGATATCTGTTTGTACTTGGAAAATATCCATAGAAAAACCTACCTTTTCCCTGGATTACTCATTAATCTCCTTTTTTTCTGACAGGTTTTTCTTAGATCTTTTTTAACTGTGATTGATCTCAGATATCCTTAATTCAAGCTGTGCTGCTTCATTACAATTGGTCCCCTAAATCATCTGACATGCCCTGGCTCTCCAGTTGGGTAAGCAGACAAGCATTTTCTGTATAAATACTTGTCTGCAAATCTGCAATTCCAGTGCTTCAAATAACCTGCCCTGAAATCCTGAAGTTTCTCTCAAATGAACTCAGAAGTTTGCTCACAGAAGCAGAGCTATTTAAGATTTCAAACGTTATCTTTCTGCTTTACCCACCCTCCTCTGAAGAGTGGCAAGTCTGAAAATGGTTATCCTTCAAACCTTTTATATAAATATTGCATCTTTTATGCAAAAATTAGTTTCCTGAGGGGCTGAAGACAGACTCCATCCATTGGAAAACCTCAATTACAACAAGCATGTCACAGCTCTGGATGCACCAAAGCCTTTTCTCCGCTACCACAGAGGAGCATGTCTCACTTCCCTTTGGAGTGCCCCCTAGTCGTCCTGCAGCGTTACGGGAAGCACAGACCTTAGCCGGTTAATTAAAAAATAGGAGACATAGCTGGCCATTCACAAGCTGGATCTGTTCAGAGGCACTGGCCAGCAGATGGACGGGGTCCTGTGTCGATTGTGTTTGAACTCTACTGGAAAGTTGGTATTTGATGGATGATGTTATTAGCTAAATGTCTTATGTGGTATAAGATCAAAGAACAGATGGAAATTATGCCTTAAAAATAGAATAATCTAAAAGGGGAATGGCTTGTAGATGAGTAAGCATCACGGAAACAATAAAGGAGACATTCTTTGGCTTGCTTTGCTGCAGAGACAGGTTTGGCTGGTGAGATAAACAAATGACCCATTTAGGACCGAGGTCCTCAGGATGTGACTTTTGCTGTGCATTTTTTCCCTCATATATTGTTTACATTGTTTTGCCTCTTAAGTCAGCCCTGGGTTTCTCTCACCAACCACATGTGTACCAGCTCTCTGTGCCTCCCTAGCAGACACCTCCACAGGCGCCCAGGGTGGATGATGGCAGAGTCAACCAACATCTTTGCCTGGCTGTAGCTGTGGGCTGAAATGTCACCGATGCTCTGGTACTACGCTTAACTGAAACAGATAAACTGCACATAGCAATATGTTTTAATTTAGCCAACACCCTCTTTTAAAATTAAGACTATTGGCCCTTTGGTCATTACGCTGCCAGATTGTTTCTTTCTCCATGGGCAAGAAAGTGGCTCACATGCTTCAGTTGTTTGCACTAAGGACCTGCCATGTGCAAGACAAAGGCCTGGCTAAGCAGCTCCTTGATCACATTCTCCAGGAGACAGCACATATCGTTCTCATGGTCCTTACTGAAAATGATGCTTAAGTTTTTTACTGGTGCAACTTAGGTTTCTTATATCTGCATCATCTAGAGGTGACAATATCTGCATTAATTGTTCATTGTGTCCTAAGCATATTTTAAATACTCAACCATTATCAATAATAGCTCCAATAGTGGTATTTTTGAGAGGCAGTGCTCAGCAGTTTGCTGCCACTGCTACAAATTCCTAATACAGAAAAAATCTGCAGATATTGGACTAAAAACTTTTCAAAAATTGAAAGTGGCTTTCAATTTTTGATCTTTAGCTTAAAGACTGTGTTGTCAGTAAGTGCGAGTTAATTGGCAGTCAATTGACCTCACAGAGTGGTGGCTTATAAACAGACACTCTCGTTTGTGGCCTTCTGAATGAACTTACACATGATCACAAGCACAAAAGTAGAAGCATCAAATGTAGCCTCCCCCACCTCAAGAACACCATGGCCCATAACTTTTTCATAGCTGTTCATAAATCTTCAGCCTCTCTCAAGCACTGTCACTTAATCCCACCCATAAACCCAGTCATTTTAAAGAAACAAATAAAAGCGGAAAGCACAGGAGCTCAGAGCTCAGTTTTCAAAGATGATTAGACATCTGAGTTGACCCCAGATATTAGATAAGATTTCCAGAAGATCTCAGGTATCCTGCTTCCATCAGTTCTGAGCTGAGTTCCCTTCAGAGGGAGTTTATCTCACTTCATCGTAGTTGCCTGAAAACTAAGTTTAGGCTCTCCCAGCAGCAAATGGAGAGTCTCCATCCCAAATTACTTTCAGTCCAGGACAGTTTCAGGTCAGCACCAATAACAGTTTTTCTCTCTGTGAACAACCAAAGGTATTCTGCTAACTCAGTTGGACTAAATATCTGGTTTTTTAAATAGATAAAACCAGGTGAGAAAGAATCATAGAATCATAGAATGCATTGGGTTGGAAGGGACCTTTAAAGGTCATCTAGTCCAACCCACCCTGCAGTGATCAAGCTTATCTTTGATTAGATCAAGTTGCTCAGAACCTCATCAAGCCTGGCCTTGAATGTCTCCAGGGATGGGGCCTCCACCACCTCTCTGGGCAACCTCTTCCAGTGTCTCACCACCCTCATTGGAAAGAACTTCTTCCTAATGTCTAATCTAAACCTGCCCTGCTCTAGTTTAAAACCATTGCCCCTCGTCCTATCACTACATGCCCTTGCAAACAGTCCCTCCCCAGCTTTCTTGTAGGCCCCCTTTAGGTACTGGAAGGCTGCTATAAGGTCTCCCAGAGTCTCCTCTTCTCCAGGCTGAACAACCCCAGCTCTCTCAGCCTGTCCTCATAGGAGAGATGCTCCAGCCCTTGGATCATCTTCATGGCGATCCTCTGGACCCACTCCAACAGATAAATCCCTCCCTCAAGGACTAAGGCTGTAATTTTGAAGAGATGGAGATCCATCTCTGCATGGAGTTCTACCAAACTCCCTCATTCCGTCTCCATGAAACGCTTTGCAGACCTGTGACCCAAATTCACAGGTTTCCTTCTTCCACCACTGTATGACCTACAAGACTCATGTTTGTTCTTGGAAAAAAGCATTGTACTACCATTACCTGCAATTCAGTGGGACTGAATTTTTTGCCCTTTTGCCACCGTCAAACACCGTGTTGCTTCCTCAAAGGAGCAGGATTTCATTTCTCCATCGTGCACATGTTGTTAAATGCATTTAGAATTCTGCAGGAAAATTCGTCTTTCATTTTCACCTGGAGGATTTTCCAGTGCTGCCATTTTGTAGTCTTCCCCAGGCAATCCTTACATTCTGAGATGGTGGATAACAGGCTTCCATATCATCAAATGTACTGCCAGAAGAAGGGCTACTTGGTATCTTTGCTGGTTGTGTCTGTGAAGACCATGACTGGAGTACATATGCAAGGACAATTTTTAAGTGTAGTTATATACTTGTGCACAGACATAAACACAAGCACTATTGCTGCAAGCAGTTAGAGGGAGCAGGATGTATAGGAATGTTCAGGGAAGGGCGATGCTTTGTTCCTTTATTGAATTGAAAAAGAGTGGTTCATATTTGGGGCTTGGCTATCAGTATTCCTTTCATTTTTAAGGACAAGGGGTAACGGGCACAAACTTGAGCATAGGAAGTTCCACCTAAACATGAGGAGGAACTTCTTTACCTTGAGAGTGGCAGAGCACTGGAACAAG
>VXBO01002295.1:197572-258132 GCA_013400135.1 Rhinoptilus africanus
GGCCCTGCTCTGGCAGGGGGTTGGACTAGATGATCTACTAAGGTCCCTTCCAACCCTATGATTCTATGATTCTATGATTCTATGATTCTATAGCTGGGAATGTAGGACGAACTGGAAGTGTTGTAATGATAGTCTACAGTAACAAGCAACATAATACTTATATAATGAATATATACTTTGTGCAGAGAAGAGGTATCCAGAATTTTTATAGGAAGTATTTTCTATCATTTTAATAATCAAAGTAATTATTAGGTAAATTATATTCCCAATAAATGGAATTACACAGCCACACACATCAGTGTAGGATCAAGTGCAACAAAAGCATGTTTAGGCACTCAATGTTTTTCATCTCTTTTGTCACCCTGTAGTACATTCCCACAGATTCATTTTGCAAGGATATTTAAAGACCTAAACACATAACCTAAATGGGCCTTTTCTTTCAATGTTTAAATGCATCCACAAATATGTGGTCTTACGATATTGTATCTGGAAATGTTGATTCAGCGCTTTACACATATACCGTTATTACACCAAGGCTCCCTTCATCTGGGGAATAAGGCTGCTGTGGAGAAGAGTGTAAAAATCGGATCTGAACTATTTGCTTATTCATTTTACCACATAAGTCAGAACGACATATTGCCTGTGCACTATACTTAGACTTTAGTTTGACTTGAAAATGTAGTCCCAGCAGGACCATAAGTTGGTGTCCCCCCGGCTCCTTCAGCAAGAAGCAGGAGCCGGTCAGGTAAGGCTCCCCTGCAGCGTGCTGCCTACAGGGTGCAAATGATGTTGGAGTACTGGTGCTTAAAAAAGACAAGCTCAAGAGTCTGAGAAGGAAAATAATACGCCAAGGAGACATCTTGGACGAACAGTGGCTTGAACAGGTCTGTGGGAGTGAGGCGGGCAGCAGTCAGGCAGGGGACGACCAGCATGAGTGGTCCCCCTGCACAAAGTCTGTGCTCTGCTCTCCTAAGGAAAGTCGCTGCCTGCCATTAGTCACACTCCGGCTCCTCTGCGCTCACCACAGGGCCGTGATGAACAGATTGTCTAGGGCAAGTGAAGAAGCCTGCATTCCTACACATTCTTAAGCCCATGTCCCTTGTAGTTACCCACTCGGGTTTTATCTCTACATTACCTTCAACTCCCTGACCCCTGCATCTCCTGATGATGTGTAATGCTCCACCTTGCCTTTGCTCCCTCACACAAAATTTTCAACTGCTTTTAAAGCCCCTACAGGACTGCTGGCTGAGCAAGGGGCAGCGTGCCCTCCATGGCTAGCGATCACGTTCTCATCATCCAGCACTCTGGGGCTCCTCACCTCCTCAGACTGCCAAATGGTGGCTGCTTCAGTTTCCTTCTGCAGGACAGCAATAGGATGCCACACTCCTGCCAAAGCACCACAGCTTCTTACATATCCAAGAACTTTTCTAGGAACTTTGTTTTCTTAGAGACATTTGATTTGCTGTTAAAATTGGTTGAAATTGGACAGCTGATTGAAATGCCGATGGAAGAATCTAACATCAGGGCAGGCAGGCAAAAAGGCCATTCAATCCTATGAGAAAATCATAAATTAGAGAGTAAAGATGGCTTTTTTCTACCTCCAGACTGCTGGAAGGCAGAGTCTTTTTCTCCTAGCAGAGACTGCAGCCACCATAATCTCTGTCCCCATCACCTTTGGAGTGACCGGCTACACCTCTCCGATCTCCTTTGCTACTTCTTTAACGGAGAAAGAGGAAAGCTACCTTGTGTCTCTGAATGTCAGCAATATGGATCAACAGTTCTGCAGACACTTATAAGATTTATCCACCTTTCCTGAAGTCAGATATCTCAGTCCCAGCTTGGGTCCTTTTATTGTCAGCAGAAAGCCCAAGCAGGTACTGCCCGAAGGGCTGTTCACTTGCTGATGATAGTACCAGGTGGAATTGCCTTTTGGCAGTATTTATTTATCTCTATTAATAACAAAGGGAGCCAAGAGTGACTAGTTCAGATTTAGTCATCCATCCGCTGGATGCCTTGGTTAGGGCAGATGAATTCCACCTTTAAGTTTGTTTCAAATTATCTTATAAGCATATGCAACAGATACGTAACATACCAGATATCTATAGTTGCACATAGGTCAATGCTAAATATCTTGCTTTTTTTGCCAAGGCTGCAGGGAAACTTTTGTGTCAAACGACGTAGGATAATGACACCTGATGTGCAGTGTGCAATTTGCAGTGTATTTCTTCCATCTGATAGAGGCAGAGAGAGTCACTCTGTGAAGACTTGTAGTCTGTCAAATGCTTATCCAAGTATCAAAGAATAGTTATGATCTATCCTACAGGATTCCAAAACCACATCTAAAAGCAGGCTGTATTAACCCCAGCCTCTTGTAGGAAGGAGTTATAATCATGCCCCCCAAGCTTTCAATCTGAAACTTGGGACCTTGGGATACTGCTTACATGTGGTGTCTCTGGCAAGTTCTCCCATGCCTCTCCAGTATTGCATCTCTGCGTCCCCATGTGGGTGGTATATGGCCCACTTCAGGTGTCAAAATTGGTCTCTCCACTCCACCATCCCAAACTGTAAACCATAACATTTCTACTGTTTCCTGCCCTCGTTGTTCCTCAAGAGGTCAGACTTTGCTAGAAAGTCCTAAACAGCACCCAGTGGCACAAATGGCAGTTTTGTCTGGGTACAAACTGGGGGTTAATGTTTCTAAATGTGGTTCAAAGTAACTTTCCTCAGCAAGGGTCAGATCCTGAAGGCTTCCTTGTAGCTTTTTTATCACCAAGGGTCAAACTGTAGCTTCATTTCTAGGAGGGTTTGCAGGAGAGAGAGAAAACACTAACTAAGGTGGCAGTAGTATCTCCACTTCACTAAGAAGGGCATCGTTGCCTTCCTCAGTGTAATATCAGATTAGGACTGCGATTTGAACAACTTTTCCATAATGACACAAACCTTCCCATAAATCCACTTAGAGCAGCAAAAATGACCTGGCAGGACACAGGCAGAGACTAATAATGGCAACTTTATTTTGTTGCAGTCTCCTGCCAATACCCACATGATGTGATTTTCTTGCAGTAAAAGTGCAATAAGCAAAGTAGAGGAGACATTTTTCTATGCTATTTACCATGGAAAATTAAAGCCGATTAATCTTCCTGCCACCCAGGTTTGTGTGGCCACTCCCTGTGCAAAACCTCATGTTTAAAAAGGAAACATTAAATGAAAGTCAGTCTTAGCTAAACAATTTGGGTTAAAACTGCAGGACAACTTGCCGTATGTGAAGTTGCTGAGAAGAAATGCTATTTAGAGCAGGAAATTGGTGATTCATAATTGACATTAACTCCAGTTACCCTCCAATGTGCATGCTGTACTTCATGTGAAATTATTATAAGCAAAGAAAGGCCATTCCCTTGAGCAAGTTCAAGTTAATGTTTAAGAAACCATTTAAGTTATTATTAGGACAAAAGTCATTCTGGTGGAATGGCTGGATGCTCAGACTGCACCCTCAGCTGCAAAACCTGTGCATTTTAGTACCTTGTTGTAGGTAGCTCTTCAGACATATGGTCATTTTCGCCAATTCACTGAAATCTCAGCTTCACAAATGTCCCCAGTCAAAACTCCCACCTACTGAACAGGGCCAGGAACAAGTCCTTTTTTGGCACTCCCTGTGGGCAGCTTTCTAATTGCACCGAAATCCGTGCTGGTCTCTAGTTGTACGTGCACACACAAGTCCCTTGTCCCTTTGAACTCAGATGAACTCCTGGAGCCCCAGCAGCTGCACGCGGACCCCGGAAGGAAGGCAATATATGCCTATCCTGGCAGATGCCAAAATTGCAGAAGGCAGCTTGCTGCAATTTGGACTGTAGAAGGAGACAGCCCAGGGGCCAGATACTCACTTAATTATAGCCTTCAATTTGCACTGGGTGCAAATTTGATGCCACCACTGCCTGGTCCTTGACAGCTGGATGGTCTACCTTCTGGTCTCCACGCTGAACTTCCTTAGAGTACTGCAGTTTATTCAGTCCAAATGAACATATGAAATTAATTATTCCACCATACTATAAGCCTAGAATAAGGAATTAAATAGACCTTTTTATGGATTTTGGTGTGAGTGAAGTTTTGGCATCTTATGCAATTTTTTATGATTTTTTTTTTTTAAATATAAGCAAGAACATCTTTCTGATATAGAATATGCCTCAAACTGGAAGTGTAAATCCAAGGCAGACTTCAGGTACAGAAAGAGAGTGAAGACTCATATGGTTATAAATTTAAGCACCTTATTAAACCACTGCCTGATTACTACCTTTAGAAAGGGGTGATTTGGATTCCTCTTTACAAGGAGAGATGCTCTGCAGGCCCAATGTGGTGCACGACCAAGGACCCCATGAGAGAAACCCCACCCTCTCCACGGCAGATCAAGCTCCTGGGGCCCTGCTGACTGCAGGGGGATGCTCAGGGCACAGAGGGGTGACAGGTCACAGAAAGCCAAGGGGTTCACTCTCCTCCTCAGCCCCAGCTTGGGCTGCGATGAGCAAAACCACAGAGGGACATTTTTGGGTATCAAGGACAGCAGCGCACGCCGTGGGAGCAAAACAAGCTAAAAAACCAATCTTTGTGTAAAGCCAGAGGTGGCAAAAGACCTGATAGAGCTGAAAGGTACTGGAGCTGGAGAGGGCACCAGAAGAGGGTATAAACTATGGTGTACTGAGAGTGAGCACAGTAAGGGTAAGAGAGGTTGCCAGCTAAAGGCAGGAGAGGCAGGAGAAAGGTCCTTCCTTGGTGTTTCCAAATAATCTTCAGTTCTGCTGGGCAAAGAAACCATTATAGACATGTGAGTCCTGTACTTCATCTAAAAGCTAAAATGATAAATATGAGGTTTTCAAATAGAGGATACAAGAAGGAAAGTTTGCCCTCACTTGGTGGAGCCAAAGCTACAGCTTCAGGAGCTTCAGGAACGGACCATGGCAAGAGCTTCCCTTGGAATTGATGCCCAGGGCAGAGCCTGGAGGCGACTGCAGGAAACAGAATTAACTCTGGAGAAAGGAATCTGGATTTGCCGAGAGAAGGAATTCAACCAGAACAGACTAAGGTTGATAAAAGGACAGGCAGAGACTCTGGAAAGAGCCCTGAAATGGAGGGGCCAGCCGAGTTTACTGTGCTGGGAGACACTGAAAGACCACATAGGATGGATGTGCCTTGGCAAGCCGCAGCTATGCCCAGCATTTGGGAAAAGATGCAAGAATCGCAACAGATTACGTTGTCTGAGAAAGAATCAACATAAACCTGTGGTGCACAGCATGGATGAGGAGGATGGTGACAGCACCATTAAAGGGAATGGGCTTATTCACAGGAGCCATGGAAAATGCTGTGGCACAAGATAAAAGGACAACAAGGCCATAGGCAAATGGCAATAATCAATTTTCAGCTGGACGGAGCTGCACAAGCTGATAACATGTCTGACAGGGTTATGAGCACTGAAAAAAAAGCTACAGGCAGCATAAGGTAAGAGAAGAAAGGGTTCAGAAGGGCTATTCCCCTCTGAAGGAGATAAAGGCATGTGCAAATGAAAGAGTTCATAATAGTGTCAGGGATTTTTAAAATGTCACATCCTTGATTTCACCCACAGGGTGAATGCACTGGAGTCAGAACAACATCAGTAAAAGCTGAGGGTCTCCAGGGAATAGAGATGGTCTCTGCAAACTGCAGAACAGAGCACAAAAGCACCTCACCCTCCCCATCCCCGCTCCAGGGGGGTGGCTGGAGCCTCTCGCCCCCAGCCCAGAGTGAAGGCTGCAAGCACACTGCCCTGGGAATTAGCATTCCAGGGAGACGCTCAGCCCTGGAGGAACTCCGCATCCCTCCACAGAGGGAAATGTCACTTACTAAACAAGGAAAATTAAGTCAGTACGTGAACAGAGCACGTTTTCCTTTCCTCCCAGAGGGGATGGCTCTTAGGAGATGGTTGATACCACACACCACATCTGACAGACCAGGCAGTGCTCTTGGGTAGAAGCTGGGATTGAAATGAAGCATGCATTCAGCATCCTGATTTCCAAGATGTCCTCGCCTCACTGCTATTGGGGCAGTGATCAGAACTGGAGGTGTTTCTCAGGAGACAAAATATCTCCAGAAAAGCCACCTTTGGACTGCATAAATCTTCCCGGTCTCCATACACAATCTTGTTATCTGAAGGGAAGAAAATCTACAGATCTGAGCTCAGGAAATGGCTCAGCCCCCCAGGGCTGCAGCAAAGCCAACAACTGCAACTCTGTGCAACAGAAATTGCATTCCTGGCAGGGGAGACAACACAGCAAGGGTGCAGGCAGATCCTGGTAGGTCTGAAATCATTACTGTTACATCTGTCCCAACAGACAAGGAAAGGATGCAAAGTGACCTACCTGCAGCACCAGCAAGCTAAGGCTCGTGGGCAGCTCTGGCTGGTGCTCATGGTGTCTAAAATTTAATAAAGACTTTGTGAAAGAGGAAGAAACCTTTAAAGACTCTTTGACTTTGCACCCTTATGAGAGTAAGCTTAAAATTCAATTTCTCACAGAGACCTCCAAGCGAAGGATGAGTGAATCCCATGCCTGGAGATCAGCATTTTGAGTACCATGTGCAGGGTGCCTGTTGATGTCTCTGAGAGCAAAGGAGAAAGCAGGTCTGGATGCCAGCACATAGAGTACAGACCGTGACTACCAAAGGTGCTGCCCAACCAGGCAGACAGCAGTTCAAGCTGTTGGATAGGATGAAGGGACCTGGTTTTTCCACTACCTAGCAAGAATTAAAGGGGAAATTTTCATTCATAAAAGAAAAATTTGAAAGTTCAAGGACACAGAAAAGGCAGTAAGGGTCTGGGCATGTTGCTAATTAGGAGTGGCTGATGCAGCAAGCTCAGGTGTTGTTTCCTAATGGTCCATGCTGCCTAAGTGTTAGCCCATTCCTTGGCTCTCTTCTGGCCAGTCTAGTTGGCTGCATCCAAGACAAACCTCACAGAGAAGGAAATAGGACTTACTGATGTTGCTAAGAGCCCATGGCCTTGGGGCGGGGACACAGATATATTAATTGAAAAACCGTGGAAAATAGGTGGAAAGATTTGGGGTTTGCCACGGACATTTTACCTGATGTAAGAATATCTTACAAGGGCACCGCTTCATAAGGATGAATCAGACCATGAGGTACAGGTTTGGAAACACAGCTGGCCATCCTTGTAAGCCTCTAGCCAGTTTGTCCCATTGCAGTGGGCTGGGGCTGAGCTCCAGAGCTCAGGACAGCCAGTGGGTTCGCTCCTTCCTAACAGCACTGGTGCAGGCATCTCAGGCAAAGCCAGCATCTTCACTCAACAGTGAAAGCCTCTTCAGAGGCTCAGCAAGCACCACTAATTAGTACATTGCCTATATGGCATTAACTTCTCTGCTGTTGATTCCTCCTTGCTACATTTATTGTTTAACCTGGTAGGAAAGAGACAGGAAACTTGTTTGGAATCATGACCGTGCTCTAGGCTTTCAAAAGAACCTCTGGAGTTTGGGGAGATGATACTTGCAGTTTGTTGTACTGCTGTTCAACACAGAAAAGAGATGGTCGCTCTGTAAGAACTGTTGACATTTTGTTCTTTTTCTGTTGTTACTCTGGCTCAAAACAGAAGACCTTCAAAATCAGATATCAAAATAGAAATACACTTATAGCCAGCAAGACTGATCATTTTAGTGATGCTGAAGTGTGTCCAACACAATTTGCCATAGATGCGGCAGCCAGAGCACAGACCACTGGTGCAATGAAAGCCCTGTAGACTGTGCACACAATTCCTGCACCGCAGCCTCTGTTACCGCCACTGCACTCACTGTGCAGCCTGAGCTGCCTGCCCCTGCATTTGTCATCTGCAAATAGTCATGCAAACTCATGTGTGTAGGGAAATCGGTCAAGCCCATTCAACTTTCTGGAGGACCAGGAGCTGTAGTGTAGACAAGACCAGCATTTGTGGTACTATGTCTTCTAACACGGGTAGATAACATAGAAGGAGAAATACCCATCCAGCACATCCAAATGTCTCCCCTTTTGACACTGGGGGTGAATTGCAGCCTCCAGATCTCCCACAGGAGTGAAAAGTCATGGTGACAATCCACTCAGAAAGTTCTGTGGTGCCAGAGCCCTTGGGCAGGAGCACTTCACCACCATGGCAGGGCAGCGCAGACACCACCTTCAGCTATGGAGGGCTCCACACTGTGAGGCTGCTCCCAGGAACAGTACGCACCATGAGCTTGGCTGCTCCTCACCACCAGCATCTGCTGCTGGCCACTGTTGGAGATGGGGTGCTGGCTGGGTGGACCTCTGTTTGGAACAGTGCAGCCACGCTTAGGGTTTTATGGTTGATGTGGTAAGATATGTTATAGCATGGCACAGCGTGGCACAATAGTTTACTGACCTACTGAGGGAACCAAATGATGAAGTCCAAATGAAATGGTTTGCTTCTTCAGAACATAACTTCTCAAAACTTTTAAAATCAAGCCTTCTGATAAAGAAAAGCAGTATCATGGTTTGTTGATTTTGTTTGTCTGGGGATTTAGGTTGTGGTTTTCTTCTGAGATCGTTACATTTTCACAGAACATTTCATTTGCATTTATGCTGTACTTTCCTGGAGAAAATTATGTAGTTAGAAAACAGAAATTATCTCTACTGGAGTTTTATAATAGTGAAATTACAATTCAGATTCTCTGTAGCTGTAAATCCAATCAAATTATTTCAATAGCCTAGTCTACAGAGCTCGAGAGGGCAGCTCTGTCTGTCCAGTTTGTAACTAATTGAAGAATATCTTTGTTCAGCACAGCAGTCACAGACTGCTCATAACACTCAAACATCAATGTCTCTATAGAAGCAGTTTCTTTAATTATGATTGCCAGTTCCGATTTTCCAGGTGAAGGCAGCCACCTTACTAAAATGCTGAAATCATTTATCACCTTGTCATGAAGGAGTTTGTTGGCGTCCTCCTGTGCAGGGAGACATGCTTTGATCCCAAAGTATTCCACCTATAGTGTAGTAAAACAGAGCACCACCTGCTATGAAATTTGGAAGACTATGTAAAATTTAATTGATCTACATTACTATCTTGTCCGACATAGGAGCATCACAGAAATGAACGAGAGGTGAAAAAAAGTGTTAACTGTTTTGTGGCAGACACAAATATATCTAATTTATGACAGAGAGCTAACAAGAGAGTTTCTCTTCCAAATAAACAACTGCTCCCAGGAGCTGTACAGTGACTTCATTTATATGGCCTTAAAAGAAAAGATTATCTGAAGTCAACAAGGCAACATAATGCTACCAAATCAAAAATACAAAGATTCAGAAGATCTGATAAACCTGTCTGGTAAATCTGATGTGTACAGAGGGACAGAAATCTAAAAATAAGAACTAAACTCACCAGTCAGAAGCTAATTCATTTGCAGATCTTCAACGGGTAAAGCTCCATCAGCAGCAGTACTCCACCACCACCCCCAGATGCACAGGAAGGGGTAAGAGCATCGTCTGGAGAGAGAAGCTGTAGTGCTCACTAACACATGTCCATGTCCAAGTCCCTCTGATGCTCCAGAGTTGACATCCAACTGGTGGTGGGTCCTAAAAGCAAACCAAAATCCTGCTGTTCATCAGCAGTTTCCAGATGGGCAGAGGCCACCTTAAAAAAGGGGCAGAGACAAAAAAAAGTGGCTGGTGCCAGAGGAAGCTGGTGAAACAGGCTTAGGTTTTAGGGCTGTGTTGGCAGGCACAGGGCAGGCTCAGCACCTCTTTGCCGCCACTGTGGTGTGTTGGGCCAGATACAGCCCCTCACGGCAGCCAGGGCATCAGGATCCTGCACTTCCTCTCCGTTCTAAACCCTTCTGTAGGGCAGCGGTTTTCAGACACAGACCAAAGACATATTACTTGCAGTGACTTGGGGTATTCCCTTGTCATCCCTGCTGTTTTCCTTCAAGTTGTTTGGCTTTATATCCAGGGCCAGGGGGTGAAGGTCCCTGAAAAATAACAAATCCCTACTTGGCATCATGCATGCTGTAACTCTCAGAGGTAACACACAGCAGGGGCTTGTGAATCTCGTTTGAAAGTTTTCATTCTTGTCTTCAACCCACGCAAAGGTGAGGGGGTGAAAATTCCTTCAGCCCTTGTGTGGGAAAGTCTGTTTGAAGCATGGTCTGGCATCATACTTCACCCGTATGAAGAAGTCGGGGTCTGGCAGGGTCAGTTGGGAGCATTGTCCCCTGAAACTTACCTCCCAGCTTCAGCCTTAGTGCCCAGTGCCCTCCCCAGGGGCACGAAGTGGGGCATCACCACCCACAAAGAGATGTGGCAATTTTAGCATATGGGAACTGAAATCACATGTGAGAAAGGAAAACACAAGGAGATAGTTAGAGTAGCTCTGACTTGTGTCAGGCAGCAATGGCCTTTCTCTGGAGGCCACTTGTCCCACAGCCCAAGAAAGGAGGTGAGAAAAGGGCTTATCCCACCTCCCAACACGTCCACAGGATGCCAGCACTGTCCAGCCACCTGTCAGGCACCAAACACCAGGGACCAGAAAGTGACTGAATTTTGGGTGCTATGGGGTCTTGCCGTTTTGAAACAGCAGGTCATTTATATATAGGTCTGGAAAGGTGCGTGCAGGGTTGGAAGTTTTTGGGAATCATTGCGTGTCTTTTTTTAACTTTGTCCATCTGCACTACTATTTCACTCCTTTTCCCAAAACAAGCTAGAGTCTTTAGATCAAAACCAGAGATGGTATAACTTTTTTTTTTCCCCTCCTTTGCGCCATAACTGTGGAGGCTGTACCCACAGATCAATGCAATGTACAGTCCTCATTTAGATTCAAGTACAGTGCCAGGAACTGTTAGAAGGGTTACTCAACCCTCCAAAGTCTACTTTTTTTTCTTGTTTGCTTCCAGATGGAGGCTATGTTCCGATCTCTTTTTTGATGGGAAAAACCAATCTATCTATTGTTCTTTTATCTTTTTTTTTTCCTCCTCTCAATCATGAACTCCTGCCTTAATGCAAGGATTTTGAAGGAAGCCAAAGTGATTACTGCATTCAGTTTTGGGCCCCTCACTACAGGAAGGACATTGANCCCTTTTCTTTTATGTCCTTATAAATTAAGTTATCCAAATACTGTTCTGCTAATTTGCTCTCAAGAAAAAAAAATTCAAGCTGGTGTGTTTCCTTTGCCCCATTTCTTGCTTTCTATTAAAGTTTGAAATTTGTTGGTAGAACTTCCTGGAACAGGAGCAAAAATCATTCCACTTATTGCTGGGTCAGAGGGTGAAATGTTTGGTGGAAAAAGGGTGGGGAGACAGTAAGAGCAAACAAGGCAAAAAAGGCTTGTATTTACTGAATCTCTAACTTTCAAGTGTCCAACCTACAACTGGTATTGCCAGCCGAGCCCCACATCTCCACATTTTCTTTTGACATTTGAAGATTAAGTAAATCATGTTTACGTGCGATAGTACCAGCAGACGCTCGACTCTGGTCTCTCCCCACCTCTTCAGGACTTGTCGCCAAAGTGATACCATGGAAACAGCAGCACAGAGATGGCAGGGAATACGCCCCCGTACAGGAGACCACCGCTATTAACTAATCATCTGATTTAAGGGAGCATTGACATGACCCCCAGCCCTGCGTCCCTTCTGTACTGAGTGGTTGTTACAGGTCTGCATGCATGTGCAAACCTACCTGATGGACAGTGCTTGTTATGTCTGGAGTTGTATTTTATTTGTCCCTTAAAATTTTATTAAGGATACCAGTTAGTGGCTGCTATTTGCTTTATAAAGTAAACATGAAGCAATCTGCTGTAAGTATCCAGGCTTTATTGAGGTGTGATTAGAAAAACACTAAAAGTCAACTTAAAGGTACTCCACTTTCTAAAGGTTTCTGAAATGTACCTGAGACTGGCTTGCAAAAGCAGCCTATTGACACTGCCTTTATTTATCATTTAACTTTTGATCCTGCTACTTGTGGCTACAAGTTCACTTCAGCAACTTTGCCTGATGATAGGTGAGAACAACCTCAAGGCTTTCTTTTTCCTGAGGATTCTCACCGTATATGACAAATGAAAACAGATACGTGACAGATGTGGATGNAAAGAAAACGAAGAAAAGAAAGTGCAAGCTTTTTTATAATCTTGCTTTAACATCCAATCTGAGCCAAACCTCTTTTATGGAATATGTTTCCTTGGGGGCTTATAATGCCACGATTATAGAGAAACCAGCAGGATCTGACACAACATGAGCTATTCAGCAGCCTGCTAAAAATACGAATAGCTCACAATGACAGGAGAATCAAACTGTAACTGCCTGGAATGTGAGATTATAAAATGTGAGATTATAAAATATTACGATCCAGATTGAAATTCAATACATTTGTTGAAGTTGTCAGCAAAGGCAAACAGACTATTGAAAAATAGTCAGTGCATTCCCTACAGTTGCTAACAGTGGCCTTTGGACAAGAAGTTGCAAGTTAAAAACAAAAATAAAATAAACAAAAAAGGGGCTTCTGATATAAATCCAAAGTATTCAAAAATGGAAAATGTAATGGGAAGCAAGTAGTGAAAAGCCAGCCCTGGAGGCGTGAACAAAGGCAACTGTAGCCTGTACCACTGACGTCTCAAAGGCAAACGTCACATTACCATTTCCCAGAGGGGTCTTCAGAAGGTACTTCGCTGTAAAGCAATGCTCTTGCAAAGTCTGTGCTGCTTAGGGATTGCTGTATTTGAAGGGTTTTGCTATCAGAAACTCTCAGTTTAGGTAATTTTACATGCACCAAGTTAAATATCAAAGAGAGATCCAGCCAGCCTGCCAGGCTAGCCACTAGTGTTAGTAAGTAGGTAATAGCACTAAAATATCTCTAATCAGGTAAGCAGTTAAACAAATGTGTAGACTGAGCACATGACTTAAGCATTTACTTAAGTGATTTAATACATTGAATTAATGAAATTCAACTGCTATTCATCTTGAAGTGTCCTCCATAGCATAGATATGAAGGCAAATAAGATAAAAGGAAAGATGAAATAAGAAAAGAGGTGCTACTTACCTGCACTATGCATTTTGTCTTTTTTATAGAGTCATTTGTAACCATTCCTAAGCATGGTTTGTATTAAGGCTGGATCACAAATAACACCTACCATGCAGCTGTTTACATCTGGCTCACAGGTGTTTGACTGGTGTTTGCCAGGATCAGATGGATGCCTTAGAGAGACCTTTCAGGACTGAGATGCAGAGCCAGAGCGGAGGAAAGAGAGAGGGTCTATCACTGTTCCCTACCTCTGTTACCTCCCTATTAAGCCTTCTGCTATGAAATACAAGTCAACTTGAACAGAAATACTGGTTGGAAATCTCTTCTGATTTTTCTCTAAGGTAGTGAAAATTTCAGTAGTGAATACATGAAGGAGTACAGGGCAAGCTGACTAGGAAAGAAGAGAGCATTAACAATACCGCATGGCAATTCAGGTACAGTCTCCAGCAACAGGAACCCAAGGTACAGCCTTTGGCTGCACTGGGATTGCAGTGTGTCCCCAGCCCGTGGGCCAGAAATGAGTGCATTAGATGAAAAAGCTGCCAAATGCTCCCAGGTACCGGCAGTGTACACACACCAAGGAGCATGGCAACTGCAGACAGCCCCTGTGCTTCATTCTCTGAGCCTGTGACTCCTTTCCTTTTGCCTCATATCCTGGAGGGTCAATTCTTTAAGTGTATGTCGCTTTTCTCCAAGTTGCTCCTATGGCTGCAGTGAGGAGGCAGGAGGAGCCTCCCACTGAATCCAGCCCATGTTAAAACCCTTCCTGCGTGATGAAGAGCTTAATGCTTCAGTTTCCCACAGGCTGAGCAGCCAGTCCTGGTTTTGAAAGCCCATCCACCAGCATCTGCTCAGAAGCCAGATGCCAGGTCTGGCACTAGGCAAACATCTCCAGACCTGTCTGGATGGCAGGACTTTTGCCCGCCTGAGAATGTGAAGTCGGTGAAAGACATGGGCTGCAAGGACGACGCACCACCACATCTTGCCTACATTCTCCTGCCCGTCATAGCAGGAGAGAGAGGAAAGCTGTGGGGCAGCAGGACGCAGGAGGCAGGACAGGAGGAACGAGCAGGAATTCGCCCCCTGCGCTACCAGCTTGGCACTTTCAGAGCTAAGTATGCCGGGGCTTTGGCAGGGGAGATTCATTGGAGAGGAACAATGCAACAGCCGTGGAGGTAACAAAGAGATCTTTGTGAACACGACTGGCCTGTAGCACAGGATAAGGACTTCTTTTCACGCTGGCTGCCTGGAATACTGAAGGAGGACAAACAGCTTCCCCAGTCAGGGTAACATGACTGAAAAATCTCAGGATATCCCCCTCGCTGCTCCCGGTCTGTGCAGCTCCTCAGCCTGGCAGCAACTTCGTCCTCCGTGAGAGGATTTGAGCAAAAAAAGAGGGGGAGAAGCCAGGGGTCAGGCATCCAGGGCAACAGGCGGCTCTTTGCATGCGTGCACACGTAGCGCCGGCAGCCGGAGCCTGGCTGCTGCCAGAGGCCGGTCAGCTGCCCAGCTCCACGGGGTTTGGGAAGCCCTGTGGCACACAAAGGTTGCACTGAGACAACAATTCTGAATTCAGCGCTTTTGCTCTCCTGAGCCAACAACACACACGTACACACACACAAAAAAACCCCCAAACCCCAACTTTGGCAGATCTTCTGCTTCCAACTGTCCTGAAGAATTATCACAAGGCAGAGGAACCATCCTCACACAGAAAGCTGTGGATTTTTTCCATGGGCTGGGTAGCATGAAGCACCCCAAATTAGCACCACTCATGCTACCACAGCCAAGCACCGCAGGCACAACAACATCCCCAGTGAGAGTGTTGCAGCCTCTTTCAAGAACCTACAAAATACAATGTAGTCACAGACTCATAATCCAAGTTTACCCCCAAACTCACCCACTTCATCCCTGATCCCACCAATATAATTTTAACAATAAATTCAGGCCATAGGCACCTAGTTTACCTCAAAATACACCAACTTCTTTATAACTAACTTCACAGAAGATTTTTCTTTTTAAATAACTATGTCACCAAGCCTACGCTTTCACCAACATCCAGAAATCATATGTTCACCATCTGGATTGGACGCCTGTAGTTTTGTTTCCGATTCCCATAGCAAATTCAGTAATCAGCAATGCCATCAAGCTGGCTTTGAAATATTCTTATACCTCTATCAGCTTCATGAACGCTATCATTAGAGAAGGGACATGCTAAGCCTTCCATGCACAGGCATGCCTCTGATCAACACGTGTATCTCCACAGAGCTTGCAATCGTTCAAAACATACTGCCTTAGAGCAGACATTCTGGGACAACTAGTCACTTGGAGGAGAGCAACGATGGCACTAACTTCATTGATATAAGACTGCATTTTGCTTATCAAAGAAACTACTCTTAGCTTACAGTGAATTAGCAACCAGAAGCTTACTTCCATGCAAAAAACCCAAACCAACTGACTGACTCTACCCCTCGGTTTTCACATACTAAACCCTAATAGGATCCACATGGAAAATCGGCAAGCAACCACAATCAGAGTTAGAAGGCGATATGTTTTGAAAGAGATTTTCCCCAGCATCTAGCTTCCTAACTTTTAAATAGCCCTCACCCTCAGCAAACTCATGATCAGAAGCAAAACAAACTGAACCCCTCCCTTTGACAAATGAACAGCAACAAGCAGAAAAAATATCTGTCGGCAGCCCCTGCCACGGCTGCCCTCCAAGCAGCCCCACTGCAATCCAGGGAGCCTTCACATGCTCACCATGAAACGTGACACACACATACTACCCCTGTACACTCCAGGACTTATGGAAACTATGCAGTTGGACAACACTTATGTGCTGGAGTGAACTCTGCTGGACAATTAGTAAAGAACCATAGCATCCAGTTACCTTGTAGAGAATGTTTTACTAAACGTTCCCTCTGACCTCTCAGAGGGTCATCCTGAAAGGTGGCTTCTGGACAAGGCTGAAAAGGAAAATGCTTAACTCTACTACAGTAAAAAAAAAAAAAAAAAAAAAAAAAAGGTTGTGAACTAAACAAATTCCATGTATTTAAGGCATACTTTGATCTTTTTTCTGTCTAGCTGAATGATGCTTGTTATACATGGGCTGCCTGCAGACCTGTTTGCCCCCTACTTTGCTCTGAACGAATAAATGTGTTATCACTTTCCCCTTGCTAAAACCCTATCTTGTCCCCACAGACTGTAATCACCCTTTTTTCCTCATGTTGACTGGTCAGCTATTACAACTGAATAGAACAAGGGTTATTGTTTCTAACCTGTGTTTTGCCTGGAAGATGCTGCTGCTGCTTTCTGAGTCCTGAGGAAAGAGCTGCGCGTCCACCAATTTGCCTATTTGGGTTTTTTTCCAAATATCAGCAGATTTAATGAAAGACATCATGTCTGTCCACCAGCCTGGTGAAACACGTGTTATTGCACTGACCTTGTGTGCACTTGAGCCCGTCACCCCACGACAGGGTATGCAGGGCTGCTGCGGGAAGCACACACCACGCGTGTGCCACAGACTGATTTCGCTGGGCCACAAGGAACCGAGCTCAGGTACTACTCATGCCCACAGGCCTGCAGCCAGTGAGAAACGAAAGATACGCTTAAATCAGATAGAAGTGGCCAGACATCCCGCCAAGAAACATTTGGGATAGAAAGCAATTTGTGACTAAGAGAGCTGGGACAAAGTCGCTGTTCCCATCCCTTTGTTCATAGGGAAGTTCTGCCCTCCTCCAGGGGTTTGGCTGCACTGGCTGTCCCTTGAGGCACCCACGGTGGTGGTTGCTCTCCCCACCATGCCCATCCCCATGTCGATGCTTCGCGTGCAATGCTTGGCTCTGCCCGAGCCTGTGCCAGGAGCACGGCAACCCGCGCAGCCGACGCTGTGTGCCCCTTTGGCACGGTCTCGGCTGCTGAAACAGCTTTCCTGAAGTGCATGCGAGACGTGGTGCTCTAGTTACTTTCAGGAACGTGCCTCTGAGGATTTAGCAAAATAAATGTTATCTGGTTTTGTATCTGTTTTCATGTTTGCATATGCATACCCGCCTGCAGCCCTGTCCAGTGCTTAGACCTGCCAACTGATCCTAGTTATTAGTGTCTAAGTTTTACAGGGTCATTCCTCACTTTTCAAGAGCTTTTTCTTTAGAGGATGGCTACATCTGCCTGTTCGCATTCCCTCCCTAAACTCACAGATACCATATATAGTTACAGTTCCCTACAGAGGCACTTCAGAGACCATCCTTGCATTGCAAAGAAGTAATGCCAAAACAAAAAAGAGGTCATATCTGAAGAATAATAACTCCTGCAAGACTTCCTTGTGTGTGCTAGTGAGCTAAGGGCATCCAAATATTTTTTTCTGTGGGACTTAGGTGAACTGTCCTCTTAGCTGTTTCATTCATATTTTCTTGCAGCATATTTTCTTCTCAGTCATAATAGCAGAGCTTCATTAAATACTGCTTTTCCAAGTCATTTTTGCTTCATTTCCAAGCTCCTGCTTCACAGACCGGTCCAAATTTTCCACTAATTCTCACTGATGCTGACAGTGGCATCTGCAGAAAGGAGCTTCCCCGGAGTTCAACCTCTGATTTTTAGTGAGCCCAACAGCGCTGATTTATAGTGGAACACGTTCTTCCTCTTCTCACACTCAAAACTTACAGCCATGACATTTCCTGGGCTTCTGCATATGAGAAAACTCCTGTTGGCCCTAAGGGAAAAGACCAGATCTCGAGCTTGGAGAGATGGGAACATTTTAGCATGCTGCAAGGGAAGCAGAGGGGACTTGTGGCTCCAAAATCAGGGGTCTTCATCTTCAGTCTTGTCCAGATGTATAAGTCCTTTCAGTCACACAACTGGTTTTGTTTAACTGGATGCTTGACTCTCTCTTGGTTTATGCCAACAGAGAGTTTGTCCCAGCAAGCGCACATTATTGTAAAAAACACGGGCAGCTCTTAAAAATGGCCATGGATGCACTGTGTACCTTGGCCATTTCTGAGAAGGGTTCAGAGGTAGCTCCTCTGCAGCCATGGAAAGCTTCAGGGTGGCTGCATCATGCAGTCAAGTAGACAAATTTGCACATTCCGGAGCGTAGCTATGAGAAAGCTCCCCGGATGCTTTTTGCACAGGAGGTTTCTGTCAGTGTTTGGGACAAGACGTTGTAGGTGATGCTCAATGAAATTGTCTGCCATTGTTTCCTATGGAAAAAGGAGGCAAGGAGACACAAACTACCTCAGTTTCCATGCTGGAGTAGCAGCTAGAGTTCACTACTGCCCAGACAACTTACTCATGCAAAATAACTAGATTGTCACCTTTTGAGTATTTATAAACTCTGTGTGTCAGGATCCAGATGAGAACTATGTGGGTAGCCCTGCAAATATGAGACCTAACAAGCGTGCAAAAGCATTCATTGTTCCCATCACTCAGCTAGCGATTTTGCCAGCAGCCCAAGCAATGGTGCTCCAGAGGAGATTATTTTAAAAAACTGGTCCCGAATCTTTCAGTTGAGTCTGCAGCGTGGCACTTTCCAAATGAATTGAAGGTGCAAATAAGACTGTTTGAATTTCTCTTTACCTGCCTCGCATGAAATTTGGCTGTGGAGACAGCCCTTGGAGGTGTTCATGGCAGTTGTGGGGGGCAAGGAATCCTCAACGCGACAGCAGAGTGTTTGCTCCCCTTTCCTTCCATCAGTCTGTCTTCATTTCTGGGCGATGCATGTCAAGATCAGTGCAGAGGAGGGGACAAACCCCTTTCTTGTGAAAAAGCTTGCTTAATGAGCCATGAGGAGAAGATTTGTACCTGCCAGGGTTGCAAGGTGGGGAAAAAAGAAAAGGAGAAAAAAAAATGTCATCCTGTGGATCTTGAGAGCTGCCACCACACCAGCAGCAAGTCACCAGAGCCATGATAATAATTTTCAGCCCCAGGATGTGGCAGGACATTGTCAGGCCAGGCCAGGCACGCCTGCTGCTCTTCAGCCACGCACTCGGAAGAGAGAAGGGATCCCAGTTTCTGACAAACAAGCTGTGGGCAAGGCGCCAGCGTCCCGGTTTCTGAGCACTGAGAAGGGGAAAAGGCTGCTCCTCAGAGAAAGGGTGTGAGTTGGTCTCTGGTGATGGAAAGATTAACCCTTCCAGGGTTGCTCTTGTAGGGAGTCGTAGGGACACCGAGTGTTCCCAGCCAGGTACCAAGACTCACCTGAGTGACAAATCCTGGCTTGCACCAGGCGATGAAGCTCACTTTTGTCAGTCTTTGCCTTCAAAGGCCTTTATGCAGTAACTTCAGAGCAGACAGCCATCTATTTAATAATTTGCGGTGTGGTGCCAAATCAAAGACACAACAGCAATTGTACTATCCCGACATTTAAACAAAGGCACTGACCAAATTTCACATGGTGATGTTGCAGTCTTCCTAACTCTTATGCAACAGCGTGGGCAATACTGCCCAGCAGTGCCTTTTTACATTCCTTATTCCAAAAGCTATGCATCATCTTGAAAAAAAATTCAAGAGACAGCTTATATAGTGCTTGCCAATTTGCTTTTCCTCTGCAGCCAAATGCAATTGATGCTAAACTTCAGATGTTAATTTTTAAGTCTGTCTTCCCCCCCTAGTTTGTTTGTTTCTCGGATGTGTATGGGCTTGCTTTGATTTTCTTACTTCTTTTATCCATCCACAGACCACCCGTTTGCTGCCTTGCAGACCAGCACAATGTGTGTACCACAGACTGAAAAGCACTTTCCTTTCCTTTCCCTTCCAGAGCCTCAGTTTTAGAAAATGCTAAGAGTTAAACTACAGCTTTATATTAAGAAAAAGTAATTGTAAAATGCTATGAAACTACCTACCAGGACACCTCTAACTGGTTATAAAGGGATCAGTAAAAACCAGAGGGGCAAAAGAATATTGCCTACTTCAGAGAAAATGCGAAAGAAGCTTTTTCTCAAATTACACAGCCTTTGTAGCAACTTTGTTCATGCAGGAAGGGACTGATGCAGACTGAGAAGATTGCACTGTGGTTTACTAAGGGTATGGACGGAAACGCATAAGAAACAAGGAAAAATTATTAGTGGTCAGTTTGTCGGGTCCTGCTAAGACACACGGGCCTCACGCAGTTGCTTACAGCTATGAAGAAGTAACTTGGATACGAGTCAACGCTTGATCCTTTGTCACATCCCACAATTGATCTGGTCCCCTCAGGCTTGCCCAGGTTCCTGACCTTCATCTCTGCTGTTCCCTCACACCATCTTTTCACACTGCAGAAAGTCTGCTTAGAGGTCATCCATACATTATGGATGATACATGCCTTTCTGCGCTGTGCCTAAGAGCCTCAGCATTCCCTGCTCAGGAAAGCTCGCAACGTGACACCGTGCCCTTCTGCCACTACCCATTGAAACATCTATCCTTCACAAGGAATTATAAAGCTTTGTGGCTCCAGAAATAAGCAGTGTCATCTGGTTTGGAGCTGTGAAACTTAAAGCATTGTCTGAGTGAGCAGGGAAAAGACTGTTTTTCTCCATTAATATGAAAAATTAATTGACAGCGTGGAAGCCTATGCAGAGTAACTTGGCCTAAAGATGCCTATGCTTCACTTTTATTTAAAAGCAGATGATTCTGCTTTGAGTGTTGCTAATGCAGCAAATTTGGGAAGAACTAAATACCAACATGTTGTTTCATCCTCTTTTTTTAAGTAGTTGGTAGAACAAAATTTCAAATTACTACGGCAACAGGCTTAAACAATACTCTGGAATTCATCGATATTTATCCCATGATCTAGTAGTGGTTTGTTGACTGTGCTACTCTGCAAGGCTATGGCATTAAGTCGGAGCTTTATTCCTTTAACATATGGTCCCCAGGAAAGAAATTTACTCTTGCGCTTTGTACTCTGCACTACAGTTAAGTGCACCAACGGTAAAATTCATAAAGGCAGGCATTAGTTACCTGTGATTAAATCCCACAGCCTAGGTATGGATTTAAAATTTATGGAAATAAAATTATAGACATAAAAATGAGGTTGCATAGATCCAGATGAGTGTTAATGAGTGTGAAGGCCTGTGAGAGTAATGTGTTATTTTACTATAACATATGTTTATCTTTAAAGAAGGCATATGTAAAAGGTATTGCACAGGGATTTAAGTCAGGTGGGTAGGTGCAAGTAGCACAGGATTAGGTGTCTGGGGGACCAGACTAAGATCAAGGAAATGACATCACTCCCAAATTCAGAAAACTCAGCAGTGAATCTCCAGGGAACAAAAGAGAACTCCACCAGAAGATGTTTTAGGAGAGGTGAACGTGAGGATGTTGTGCTATATTTTTTATTTTTATTTTGGAGGAGCTAACTCCCTGTCACACTTTCCAAAAATACAGCAAAATAGCACAGTGGTTTTGTTGGTCAGCTGAGGCATCGCTCCCAGACCCGTGTATGGAGACCCACCTCTCATGGGACAAATTCAGCTCCCAGAATTACACAGCAAATTTTGACTTGACTTATTTGCAGCTGCCTTTCTTCCTATGACACCACTTTTGCTGTGTGTTGTTAAGCAGCAAACTGCTTTTTGGGAGCACATGGCTCATTGAAAGCTGGCCAGTAAGTGTGTGTAGATCTACCTACAAGACTGGCCACATACGCATTGCGTACTGCTGGTGCTCCTGGCAATCCCAGGGAGAGTGACCCCAATAAGCCAGGTGTGAGTGAATTTTGAGATGTGGGATTCACTAACCGAGGGCAAAGCATGGTGCCTGGCTTTAGAAAGGAAGAGAAAGACCACCTGGGGGATGACAGAGCAGTCAACCAAAGTCTGAAGCCCTGAAAAATACTCAGTCAAATTATTAGATAATCAGTCTGTGACTCTCAGAGGATAACAAGGGGGGTAGAAACAGCCAATGTGGATTTTTGAAGAGCAAATTATGTCAAACCAACCAAATTTCTTTCTCTGGCAAGGTCACGGGGCTGGTGGAAAGGGGTATGCTGTAGATGTGGTATATCTTGGCTTCAACAAGATTTTGAATAGTATGAGGTTGGAGAGGCCTGAGCAGCACTTTCACGGGCAAAACTGGGATTCAAAGCATTCCTGATAAAATAAAATAAAACAGATCTGAAATCATCAGGGTGAAACTCAAGATGGACGTGGAGGGCAGCATTCAGGAAGGAAAACTCGGGTGCCCAGAAGGGCAAGCTGGTGAAATGGACTGGGCTGCTGTGCAAACTGGTCTGGGGGGTCAGAGAGAAGCAGGGAGCGAGCGAGCATGAATCGACAATGTGATACTGTTGGAAAAAAGGCAAATGTCACTCTGGGACATGCCGGCAAGCACTGTAAACAATTACTCCGCTCTGGTCCGCATTGAGGAGCCCAGAGCAGCAGCCCTGTGCCCAGACCTTGGCACCAGGCTCTGCAGAGGATGCGGGCAGTGGGAGCTCACAGGAAAGAGGAATGAGAGGAGCTGCAAAGGACTGAAACGCATGATTTATGGGGAAAAGATGAAGGAGTAATTTGTTTAGGCTAGAAAAAGGGTTCTGCGGTAAATAATAGTCAGAACAATATTAAATGCTGAAATTCATAGACTTGCTGGCATGGGGTAGCTGCGCTGGGGATCTCTGAGAGACTTCAGGCACAGAACTGGGGAGCTGGTCCAAAATGCTTGGAAACAAGCTGGCTGCCAGGGGCAATGCAGATACATTTGGGCTTGCTTCAGAGCAGGGAATGGTCCCATTGACCTCCCAGGCCACCCACCCACCCTCCCTGTCTATAGCTTCACAGTCCCACCCTCTTCTTGATGAGATCCAAACCCACCAGAGCCACCAGCTGCCATGAAACCCTTGCTCTGAGCTCACAGCACTGATGAAAGGAGCAAAGGGGTCCGAGTCCTGTGCCCTACATTTCAGTGTATGAATTTCTTAGGCAATGCTGAGCCTCCAAGGGTGCTATGATGGCCTTTGGGCACGATGGTGGGAAGGACAGGACCCAGCTGTCAGTATCTGCCACATGGCGTCCTAGGGCATCTGGGCAGGTGTGGAGAAAGCATACTCTACTGCAACAAAAACCAGAAGACAAGAGCAAATAATTTCTGGCTGTGGAGCAAAGGACATCTGTGCATCGGTTAGCTATGTAAAAAGAGTGAATCAGTCAGCTGAGAAAAGTTGAGCAGGGTGTTATTGCTGTTGTTCAGGACGCTCTTCATAGGAACAAACACCAGTCTGAAGGGTGAGGATGGGGTACCTTCCCCCACCCCGGCATCACTGGCTGGGGTTGTCTTTGCCAAGTACCACTTGTTTTGGGGTGGGAGGTTTAGAGAAAGATCATGTGTGTCTCTGGCAGTTGCCAAAATCATGCTTGCTTGCCTTTGGAAAACCAAAATCCCACTTACTTTTCCTGTGCTTCCCATGACATACCTCTCTCTGTCTGGGTCTTTTTCGAAAAATTGCAAAGCAAACATGAAGTTTTTTTACTTTGTTGCTCATGATAAAAAGTGCGTGGTATCACAGTTTGGCTGTGTGCCACACTCTACAGACTGAAACATCCAGTGGTTTTCTTACTCACACACTACACCTTGGCTGCTTCTCTCACCCATACATTTCTTTCCCTTATTCCTCTTGTGGAAAAAGGTTTTTGATAAAGGATTCAAGACTCCAGCCACCCTGAGTGGTGAGGGGCCCAAGCTGCCAGACAGCTCCATCATAGAGACTGCAGTGCTGATAGCAGGGCTGTGTGACAAACCCGTCAAGTTCCTGGTGACAGGCTCAGGTCCTCACTGTGTGGTATGGTACCCACAGAAAAAAAAAAATAATAGTCAATCTTCACACGTCACATCATCAGATATAATCTTCCTCATCCAGGGCCAAGACTGGAATATGTCACACCAAAATTGTACCTTGAGAAATTTTATACTGCAGTGTGTTACTGTGAAACAGCAAGAGCTTATCCTAATAGTAACTGCCCCTCTGTCAGCGGTACCCTCTGCATCTGTTTTCTGCACTCTCTGCTCGACTGCTGGCCAGAAGGTCACTGCAGCTGGTTTTACTGCCAATCTGCTGGCCACATCAGGCTCCTGACATTTCCACTGGACCTGCAGCAGCAAGACAACGCAAACATATAACAGGAACTGATCTACTCCAGGACCTTAGACTTTGGAACTGAAAAAGATTATTTATTTTTTTAATTGGTTTCTGGGTTTTTCATCAACTTGTTATTTCTAGATTGATTTTCTGAGTAGCTGTCCTCTATAGTCCAGAATTGGATCACGTCAGAGAGATACACTGCCCTGTGACAGTGGTCCAGCCCAAGGCAGGTGTAAACCTTCTCCACCTCCGCAGCACAGATCATACCAGAATATTCAGGACTTTCCATAAGCCCCCCACAGCTGAGCAGTAAATCTGCAGGACGAAAGACATGATCTTACCCAGGGCAGAAATGTCTTTCCCATGAATGGACATGATTTAATGCACGTCTGCTACATTTGTTAAGTTGCGCAAAGCACTATATTTTACCAACAACACATCCTTTTGGGACTGTGCATCCCTTTGGATTCCCTTGGAGGGTTCCCATTCCTACGTGGAGAAGGGCAGAGAGAAGTCATTTCCTCAGTGAACTTAGAGACACACACAAACACCCCTCATCTCCAAGATTTCTTCCTCATAGAGAACAAACAGAGTATACAACCAGGGTTTCTGAGAATGGAAAAGGAGCATGTGACAGTGCTTTTAATGTCTGCTGCTTTTCCATGCCCTCCTCTGTGTTTGTTTCCTGGCGCTGTACACAATCTCCAGCAAAGAAAAGATTTTGAGTAACTCTCTGAAAATCCTCCTCCACCGTGTCCAGGGAGCTAGTCCTGTGGGACAATACCAAGGAACAAAAAGCATTGTGGGCTTCCTAGTCAAAGCAATACCCTCTTGAGCACATGTACCCATGGATGAAAGAAATCAAAAGGAAATAAACAGAAAAGCATCTCAGTTATTCTAATTAACACACATGTTGACTCTCACAAAGTCCTTATCTCCATTGATCGAGGTGTAACGTCAAACTCCCTGGGGGTCAGGAGTCTGCACAGCTGCTTTGGCAGTCCTGGCAATGCCACTTTATTCATGTTGTGGGTTATGAAACACTGCAGTTGCTCCAGGCTTAGTGGATTTGCTTTGTTGTGGCATTACAACCATTGGACTGCACAGTACGCTATACAGAGGAAACACACAGGGACCCAATATTCAGCAATTGAGGATCTCACCCCATGATATGCATTAATGTGCCAGAAAGAAATATGAAGTTGACAGATATATTCATTCCCTGTTATATGAGTCTTCTGTTCCCATGTTGGCTCTCAAATGCAAGGCTGTCACAGATAAGAAACCACTGGCGCTTCAACAACCATATACAATGCAAATTAAAAAAAAGAAAAAAAAATGTTACTAAGGTCAACATATGTTTTACCACAGGTCTTTGCGGAGCAAATAATTTAGAATATGGGCTGCACATAAAACATTATTATGTAAAATAACATGTATTATGTGTTTTCAATAGCTTTCTGCATAACCTCGGGATTGAATGGTAAAAGTCTGTTGCATAATGTATTTTAGGTAAGACCCCATTGAGACATGGAAGATTTACCACCATTAAAAATGCTAGTTGATTACAACATTCAAGAACTTGTTCACTTGGGGTCTACAAACTTATTCATGCCAGGCAGCCTTAGCATGTAGCTGCATGGGAGAAGGAGCTGACACTTCAGAGAAAAAACTTCCCCCAAAGAGGTTGCAGAGACCAGTGTCTTCTTTCATTTTTTCTGCACAATATTACATTAAAAGAATGAAAAACAAGAGGTCTGTTGCAAGACTGAGAATTTGTGATAAATTCCTAATAGTTGCATGTCATTAGTGAATCACACTTATTACATAAATTAGAAGCAGGTAACATGGTTTCTGCCTGGACAGAGGGATGGCATTTATGGCTATAGACTTTTCTTGGAAAATGCTGACACAGATTGACAAAAATAAGTTCTAATTTATGGCCAACATTGCATAGTTGGACTGGTCAGAAAAATAAAACCTTAAAAGACTCTGACAAAGTGAAAAAATAATTAAATGTTTATATTTTTAGGGTGAAATGTTATGCTTTCGTGAATGAAATGGGGTTCCACCTTCACATAAACACTTGTAAAGTTTGACTGCAGGGACAATAAGCTATTTTGTTCAGCCACAAATAACTTTTTTTTCACTCTTGTATTCATCCAAAACACTTTGAATATTCTCATTTTGGGATAACCTGAAACAAACCATGTTTTAGTCCTTTCAGTACTGCCAATGAACTGAAGAAACCTCCTTATTAGCCAGGCACCATTTGCAGGTCCCATGCTCTGTTTTAATCCTTCAAAGCCTCTCTACGTTTTCTAGCAATTGTGGGTGTTTCAGCAGAGCTTATGTGTACCATTTATCTGTAAAATAAATTCTGGCACAAATCTTTAGTATGATGGGAAAAGCTTTTTGATTTATGAGACTGAAGAGCTGCTTTGCTTTGTTTTGCCTCTTCAGTACCTGATTCAAATGTGGTTAAGACTAACTTAAAGAGGACTTAGGAAGGATATTTTATTTTAACCTAGGATTATAGTCACTTTAGCTAATGATGTAGAAAAAGATCAAAGTTTAAACATGTGTTTTCTGTTTCTGTCTGAAATAAAAAGAATAATAATTCAAATCTCATCCTTGATCCATAAGTTTTACTGATTTTCTGTATTTTTTATTTGTCATTTCTTACACTTGCCTGTGGAGCGTCAGATGGTTTGAGTCCTTGATGGTTACTTCTATAAAGAAGTAGTCATTGAGTTATGTGGGTGCTGACAGAAGCCAAAACCAAAACTGTCTGTCGCCATAACAGGAGACACATTGAATTAATACCGGGATACCTCTTCAGCAGGGGAGAAATTCCAGCCCAGAGAAGAGCAAACCATCTGACTAAGCATCTCTTCCCTCCCAGATGCCCCGTGGTCACTGTCTGGTTTTTGTAACGTCACCACTTTCCCAGCTGTCCCATTACTGTAGCATCTTCCAGGAAAGCAAAACATAGTTAATTTTTTAATTCATCAGCCCCAGCAGTCACATGAGAACTGAGGCAGCGCCAAGGGCTTTTTGCTAAAAAAAGCTAATAAGCACCAGGCAAGGGCTTTGCTTTCCCAGGAGTTACACACAGATGGGCTAAAGCTTGTCTTTACATCTACGGCTGAGTGAAACAGCAGCCCCCATGTGCCCCATCCTCTCCCCATGCACCAGCAGTGTTACACCACAGCTCTGCTGTATGGCCCCTCTCAGTCACGCGCATCGGAGCTGATGCTCCAAGGAGTGGAGAAGGAACAGACCCACAGACCGATGTCAGTGCAGGATGCTGTAAAACCTGGCCACACAGAAAAATTACCTTTATAAACCAGAGCAGGAATCATGTTAAATGAAGAGGCTTGGAGGATGCTTTATGCAAGAGGGGGAGGGTAGAAGAAAAATTAGGTATGGTTATGTCTCACCTAGCCCTTGACCCCTCCAGAGCATAGTACTTTTTTCAAGGTATTTTATATGCAAAAATGGAAGGTAAAAGATAAGCAGTTTTAAAGTGCTGGTGTCTGGCAGCATCTGTGAGGAGACTGTGTGTACGGGATGTTCATCCCACCCGGGCAGCTCTGCTGGCAACGTAGATTCATTCACTCATCTATTTCACTGGCAGATAAAAATGAGTGTAGAAAAACAGAATGGTATCTCTTAAATGGTGATTCTGACACGGAAAATACCTGATGTGTGTGTCAGGTATTCCTGAATACAGCTCACATTCCCTGAAATAGCTGACAGAAGTAAAGGAGCAGACTAAAATGTGATGGCTGAACAAAAAATCCACATACACCCTTCCTCCTTATCTTTTTAAAAAGCTGTTATTTGCTGTAACACCCTGCAAACTCATACTGTATAGATACATGTTGTGGATGAGCATTTTCCTTTCCCTCTGTCACAGCTTTAATGACTGTAAGGGAAGCAAGAGTGTATTTTCTTTTACTCCAGTTCTTCCTCCAGTTTGACTCTAAGGTTTACAGAACTGAAATGTCTGCATTTGTCTTCCAAGTACTTCTGTCTTGGCAACATCAATACCTGAATGAGACCGTAGGCTTCCCAGCAAAATATGGTTGTGGCTCTGACTTTACTATCTTTCAGATCCAAGAACCCATTTCAGCAACTTTGTGAATTCAATGGAAAGCATGTCAGATGTATTGGGAGCAAAATTTGCTTAATTTGTGTTAGAAGTAGGCGAGTTCAATCCTGGTTTTATGAAAGTCTGTAGCAAAGTTCTTGCTGTCTTCTGAAGGGCCAACCTTTCATTTGCTGTGGTTTTGATGAGTGGATCGACAGTGTCACTCAAACAGGAATATTTCTGTCCTTACTAACTCCTCTCCTAGGAAAAGTCCTACAAGCATCCTCAAAGTGCTACACACCTGGACACTGACAAAGAATTTATCTGCTATTTCTTTTCATGAGGTACAAAATATAATGTAATATAATTCATTTTACAGCCTCAGAATTGTGCTGGCTGCTCAGGGGCAGCAGAAGAAAAAGCCATATTGCCAGCCAACTCACCAAGCCTGGCTCTGGACTGATGCAGCAAGCACATAGTGACTTCCTGGAGCAGAACTGCACATCATCATTTAGCTGGATGAATGCATGAGACAGAAAAGTTGTTCTTGATTAAAAACAAATATCGAGTATGGCAAGAAAATGAGTAAGGATAAACAGATTAAGTGTGATTTGTCTGAAGGCTTCCCACAGTATAAAAGCCATATGTGGGAGGCATGAGCCTAAAATTAAACTCCTAACAGTGTGAGTTAAGGTCTTTGAAAGAGGCACCTGACACAAGCAGAGGGGGAAAGTCTGAGTAATTGGCTCATCGAGGGAGGTTCTCGCCACTTTCCCATGATCTGCACCTTCTTTCTTCTGCTGTGCTCATCCAAGCAGAAAAACACCATTCAGGGGTCAGACCAGACAAGCTGACTTACGCCAGCCCTGCTCGTCCGAAGGAGTCCCCGTGCAGAGCCAAAGCAGGGAAGCAGCTGTGGGTAGCCCCAGCTGAGCCACAGCCCATCCAACGCCAACCCAAGCCCAGGCAGGCTAGAGCTGGTAAGAATGTTCAATCCCACCTACTATCCAGCATCCCCTTCCCATGCTCTTCCAGCTAAAGACCCACACCACAAGCCCGGGTATGGGGGGAAAGAGTCTATTTTAAAAACAGGCAACAGATTTTCTATCAGTCACGGAGTACTTGCAACAAGCAATTGCTTGGAACAACAAACAATTATCAAGGGGCCTTCCTCGCAAACAATGAGCTACTGGTTGCTGTCTCTGTGCTAGTCATTGTGGGCTATAACCTCAGCGCCCTCGCAAGCAGAAAGGCAGTGTGGCATGTTTCTAAGCAACATAAATCTTTTACCGATTTCATTCAATCCACCAAATTGTTTCCATTTGAGGCTGCCACTTTTTGTTAGCTTGGTAATGCTGCAGCTTTGGCTTCTGTAAAGAGCCTGCACTTCTAACGGGAATGCCATCTGACTTTCCCACTGTTGGGTGGCCAGTGGGATGGCCAGCATCTTTAGGGTCTGTATCATCTGCCACCCTTCGCCATGCGGCCAGCATTCCCACATGTCCCCCCCGGAGGCTCCCTGTTCATCATCCAATGTGAGGGAGTCTACGGTTAGTGGGAACCCAACGTCTCCCAAGACTTTACAGAAAACCACTTTTTATTGACACTCAAACCACATGTTTTCCAGTAACTGCACAATCAAGCAATCATTCACCCAGGCTAAACTCAACAGCTGTGTGTTGCTCTAGCTTGCAAGATGTTCGGCTCTGCTGGTTTCTTCCTAATTAATATTCTTTATAGACCCAGTCAACAACATCTTCTCTTTCCTTCACTGAGGAAGAAATAAACCAGATCCAGTCACGGTACATTTGTTAGTGCCTAGGAAACCCTGACATTTCGGGCTCTCCCCATAATGCTGAAAGCCTGATCTCTGCTGCCCACCACCTCACCTTGCCGCCAAGGCCCTTGCAGAGGGAGCCTCACGCAGCAGCCCGGAGGCTTTTCCACTCCCTTTGGGCAAGTGCAAGGAGTGGCGCTGCAAGCACTCCTGTAGCCACCCTTGCCCCTGCAAGGACCTGCTATATCCACAGAAGAAATCCCTGCTCAAGTGGAGGTGGAGCACATGGGGCCTGCACATAACATTGTTTGCAAAACAAAGGTCTAAAGTAACTCTGCTGAGAGACTAGGTGCAGGGAGACCAACCCGGAGGGGCCACTATGGCTTACAGAATACGAGCAAAACTTGCCAGCCTTCTGTCACTGAACCCGTTACCAGTTTTATAGTTTTTGTCGTTTTTTGGGGGTAGACTCTCTACTTTGGCAGGTGCAGTGCACTTAGTCGATGCCTGGCTACTGTTTTGGTAGCCCCAAGGTCCAAGCTACGGTGCTCGGAAGGATGCTGCACAGCCAGGAAAAACGCACGCAGTGTTGTGGTCCATGCACTGCAGCAAATCAGCTGCTGCAATCAACTCCCATAAGCAAATGCAATGAATGGATTTGTTATTTAAAGCTGTCTGCCATCCCATGTCAGACATGAAATTAGTAAATGATTGGGAAGGGGAGCTTTTCCTCTTCTCTCTGTGGAGGATCTGTCTTCATCCAACTCTGAACTGATCCAAGATGAAGTAATTTTGGCTCCCTGCATTTTAGCTATTTGAGATAACAAACTCAAATTTCTTAGTCATCCAAAGGCAAAACTGTCTTAGCTCATTGCTGATGTTACGGCTTCATTTTTGCTGTAACCCATAGTCTGAGGGCAAGCATGTGGGTGAGTAAGACACAGACGCTGCTCCTACTTAAGGCAAGTTTCCTAAATGTTGTGGAAGGGCAAGAGGTGAAATTCAACCATTATCAGTAACATTTCCATGCAGTGCCCACACAACTGTTCAGAGGAGGATGTAATTATTACAAAGGATAGCCAAGAAAGACTGATAGCAAAGAGTGATAGGTTTTGCATATTGCTCACAAGCTACCCTATAAACAGGGCCTGAAACACTGTGTGCACCCATGTTTCCTCCCAGGACTTACAAGACAGTCCAAACTCAGGGTGCACCTGAAGGTTAGTAGTACAGCCAGGAGACATTCTTCTTACGAGTGCTTCAAGAATCACTCTGCAACATAGTATAGATGCAGTTTTAAATACTAAAAAGTGCACCTTGGATGACATTTTGTTCATATCTTTTATCTTTTCTTTTTCTTTGTTTTAACAAGGCAGGGCAAATCTTGCCTTCAGAAGCCCTAGGTAATCATTAGGTAGTTTGTGGGTATTTCTGACTTAACTAAACATTGGGGGAAAAAGCACTAGCCGCACACTACACCTGTGTAAAATGGCTGCGCTGCGCACCACCTGGAGCTGGATACCTGTGGCTTTTTACAAGAGCATCCTTTTAGGTTTTTAATTTATGAGCATAATCAAATGTTAAGGATACGAAGACAGGTCATCATGGAGGCAAGGTTTATTATTTCACACATCTCTTAGTCATATCGTTTTACTGAGGCTGGTCACAGAAAGGGAAACAAGGGGAAAAGCTTCCCAGGATTAAACTGCTACTAGAAACCAGGAGCCCCAACATGCTCCAAAAGTCAAAGGGAGCATGTCTTTTTTACCATCTATGTTGCACATAAAATCTTCTTATATAGGTGAGCGTACCTTCCTCTATGCTGCATCATAGGTATAGCTGGGTAATAGATATAGTTAATAGAAACCTGATTCTTTAGGCTGCGGTTCCTTAGGCAGACAGTAGACGCATGCTAAATGACTAAGCCTGCAACCAAGGCATCGTAAATATCTATTACTCACTGTGACCTGCTCTAGGCCAAGAGATTAAGAAATATTTTTCAAAAGTTATCCAGAAAGTATTGTTGATTGATGAATGCATTCGAAATAACGAGTTCTCTTGGAAAAACATTTAAAAGAAAAAGAGATTAAATTAATCATATATTGATTCTTGCTGACAAACTATTAGCCCAGCTTTGTCAAGTAGCAGTCTAACCAGAAAAAGACTGCATGATCTGCTTCCCTTTAATTGTCCTACTATTGCCTCTAAGTTTCCCAATTGTATAGGGTGTATTTTCTCTTCACTCCAGTTTCCAAGAATCCTTCTCCATCAAGAAAATTGGTCCTGGTTTGGCTGGTGTGAGGATAATTAATTCCCGTCTACCTCACTCATCTTAAACACAGTGGTCAGCTAAAATTTGGAATCCAGGAAGTTGTGTCAAATTAACAAGGTAATAAAGCCAGTTGATTTATTGATGGCATCTGTTTATTTATTGAATTAGGCAAAAAGAAAAAAAAAGTATAAAGACCTGTTCTCCTGAAGATAGGAATTACCAACACCAGGAAAGGAATTCCTTGCAGGTGCCCATCATAACCTTTGTGGCCGTCACCTGTTCCCAAAGCTCTTGGTCAGAGCTGCATTACCTTTCCGTCCTCATCATCTCCTTCCATGGTGGTTCCCCTGGTGGTCTCTTTCATAAACCTCAGTTCTCCCCAAAAAGCCCATCTAACCATAAAGTTCAAATTCCTAAGGTAGCTGTGGCTCTACTGAGTGTCATAATTGATATATCCCTTGTACCCTAAAGAAATGATATCACCCAAAACGTGTCTTGCTGTTCCACAAAAAAGCTGGCAGGATTAGCTTTATGGAGAACTAAGTTACTTGTTTAAAATATCAGTGGTACAGTTGCGTGTCAGCTCAGACAAATTGAATTTGCTCCAATATATTCTAGCCATATAAACATGCACCAAAAATGTGCGTGTGTGTGTATGTACATGTATACACATATGCACACCCCCACACGCGAATGCACTGAACCAATATATATACATATTTATATGAACACACTGAGCGTATTTTCCTACAGATACACCCATATACACCAAACAGCTTGAGTTCATCAGTCTTTTATTTACTAGTTTACCACCAGGCAGGAGTTTGTTGACACTAAAAACCTGCTAAACCCAGAAGAGAAGAAAACAATGGTTGCTGGGCAGATTAGGATACCTACAGCTGGTGAGGAAGCTGAAGGTTTGTGGGGATGCTGCTGCTGCTCAGTGCATTTAGCAGGACAGGGACGAGAGGAGATCATACACAGATGTGCCCCATCACAGGAACATTAGTAAAAACTGAAAGAGAAAATTCTTCCAACAGGACAAGACCACCTCTTATCAATACACTCTTAATCAAAACTGTCCTCTGGGGAAAGTCCTTCTGCTATTTCCCAGTCTGAGGTCTCCTGTTATGAGATAGCTATAAGATTTTATGACCAGCTAATGTAGTCCAGGATGGTAAATGCCCATATTCCTCACTTTCCCACCATTTCATTTCTCTTTCCTAAGGAATCAGAGCATGGACAAATCCCATTGACGTAAATGCTGTGGGGTAGCAAGAATGTTTGCCACCAGGCCATGCTCTGGAATGACAAGTATGCAAGAATTAGCATCTATAACTCTCCATAAACATTGGGGTTAATCTCTAGGGTTTACAAGACTCTTTAAATGTGTTTTAATAGGACAATATGCTTTACACAGGACCCATCCAACACTTCACATATCAGCAAAGTTTACAAGAAGGTAAACCGAGCTGGGGTAATAGTTCAGATGTACAGCCAGGGCTCTAATGAGAATGCCAAACGCAAAGTAATAAATGGATTTGCAAGTATAATACTTTCCCAAATGGCTGAAGAGCATTCCAAGTCTGGCAGGACAGTCGGAAGGGAAGAGCTGTGAGAGTTGCTTTGTTCTCTTTCAAATTCTGAAATCTGAAGAAATGGATGAAATCACCGCACATTCAATGCAAAATGGTGGGCAGGCTTAGACCTACACTCTGCCAGTCTCACCCAGCGTGGTCAGGACTCCACTCCTTGGGCAGTCCTGCTGCAGGGACCAGTGCTGCCCACAGACTTTGGGGCTGCTGAGAATGAGTAAATGTGGTTAATTAAAACTGAAGACTGTGTGGACAACTGTGTGGACACCTGCTTTAGGAAGGGAAGGCCAAGGCCTTGAACAAACCTCTCTTCTCCACTGATGACAAAAGCAGCCTGAGTATGTTGACAATTTGCAGGAACATTCGTTCTAGCTTCCTAAAGCCAGGTGAGATGAATCCTGCCCGGGGTTTACACAAGCCTTGGGTGCCTACTTACTTCAGGTAGGCTCCACCTCTGTGGTCAGACTTAGCCATCAGCCCCAGGCACAACTTGGTTTCCTTTTGGAGAATGATTTTCAAGATGACTAGCCTCAGGCTCACTATTATCATCGAACAAACCCATACAAAAGGCATACATTAGCCTTTGCTAATAGATGACTGATTTGTTTTGAGTTAACTTATTCTTTCTATGCTTTTCGCCCAAAACTGAATTACCAACAAGAAAATAAATCTGGGAATTTCAAGAAGGGACACATTTCCATTAAATCAATATGAAAACCAGCCAGACTATCCTAATAAACGTAATGAATGAATTAGGCATTTAAAGAAGAATGACCTCATGTTCCACTTCTTTATCTTCATCCTAATTATCACAGAACATTTGCCCAACCTACACGCTCTTTCCATGACTCTGTACAAAGACCAGAGGGGACTTTTTGGAGAGAGCCAGTGAATATCTTAGCTGTATTTGCTATTGTCTCTGTTTATCGCTTGGCACAACCCTGTCAGACTATGGGTAGATTGGCAGTAAAAGGATGATTGTTTCATTATAATAATTCAATCTGCACCGAGACAGGCTGTCTCCTATGCTACATGAGAAACAGCTAGAAACTTTATTTCATAAGCAAAATTACCACTGGCCATTTTAAAATGCCAAGAGCAGCTATCATTAGATTGTGGTTCGGTTGGCTCTGTTCTCCAGTGCAGGAGCTCTGTCGGGCTGGGGAGCCTCTGTCTCAGAAAGGAACCAACCTTCCTGGCATGCTGGAGCAAAGGGATGAAAATCAAGAGAAGATCCAACCGTTCCTTTAGCACAAAATCAGAAAGTTCAGGAAAAACATCTTTATACACCAAGAAAAGACTTTCTGTAATTGCTTGTATAGCGAATTGGGAACAATTTTTGCTCCTTTAGAAACATAAGCTTGATCTGGTCGCTATCCCTGAAATTCGGCGGGAAGATTCCCATGGCTGGAATGCTTAAATCAATCTATTGCATATTTCAGGAGGATCAGCTGAGCAAAAGCTAAGAAGGAGTTTCACTGTTTCTGAAAGGGGTTTTGGCCTGCTTCCAAGCTTTTAGCGAATCTGGAACCAATGTTGTCATATTGTTATGGATTAATGTCCTCAGAAATGGTGCCTGAGATGGGTACAACCAGTATCAACTCCAAAGCCAACAGGGAAGAGTGAATTTAGCCCCCTGGATTATGATGCATAGGGACAAAAAACTGCATTGTCATGGGTGCTGCAGCCTCTGTAGTGCAACTGAGAGATTGCATATACCAACACATTTATGGCATGTCTAGACATATAGAAGACACGGCATAACTTAAATACATGCAGTGTATAATGTGTAGTGTGTAAAGTCTGGAGTGCAACATACTATCTGCCAGATTTTTTTCTTTACAGGTTACCAGCAGATCAGACACTGCAAAGCAGCAACTGCTTATATACAAGCCATCATGTCTGGATCATGTATATTGGGATTATCATCATATAGTTCCAGCCAGAACTTGGTATTTTGAAAAGCTTGGCTTCAGAAAACCGAAAATATCATGAGGAAGAATTTAAAGGGAGAAACGTTGATGATTTACAACTGCTTAGTGACAGTAGATCAGTGACAACTAAGATCAGTGAATCCTGAGTTTGTGAGGAATGTCCTTTCTCACTAAGTGACTACTGGTGTCTGATAAGGTTTGAGTTTGGTTAAAGCTTTGCTTATTGTTGGCTATTCCTAAGGGGTCTCTCTGAGGTGGGTCCTCTGATGTCTAGTAAGTTGAGAACTTGTAGCAAAGACTTTCATCCAGAGGAGCTACTATCAAAAAAGAGTAAAATGACAGTAATGAATATGAGTTGCAGGCTGTAAATTATAGTGGTATGGTAAGAAAAGGACACAAGTAGATATCTATGGCCAGCAGGAGTTTTAAAAGTATGTTAATTACAAAGGTAATTAACTACATCATCACAAAGGTACCACATTGCATCTAAAGGGACATGCTAAGACTGCCAATAATAAACCCAAAGAAGTAAAAATGTTGAGTAAATTTTTCCCACTTGCATTTGGGGAAAAGCCAGATAATGAATTGCATCTTATGTAAGAAAAACAGCCCTTTCTTTTATAACAATAATTTCTAAACTTAGAAAATTTTAATTGGCAGTTCCTGAATAATTTGCATCCAAGAGGCAAAGATGTTCAGTGAACCCCTGCTGCTGATTTTGAATAAGTCTTGGAACACTAGAGAAGTTAGAGATGTGAAGGAAAGATAATGTTATGCCAGCACCTAAAGAGAGTAACTAGGATGACATGAATAAATATAGGCCTGTCAGCCTGACATCAATCCGAACAAAGTAACAGAATGGTTATTTGGGGACTCCATTAAGTATTAAGGGGAAAAAAATGGAATTACATTGAAATTATCATGAACTTATTAAAAACAGACCCTATTCAAATAATTTCATAAAGTTGGAGCGTGTACAAGTTTAATTGGTAAAGGTAATAGTGCTGATATAAATGATACTGTTGGACTATTTTAACAACTGATAGGTCATCACATAAAACTGTCTTTGGGGAATCAGCAAATCTCATGATATGGGTTCTTGGCTCTTCACTCTTTAACAACCATTCCCCGCTGATGGAGTTGGCAAATAAGACAAAGACTGGGAGGGACTGGTGAGTGGTGGAGATGTAACAGCTAATCTGGGAGACAAATCCGGTTTGCTCTGTAGCTGTGACACAGCACAAGTAAGGGACAGCAAAGGAGGCCAGACTTACCAGGTGAGGAGATCAGTGATTCTGAAAAGAATTCCAGATCCTGGTAGAAAGTTAGCTGAACATGAGCTCAGTGTCCAAAGAGGCCAAGAGGCTGTGCAAAGCAGGGTCCATTAAGGAGCAAGGTATCCTCTGTGTTTCACAATGGGGTGGTAGCTCCTGTAATTAGTTTTGGTGTTCAGAAAAAGAGGCCTGAAAAAAAATGGAGAGGATTCTGAAAAAAAAAATCACACTAACTCAATTAAAGGATAGGAAAGCATGCCTTACTCTGAGAGACTCAAGAGCTCAATTTATGTGACGTGTCCAAAGGAAGGCTCAAGGATGACTGGATACAAATGAGTTACGGCCATACAGACAGCAGAGCTTTCACAAAGACGGGTTCCTTCACTTACTGGACAAATGTTTAACAAATTTCATGGTCTAATGCTGAAGTTAGACTAATTCTGGCATAAATAAGACACTGTTTTTCAGAAGGGAGAATAATTAACTGCCAGAATTACACACTAATAGGCTCCCTGTTATTGATCAGTTTCTAATAAAGCTTGGAGGAAATCTGGAAATTTCAAGCAAAAGGAAACCCATGTAGGTCCCATGGGTTCTGTTACAATGAAGATCTGTCTAGAAGACCCTCATGTCTATTCAAGCCTTAAAAAATCTGAGAAAATAGGTTGTCAGTGATGACACATACTTTCAGTGAGTCTTTCACCAGCAGATTGTCTCAACACTGAGACAACTAGGAAGACCTTTCTTTACACAAGAGTGATCAAATACTCCCAAAGTTACTGTTCGTTTTTATCACCTAGATGCTCTCACATCTTGACATCTTGGCTAGTGCAGCCACCACATTTAGTCACTGTCAAGCTTTTCAGCAGTTGTTCTTTTAACTCTGTATTGAGAGTATGGCAATTTCCCCATTCTAAGAGGACTTAGAGATCTTGCAAATTAGTGATTATCTATAGCAAGGAAGCTAGAAGCTCAAAACCATTTATCCTATTTCTTCATGCTCCTCAGCTCCTTTTGTGGCCTTGTAGAACTTCTTGCTCACTGACTTTACAAAGAAGCTGGATGCATCTCTTGCTGCTTATCAGCTAAAGAGATGGTCTGATGGAAAGCATCTCTGCTGCACTCAGTTGTAATGTTTCCATTTGTAGGACTTGTTCTTTTGGTTCATTGGCCTTGCAACCTGTCAGTTTGACCAAGTCTAAAGTCTTAAATCACAACTCAAGCAAAATCACCACCATTTTCCCCCTTTTCACATTAAAAAATTGTGAAACTACCAAGTTTTCTATGGCATTTCCCCAAAACCACAACCACCTGCTGCAAATTTATTGAAAAGTAATTCCAAATTTAACCCAGATTAATAATGCTTCCAATTGGTATGGCCAAGTTTTGCAGTTTAACAGATTAAAAATTGTCAGATTTCGTGTCTCTGTGAACATTTTGTTCCACCCAAACCACAATCCCACAACAGATTATTACCGCCAAGCTAAAGCTAGGAGAATAGTCCACCTTTGCATTTTGAAAACTCTACGCTTTGATGGAGTTCAGATTTGCAGTTTAATTTTGTCCTGTTTCATAAAGATGGGAGTAACCTGCTTCTAGATCCAGAAGGGTTTCCAAGTCATAACCCTGCCCAGATCAGGATATTTGGACCCATATGCTTTTGTTTGGATCCTTCACTATTTTTTCCTTAAAATGGAGGGCGTGCTCAGATCATCTGCAAGTGTTTCAAGCTAACATGTTTTCAGTCATTAACCTCCCTTCAACTGAAGATCATTGCCCCTTGACTGAAGTGAAATATCTAGCCACAGTTCCCCAGCAGTGCAACATGAAACAGGTTTGCTGGCCCACCCTCATGGAGAGCAAGGAGACGAGAAGAGTGAACACCTACAAAGACGCTAATTCCATTGTTTGTGAGCACTCTGGCTACCCCCTACGTTTTTCTGAGGTTGGTTTCTTCCTCTGACTTCTGCATTTTTCTCCCTAGGTACGATATCTGGAGACAGAAACATGGGCTGATGATGACTGAAACCACACTCCCCTGAACAGGATGGCCCTTGCACCTTCTAGACGAAAGTAGTCTCTGGGACTGTGCTGAAAAAAAGATTTATAGCTTTTAATCTCCTCATAGGGTATGACTTTAACTATGCTATAATATATAGGACAGGAATTAATCCTGAATTTATTTAGGTTTTTTTTTTTCTTATTTCATCTGTCAAAAGATTGCCATTTCAATTATTTATTAAGAAGATTATGTTTTTCAAGGTAAATGCATTACTGTTGTTATCTGCTTTCAATTAGCTGGGAATTCACTATGTTCAGCCAAATGTCCATTCATCAACAAATTCCAGATTCCTGGCAGTCTGAATAAATTCCCAATTTTCTTCTTTTATGGGTAAAATAAGTGAAGATATTCATGCCTCATGCTAAATTATGGCTGGGGTTAGACTAGCCTGGAGGGAGGAGACAACAACTATGGAAGGTCTTGAAATATATTAATAGATGTTTTGATAGAAGTAGAGCTAAAATATTTCACAATCTTTTTTCTTCAGGTGCTTTGTTAAGTTAACTAGATGCCCTTCTGCCCTCCTTCATGGGCAGCTTAACGAACTGAGCTGGTCACCCTCCAAAATGCGTGCAACAGGTTGATGGCACCATCTCTAGCTGCAGGAGTTGATGCCTTCCACTGGGACATGCAGGAATAAAAATAAAGTAAAACACATCTGGCCCCACCGCAGCTCTTCATGTCATGTCCAACCCTTCCAATTAGTGAATTCACATTTTGAGTGCAAGGCTGTGCAAAGTAGCTTCAGCAGTGTCATGGGCTGCTCCAGGGCCACCTGTGCACCGTGGAGCATCAAGAGAGCAGTGAGCAGGGAGACGCACAGCGGCCAGCCAGGTGCCTGGGCAGAATAGGGTCCAGGCTTCTGCCTCAGAAATACTCTGGTGCTGGTCCTCCTTTTCCTCCCTGCAAAACAGGGCTACCCAGCTGGGGGCCAGCCCATTGCTGACACAGCTACGTGGCTTGTGAGACCCCAACCAGTTTCTCAGCCCAGCACCATGCCATACCATGTAGCTGCATCCATCACAGCTGGTTCTCTTCCCAGCCAGCTGCTAGATGGGAGGAGAAAGCCCCATGCTCTAGCATGGGAGCTGGGCTTCTTGCAGAGATGCTCTTTATCCTGAAAAGGGAGCATAAACACTTTTTAAAATGCAAATATGCTTTTTTAAATGCCTCATGCCCAAAGGCATTTTTGCTTGCAATTGACACTTCACTCGGTGCTGGGCCAAAGCCCTTTACAAGGAATCTCCTGGGCAAAGCCAGGAGAAAGGCTCTGCCCCTGCCAGCCATGGGGATGGAGGGCAATCAGAAATGCTGGCCCAGCCTCTGTGCATGCTCACCACGGCTCTGAGTTCAGTTATCCTCCAGGCACTGCTTGGAGTGGTACTTCTGCATATGATGTGATCAGCCCCAAGCCATGGGGAGTGTAGAGGAGCTGGGTGGAGTGATCCCGCTGTCCCAAACAGCTATATCAGCCTCCTTCATCTCTGTGGGGCATCAGGTCACACGCCCGAGGAGGTCCCAAGCACGCCACAGCTCCTGGCTGGCCCCCATGGCCACATTGTCTTCCCAGAAGGCAAGGGGAGGAGGATAAGCTCCCAACAGGGAATTAGCACCTAGCTGGGATATGCTTCCTTGGACTCAGGAGTTTTGGTGTGAGATAGCCTTCAAATATAAGCAGTATTTAAAGCTCAGCACTTTTCTTCCAAACAAGAAAGATTTTCAGTCATTTTAGTCATTAATTTTATCTTCTCTCTCTTTTGTTAGTGAAACTGCTATCTCCCCTGGCCTTCTCAGTTGTTATCAGAAATCTTCTGTCCTGGTCATCTCCTATGAGTCCTACTAAGTCATCTTGGTTTTGACCTGCCCTTCTGTTTCCTAGTTTGGCCATCGCTGACTCTGATTATATTTGCTTGGTCATCTCTTCTTTCCTCCTTTCCACTCACAGTGGATACTTTCTGCTCCTTCTGTTTTCTCTTTCTAATGATTTGTGGTCAGTAATGCTTTCCTTACACTGTGGAGCAGGACTCTTCAACCTTTCTCATCACATTCAGGTGTTTGTAGGTCTCTCCCTCCCTGTGCAAGCTCTGAGATCGTGTTCTCTTGTGCACCGTATTTTTCATCATGTGAGTGAGGAAACAGAGTCACTGCTCTGCTTCTCGTTCCCCAGGTCATGCAGAAAGCTAACCGCCCTTACGTGGGCTGACGCCTTTCCCAACAGACGTTAGACAGGCAAGAAGATGAGATTTTTTTTCCTTAAGTGATTTGTGTGCATCTCAGCCAGACATTCTGTGATATTGCTCTCCACGCAGAAAGATGACTAGGTTGATGTTTTGGAGTAAAAGCTATGCTGCCTTCACATCTTGGTGGTGTAGAGCCCTGAGAGCCACCCTGCAGCCCTGCCAGCAGCCCTGCCAATGGCGAGCGCTCCTGCCCAGGGCTCTCCCAACAGGCGAAACCATCACCATCTCTTCAACATCTGCCTAACGTCCTACAGCCCAGGCAATCATGAACTCATGTGTTTATTTTACTGGTAGAATACACCTGCAACTTAAATATTGTATGATAAGCAGATGTTCACTTCTATAAATTGAACAGCGCACAAAGATTTACAGACCCCAGAGGTTCAGATTTAGCAAGTGGGAGCCGAGGTCACAACTGGACCTTCAGATTCAATAAATCTTGACATTACTGGGGCACTGGGGGAGGGGAGGAAGGCGTCGTTATAGACATATAACAATTTTTAAAGTATGCCAGTGATGATCTGCAAAGCAGATGTAAGTCAGGCTGATTTTGATACATTAAACTGACCCTTCCAGGTAAGAGATGAAATAACTCAGGATTTTATTTGGAGTCACATATGGCATATAGGAGTGGAAAAGGTGATAATAAGCCCCTGCTCATATGAGAAGTAGAGGGGAAAAAAGCTCCATGAAAAAGGATAAATGTTTTGTTTTCATGCTATAAGAAGGACACTGTTGATACCATCAGTGGTGGATTTATTCTAATTAAGGTACTTAAAATGACATATCTGTACTGTATTTTTCTTTCAGACAGTGCACTAATGAAAACCACTGGTTTAGCCACAGAAAAACCAAAGTCCTGTGTGAGCAGAGTAGGTACTCGCTGCACCCAACGGTGTCTCAGCTCAGGAGGCAGTGATGGCACTGCTGGGTGCATTTGGAGGCCTGGCAAAAAGAATAGGTTGCCAGAATCAATTCAGTCTCTAATGTCCTTTCAGACCCTGGTCTCTTTGCTGGAGCTTTAAACACAGGCTGGCAGCAAGGATGGAGGGGAAGGGAGGCAATGCAGCATGGAAAACCTGCACCAATGTCACTGCGGGAGAGAGGCTGGAAATAGAGAGAGTGAGGGAGAGTAAGAGGCAAGGAGGAAGGTTTTAAAAAGGCATCAAAATATTTTGACACGGCTCTGTTATAAGCTCCTTCATAGGGGCAACTCAGTAGCCATTGCCTCGTGATAGCTGCAATAAGATAGTGCTAATGATGTAAATAGAAGTGGATAAAGTCTGAAACACTGGAGGCAGCCTGAAGTGACTCCTGCCAGCCCAGAGCCCAGCCTGGGCTGTGAAGCCCTCCAGAGAAGTAGTACAACTTCGTCCACTCCACACTCCATGCTTTACCCGGTGGCTCCCAAGTTAGCACAGTACAAGTTAGCTTTCACCAGCCGACACGCCATCTCAGCCTGGGCTGGGCAGGGAAAGCGGGAGCTGCCGCAGATGTACACGGAGTATACGTGACCGGCTCCCCCCACACCCCCTCCAGCCTGCGGGTGCCCGTCCCACTCCACACCTGCAGTTTTGCAACTGTCCGTGACATTCTAAAACAAACAGCTCAACTGGCCCTTTCATTGAGCAATTCACGGTTACAACAAAAACCGGCATGCGGGTTTCTGATGAGCAATTATAAATTACACCAGTGTTTTGGTGTTTTCTGCCTTTCTGTTTAGAGTAAGTTATAGCAATTTATGAGAATCATCTAACCAGCAGTTTTTAGGGACTTCCAGAATATGTAGTTCAGCCAAAAGCAAAGCAGAAAAACCACTACCAGTAAGGAATTCCCCAGTTACTGAATAATAACTAATGAATACAAATACCTCTCACAGTAGAAGATGGAGGCAGAGAAGAGAATACAAGGGGCAGATAAGAGAAAACAAACATGAAAATGCTGTACTGACTCTTTTCTCATTGAGGTAACTATGCATGTCAGCATCTCCCCCAGACTTATTTATCTGAAACCTGAGCTGTTTGAAGCCGAGATGACAGGAAGATGTCACATTTGAAGGCTTCTATGGCAATGGAAATTAAAATTTTGGAGCCAAAGTGAAGTTATCACTAGCTGCCAGATACAATCTTTGCAAATGAGTGTTCCCAAAATAAGACTGTAGGATATTATCTTATCAATGCCTATAAATACTTAAAGGGTGGGTGTCAGGAGGATGGGGTCAGGCTTTTTTCAGTGGTGCCCAGTGACAGGACAAGAGGTAATGGCCACAAACTGGAGTGTACGAAGTTCCACCTAAACATGAGGAGGAACTTCTTTCCCTTGAGGGTGGCAGAGCACTGGAACAGGCTGCCCAGGGAGGTGGTGGAGTCTCCGTCTCTGGAGACATTCAAAACCCGCCTGGATGGGTTCCTGTGCAACCTGCTCTAAGGTGGCCCTGCTCTGGCAGGGGGGTTGGACTAGATGATCTCCAGAGGTCCCTTCCAACCCCTACCGTTCTGTGATTCTATGATATACCCTGGCTGCCAGTTGTAATACTGATAAATAGTCATATCATCCAAAAAGCATGACAGTCTGAAGCACCAGCACAAGATACTCAATGTGCAGGCACAAGGATGTTCTAGGTACCCGTACATAGCTAACTGCATGCCCTCCGGAAAGGAAATCTATTGTGAAAAGTTGGAGTCAGGCTGGGATGGTCAGGTCTCAGAGCACTACCCTCTCTTCCTCTCATCCTAGCTCAAATTTGGAGCCACGTACAGGGCTCATTTTAACTCTCACACCCATGTATGCAAGCTATGGGTATATTTTGCTTCAGAGGATGTAGTGTAGCTCACAGTAAGTACAGGCTTGGAAAAGGCTGCTGGAACAATCTGATGTACAACAAACCTTCTGTCAACTGGTCTTTCATGACCGATGGTGCGTTTTCTGCACCCACCTCCCAAGTTATGGGATAGAGGCACAGGGAGTGATTATCTGCTCCCGTGACACCTAGGAGCCTGAGCCAGCAGCCCCCTGCAGTGATCCCAGCCACTGCACCCCCTCGCCTGGAGACTTCTTCCCCTGTGAACACAAGCTCCAGCATCATTAAGGAAAGGTATTTCTCAGTGGTTTCTCCACTGCTCCTTGTGAAAATCATACACAACCATGGCAATCGGGAAGTGTTTACATTATCAGACCTTTGTTCCAGTATCTTTAAACACCAACTCCAAAATAATTCTGATTTCTATACCTAACAAGCACATTGTGGCTTCTTTACTAGTGAGGCACAGCCTGTGAACTTCCCTGCCTTGGAAGTTGCAGAAGACAGCTCTGGTATCTGCAAAATCTTCTAAGGGAGCTGTGAGCTTTCATTTTCTTAATGAAAAACTTGTTTAGGGTAAATCAATATTCAGCTTCATTGTTACCCTATATCAGACCGGGCTGCAGGTAAAAGTGAGTTTAGTGGTTACTATTTATTCCCAGCCAACTACTAATCCCATTTCCCATTGCTGAAATAGGGCGTTAAAAATCAAAGTAATTTCTCATTGAAAGGAAGACATTCCTAACAGCTGCATTCTTCAAAGGCTTCAGCCTTCTCTTTCCCCTTACCGTCTCCCTAGGTAGCCCTCCAGGACACGCGGTTATGTGGGATGCCAGCAGCTCACTATTCATCATGGTCCTGTTCTCCAAGGGCCCATTGACTTTCAATAATTTATCACTCGATGGTTTGTGTGTTGTTGCAGAAATAAATCAGAACTGGGAGCACCAGATGCTCCCGCATCCCATCGTATTGCGTTAATTTATTAAAAAGGGGTTTTCTCAGCCCAGCCATCAGGTGCAGGAATCTCCTCCACGAGGAGCAGTGTGGATGGGGGTTAAGGTCCACTGAGCCAAGTGTGAAGAGCGTTGAGAGAGAGAGAAAGAGGGACTTCAACGTGGAAGCACATGAGCTTGGAAACCCTTGCAGGGTGAGCAGGCGGTCGGCCTTCCAAGCAGAGTTAGTGATGACAGCGCTCCAAGAAAAATACATTTAGTCCTCAAGCGTGTAGCTTTTGTTCTGGGCTCACAGGCTCTTTTTGTTTCTTGGACTAGGTCTCGCACCCGGATACGGCAAGTAAATATCAAGCCATAAATCACAAATTCGATGCTTGCTTTTCTTTCCTCAAGGTTGTATAATATAATGAAAAAGATCAAGCAAATGCAAAGCTATTTTATGCTGCACATGCGGAGTGCAAAAGGCCCTGGGTCTCTTCCAATGACCCCGCAAGAATGATAGGCCTCCTGCTAACAAGAAGATCTATTTTTCCGAGGCATCACACAAATCCTCTCATGGATTGAAGAGTTTCTCCTGTTCTTGTTTTCTTTAATGCTCTTGCAATACAGTTAATTTAACATATAATGACCCTTCATTCAAACCTTCTGCACATATATATTATGGTAGTTTCATCAAATGTGCCTCTGGCAGAACAGGAAACACAAATTTCCTACATCCCTTCCCAGAGTCCTGAATGCATGTCAACAGCTTTTTGGTACTCATCACCCTTGGTCATTTCTCTTCTCCCCTTCAGAGGGGGAGAACTGTGCCTGCTAACACAAAATCTTGCCTCTGATGTTACCACTGGAGCATCATGTTGACCCCACCTGGAAGACAGAAGGATGCTGGGACTTCTCCTTGAAGTTCTGGGACCTTGTCCTTGAAGTCCAGCCTTGCCAAGGTTGCACACACAGTTCCAGCACTCCCTAGTGCAGCAGGGCATGAAGTCACACCACTGGCGCCCTTGTAATATGAGTTTCTAGTTACCTGCAAGAGTAAGAGGCAAATCAATAGTGTGTGGTACATCCTAACCCCGAAAACATTGTTCAGGGCAATTCCTCTTCTCCAGGATGGTGCCCGCCAAACAGGAATTGTATAATGGGGTAAGAGCATTCCCAGTACTGCTGACATGTTATCAGCCTCTCTGCTCATCTCTGAGCATGTAAAAATGGGACTTTAGAGTGTCACATACTAACTGACAGCTAGTTTTTGTGGTGCCAGCAAGAAAACACGCTTTCTTGACACTGGCTCCTTTGCAGGGTTTCAAGTCTTTGCTGCACCTCCAGAGGGACTTAGCAGCCTCTACGGAAACGAGCTGGCAGGTGGGTTTTAAGCCCCCATTTCTGTCTTCATTCTCTCCTCCTCCTCAGAAGTTTCCATTTGCAATGACATTTTCCCAAATTTGTAAGCTAGGGAGAGATGTGCATAATTCTAGCCTGAAGAGCTAAAGTTTGCCAATGTTATGAGAAAGTATAAGCAAGAGCTTATAATGGGAAGTGTTGGGCAATCTTGTCTTTACTGGAGGCAAAATCCCCTGCTGCGGTTGCCACCAAGATTAATTCCAGATTTTCTTAGGTTCTGAGACATGCACAAGGCCTGTCCCGGCATTTGTTAAGCACTATCAGGTCTAATGCTCTCTTTTCAAATCTCTCAGCCCTACTATCAAAAGCATTATTCTGAGGAGATTTTTCCTGAAATCTTCAGGAGAAACATTGGGAAATCCTTATTAGCCAGTAAGACCATTGTTTATCCTCCTGGTAAAACACAGCTTCCACTAAACCAGAGCCATTCTCTCCTTGAAGATAAGCAAATGTTAGCAAAATTACTGTAGATAGTGAGATTACTGGTTAAGGTTGCAGCAAAATGCAATTTGCATCTTAACTCTGTATTCTCTCATTTACAGCCTTCTTCAAATGTCTTTTTTGGCACTAAAAACATTTGTCTCAACCTAAAAGTGAACTTTGGAGGGGGGAGAGTCTGAATAAAAAACCCTACAGCTGTTTCTGAATTATCCAGGAAGAAAAAAATGCACATTTCCCAGTATAAACATTATCTTGGTTTTATTTTGGGGGTTTTTTTGTTGTTTTGTTTTGGGGTGTTTTTTGTTTTTTTTTTTTTATTTCAAGGAGAACATTCAGTTTATTTAGAGTTAGATTATTTTATTTTATTTTATTTAGATGTTAGCACAGCACATCTGTATTTCTCAGTGAGACAGAGGAACGTAAAAACACTCTGCGAGGTCAGACCAAGGGTCTGTCCAACCCCGTATCCTGCTTCTGATGGCAGCCAGTAGCAGATGCTCAGAACAAAGCACAGAGAAAACAGGACCAACGCCCAGGGACCCTTCCTGGTGTCCTTGCTGCACTCCCAGTGCTCAATGGTCACAGGGCTTCCTGAGCTGGAGCTGCAGCTGGACCACTGTGTTTGACAGTCCCCAACAGCCCGGTCCTCTCCAAATTTGTCTAATCCCCTTTTGAGTCCATCTACCCTCTTGGCCTTTGCAGCTTCCTGTCAGACCTGCCTGCCAGACACAGGCATGAGCTGCGTGTGAAATTAGTACTTCCTTGCCCTCTTTTTAAACCTGATATTGTCCTTGGAAGACTCTTAGTTCTTACATTATGAGAAACACAGAATAGGCTCTTTCCCTGAACAGGCCCTTTTTTATAAGCTGTTTCATCACTCCTCTTGCGTAAGCTTGGTCATAGCCCTCCTCATTCTTGCTTTTCCTTCTCTCTGTACCTCTGGCTCTCCTGTATCTATTTCAGGGGGGCTGAAGCATGGCATGGCTTAGACTTATGATTCAAACAATAACTTCCTTTCCTAGTAGTATCTAACACTTAATTTGCCTATTTTTTTCGTCCATTGACAAGTAGCAGACAATGCTATGAGAGAAGTTTCCGTCATTATTCCAAACTTCTTTCTAAATGGCAGCCAACTGCTGGGTAAACAGTGGTCATTTTTTTGCGTTCCCTCTATTTCATGACTTTGCACTGACTTTCTCCTGACATTTCATCTCCCAGTCACTCAGCAGTGTGAGATCCTCCTGCAACCGTTTGCTGTTGGCTCTTCAGAAGAGCTCTGCATCATCTGCAAAGGGAGTTAACACACTATTTATCCCCTCTTCCAGATCTTTGATTAATACATCAGATTATACAACATACGTCTACAAAGTTTTCTAGACTAGAGCGGCTCTGCGAAGAGGACTTGGGCCTTTTTCCCTCAGCACGTTGGCTTTCCAACGTGCCGGGGCAAAGTACCATTTTTGGAAAGCTGGATACGCTTTACTGGTGACGGCTTGCTTAGTCACATACTTGCTGACCAAAGACTGCCAACAGATTTGTGAAGCCTGACTTTCCCCCACAGTAGCAATGTTTCTCTCCTCCCACTATCTCTCTCACACACGTGGGACCCATCCACATCTATCAATCCTAATCTGTGATATAATTTTCAATACCTTGCTCAGCATGGAAGGCCAGCGCATTAGTTTGCAGTTCTCAGGTTCATTCACCAATTCATCTCAGGTGATTTATTTCTAGTTAATGTTAATATGCCTGGAATAAAAGGTTCAAATGTGAGGTTTTATTAATAGTTAGAAGGATAAAAAATATTGCCTGCAGACAAGTTCAGTTATCTTTGCTAGTTTCCCTGTTAAAAGTGCAACTTCTTCCACAAACTGGGTCAAAGTATGGCCAGAACTAAAACATTTGGAAAGCTGCCCTTGTTCCTTGAATAAAGGGTTGATTTAGTTTTTGCACAGCAAAATGCACTGGCAGTTTCTTCCCCCATAAACTTCATTTTTGTATTCACAATTATGCTCCTATGGTCTCTTGGGCATCAAACATAATAGAAAGCATTCAGAAGTTGTCATATATTTTGGCATCTGCAATTAACTCTGTGATCCAAGTTCACAACTAATTAGAGCCCTCTTACACTGGAAAATGCACTAGCATTATTTTGCCTCTGTAATTTCAGTTATATTGGTACAGCTTTCCCCGTGCACACTCCCTTCCTGGAATAATTGTGAATAGTTGTTGGTGTTTCAGCATGTTTTCCTTCAGCATGTTTACCCCCAGTTTTACAAAGTAGAAATTTGCATACTTTTAAAAAGTAGTCAAATGTATAACATAGGGTAAAAACATGCAAGTCTGGATTTGACTTATCCACCTGAGTGTGTGTACGTGCGTGTGTGTGTGCGAAATACTGCACAAGCATTCATGCAGACATTAGAGAAGGTGAATGCATAAACAAAGGCATGCGCACAGGAATTGTGTTTTATTTCAAAAAAGGCTAAATGAGACCTAAAGAGGTAGAAGTTGCCTAGGGCTATGAAGGCAATAAGTATTTAATCATGAACATAAGTATAAATATGAAAGCATGGTCTGTGAAATTAATACGACCTATCAGGTGCTGTAAAAATAGGCTCGTGCTTAAATATTTCACCTACCCAGGGCTTCTGCGGATAGCGTCACGATACCATCTAGGAAAACAAATGCAGATTAATGGAGGGAGTGTGGGTGCTTTCACCCCTCTCCCTCAAAATTAGCAGCACCACCGCACTGTGCATTCCCCCATAATAATACATCAGGGCTGTGCAGCCTTGCCTCCACCCTTGAGTCAGTTCAGGGCTGTGTTTGCCTCTGGGTACTGTTAAATTTAGGGCTTGTGTTTCAGGACTACTCATCTTCACTTCGCAGCTCTCTCAGCTGCAGTATATCACTCACAGGCCAATACCCTTAACCCATAGGGGGGTATCCCATGTGGTATACACTAATTTATAAATGAGAATGATATCTGAATGCGTCAACTTTCAGTGAAGAAAAACAAACCCTATGCACTCTTTTAAGGCCGTGATAAATTAGAATGCGCACGGTACAAATATTTATCTTGCACCCTTATTGCAAGTATTTCCTTTTCACTGGTTAATTTAATTAAGAGGTGTCCCTTTGGATTAAAACTTTGCAAGATAGATGTATTTTTCTCCAAAACATAATCCATTTTGAATGAAGAGGAGAAAAATCATAGCTCCTGAACTTATTAATAATGATCTGAATTAAAATACATTCCTGGCTTCCTTGAACACTTACGTATGTTAAGGGATAGCTGGGAGTGGAGGCAAGAGGGATTATTTTTGTTTTCATGAGAAGGACCTGATCCCAGAAACACTGTGGAACACATATGATGAGGAGTTAGTCACAGTGATTTCTTTGGCAAGGGAGAAAGCAGCAGAAACAAAAACAACACTTACCCAACTTTCTGTCAAAGGGGGGGACGGGGGTGAGGGAGCCGGTGTGGGATCATTCTTCTTCTCTCCTGACGACCAGGATCCCATCTCACTCCAAAAAACCTCCTTGTGCTTGGCAGCCTTGGCTGTGAAGGAGACCAAGGACAAGAGCAGGAAAAGCAGTCAAGCCTGCCTGGAATGGCTCGTGGCCAGAGAGGGTCACCCTCCTGCATGGCCACAGGAGCTGTGGGGGCCCCCCTTGCGTCCCCCTCTCTGCACGATGCAAATTGTCACTCAGCACAGGACACTGGGGCCCCAGGAAGGCAAAACCCACAGAAGACCCCATCCCAGTTCATATGTCAAGTTCTGGGCAAGAGTAGCCATCCTCTGAAGACCTTACCTGGGTTGTAGACCCAAAAATAAGAAAAGGAAAGATGAAGCCTGCTGGAGAAGGTGCTATTTAAGAGTTTGGAGGGTCAAGATTTTTATCTCAGGTCTGCTGTGCTAATCTTGGTTGTGCCACTTCATCTCATTTCTTGGGACCCCTTCCCAGCTTCTGTTTGATCTACTTCAAGGACAATCTCTCTGGATCACAAGCCGACTCCTGCTGTGTCTGTGCACTGAGACAACGAGGCTCCATACACAATTTTGCTGACACACAGGCATTACAGACAGATGACGACAAAACTGCAACTGTTTTTCAAAAATATCTGCTTCGCCTCTGCTCAGAGCAATTCCTAGAATTGTCCATTAGAAAATTAGTCCCCAGCTCAGTCCCTACAGAAGGGTGAGTGATTTGGTTCATTATTTTCTCTTCAAGGGAGAGTTCAGACATACAAATGTTTGGGAGATATGTCTATTTTGAGAGGTCTCTTCTTCCACAAGGCTTAGTGTTTATGACTTCCATCACTGCCCCTGTGGCATGCTTATGAAGGATGATTTTAATGACATTCAAGGTTGAATAATAGAAAAAGGCTTGTCATTTCACTTCTGATCAGTTTTGAGTACTGTGTCAAAAACTCCTGTCATATTTTCTTTCATTACAGAGCCTACCAATACACTGCTAGCAGAGTTATTAACAAAACAAGGGGCATCGCTGCCAGAAGAAAAGGCTACTCAAATGTAAATACAACAAAGTCTAGCAAAACTTCTCAAGCATATAAGCTTCAACTTGAATCATTGCTGTAGGTATAATTGAAGGAGTTTCTCAACAAACTATTCAAATCCATGTTGATGTTGTTTTGCTTCCCACTCCCCTCCAGCACCTGCAGAAATCTCTCTGCTGACCCTAAGACCTTTGGTGAGATTCAAGCCAGAGTGTCTGGTGAATGCCAGCTCTTACATCAGTGACTGGCACCCCTTCATGGCTCACACGTCCCACTTTTAAAAGAACAATTACAGCCATGCTGTGAGTTGAATGACAAAACTCAAAGGAAAATGAACTTGAAGATGTTTCCCTAGCAACCGTGTGAAGCAGTGTTCCCACCAGTCCAACAATGCAGCACCACACTTTGAATTGAAAAAAAAACAGAGACTGAAATCTTTACCTCTTAAATAGCAAGTGCAGCCTGGCAGAGGCACAGCCTTCCTTGGTCACGCCGGCTCGTAACCAACTCATAATGCTGGCTTTCACCTTAAGTAGAAGGCCACGCCAAATAAGGAACAGCAATGGCCATGAACAGAGGTTCAGGGAACACAGCAACCTCAGAAGCTAGCCCCAAAAATAAAAAAGCTTAATTTCATTACTGTTAAAAGAAAATAAATGTTAATTATCTCTTCTTCTTTCTCTTCCTTATCGTTCTTACTATAACACTAGAATAATTCTAGCATATGTTTTTTAATGAGTTGCCTTCAGCCATCTGACATGTTGGCTTTCTTGAAACAAAAGCCATGAGTTACCACTGGGCAAAGCAAAGCTTACTCAATTAAATATAATCATCTTTGTATGGCAAATCTTTCCCAGTGCTTCTTGCTCATCCTTCCTAAAATGGCCTGACTCTCAGAAACACCGTGGCCTGGTGCAGCCCACCCTTTCTTTCCTGGTAGACTCAGAGGTCCATATTTTCTCTCCACCATATTACCGAGAGCAGAGACAGTGAGTGATGCAGAGGAAGGGAAGAGGCGGCAGTCCCATTACTGTCCTAATAAAGCCACCTACTTTTGTTTACACTACCACCATTGTTTTAACTCATGTAGTCCAGTCTACTGCACAAGGCCAAATTTTTAGGCTGAGTTCTGCACTATTATCTTCCAGAGGGAAAGTAACCATTTCCTTCCAGGACGCTATTCTGGATTGAATATTTAGGCACATGGATGAAAGGCCGATGTGACATCATACTGTAAAATCTATTTGCAGTGGTACATTTTCTATTAGTTGTACTCCTACGATAAATGCCATATTATACTGTATCACCCCAAGAATGATTTCCACTCACCTGTGCTAGGAACGTCCTGTTCCATGAATTTGAGTTCCACCTTTTGGACCTGAAAACACTCTGAAAATGCTCCCCAGAGATGGCCAACCGATTGCTTTCCTTAGCTGATGCATGCTCAGCATCACTAAGGTGGATTAAACTAGCAATATTAAACCAAAAAAATTGTACCTCGCACTGGGATTTAGGGTTTTCCTCATGCAATAAGACAGGCCTTTGGCACACTGAGGCAGAGATGCTTCAAATGCTACCAGAGGGACATTTTTATAAAAAGAACGTGAGGGGAAGGAAGCATTCATCAACATCCACACGTTAGTTGTGCAGGTCCTCTTCCTGCTTGTCGGGTGTAAATACTCATGCCATTCATTCTTTCTATAGCTCTCCACATGCCATCAGTTGGAAAAGCTTGGTCAGGGGCTTTGCAGGGCAGGGCTAAACAGTCTCAGAGTATCTGAAAACCTCAGCTGATGAAGCAGGAGGAAGACTATGCAATCACCCTGACCCACAAGAAAGCAAGAGTTTCTTCTCACCCAGGCAAAGTGTTAGATTTGTGCAACTGGGAGGAACAATCCAGGAGGGAAAAGAACAATCAAAAAGCTGAAACGTCTCCTTGGGGTGGAGGCAATCTTGCAATTGCTGGGCCTCCTTTGGGAAAACAGCCCCCTATTGCTGAGCAACATGCAGCAACTTGGGCAACCCATGAGACCTGCAGTCACCCACAGACTTCAAATGATGAGTTTCTAACCTGAGAGAAGGGCCCAATCTTGCTCCCTTTAAATGACCAGGAGCCTCTCAGGAGGCTTCAGAGCATTTAACTTCATATAATGCAGTCAAAGCCTGAAAAGTCCAGTTTTCTTCTCTATAATTCAAGTAACAGCCACCCACGTACTTAGATTAAAGGTGTACTTTAGGATAATGAAAAGCCATTAATTCTCTTATGAGAGTTTGTTATGAAAATTTCTCTGTTACTCCATCAATCCCCTTTGTTGACACAGGATGACAGAGATGTAGTAGATCAGGCAGACAATATTACGGACATTTTTCTGTGATGCAGATCGTGTCCTGCTCATCAACACACTTACATGGCATCAGAAAGGTTATCTCATACCTAGGAATCACTCCTTTTCCCATCCCGGTGCAGTGTTGCTAGCATTACTTACAAAACCTCCCTACACACAGGCTGGAGCTGGCACTGGAGTCACCATCTGTCTTTCCTGTCTGCATGAGGCTTTGATCCAGCCTCTGGTCTTGTTAGGAGCCAGAGCACGGCTCCTGCTGGCCCTCTGTCCCACCAGGTGCCGGGAGCCAGAGCTGCTAATGCTGTGGCCACAGAGGTGGCAGTGCGACCCCCTTGCAAATGGGCGACTTAGATCGCTGTCTTAGAACCACTTAGAACCACTGTCAAAGGTATCAGCAAAAGTGTTTTTATCAAACTATGATGTTGTACAAGTGTGACTTAACAAAGTTCGACAGCAAAGTTTGCTCTATTACAGCACTGCACAAGCATTTGAACAATGATTCAAAACTACTAAGGCAGAGTCAGAGTTACCAAGACACAAATCAAAGTTACCATAACAGAAGGCTATGTGTGATATTGGTGGCTTACCAAAGATCTGCCGTTGGTGAAAGGTCTCTCTGCCTCGAGGAGCAATCCTGAGAGGTGTCACAGCTCAGGGGGAGATCACCACCATTCAGCCAGCCTCCTTAGCAAGGAGAGCTCAAAGAAGGCTCACTTAGGCAATCCTATTTACGGAATGAAGTGGTTGGCTTGCAGTTAAATTACATGTAATGGAAAAGGTATGCATGAGACTCCTTGTAGCCACAACTTTGTTCCTTGATAAATGAGTCTTAGAAAAGTCATCCACAATTCATGTGTTAATTGCACGGTCAGTGTTCCAAGCTCATATGCATTGATGCTCACTGTGCCACTCCGCTCTCTTGTGGGTTTTCAGACAAGAGATTGGAACTGGAGAAGGCTCGGTTACGGTTTAGGCCTTTGTCTCCTTTGGAGCCTGTACAAAATGACTGCTAGTTTGGTTAAGGGGTCAAGGGAATCCATCACAGACCCCCATATCTGCATACCTGTAATACTGCGCTTTGAGCTGGGATCTGCCAGGATCTGACCCAGTCCTGGGACCTGGCTGCTGCAGCTGAAGCATATGGCCTACCCTGAGACGAGTTGAGGATTTTGTGTGCAAGGGTAGGAAAGCCTTTCCCATGAAGTAAAGCCAAACTCTGCTCCCACAGAAATCAACGGTGGAACTGTCGGGACCTCAGCAGTGACAGTTCAGGTCCTTCGTGACTGTCTGCCTCCTAAAAGGAATTTTGCTTCATTAAGATGCCGAGTCTTTCTAATCTGAACATTTGTTTTGCTTTGGGTCTTCGGTTGTCTTCATGATGTGGCTGCCAACAGGGAATTAAAAGGAGCACCTCCGAACCTGCTGCGAGGCTCTGAAACTTTACTGAGCGAGGGTGAGAGCGAGTGGGCAGGCAGGTTCCCAAGGGAGCGCCTCCCTCTGCCACACCATTGTTGTGGAAACTTAAAACTTCAGGATAAACCAGGAAGACCAGTGAAATGCAAATGGCATGAAGCCCAAGGGACACCGTATTTACTCACTACTCACCACGCTCCCGCAGAACGGATTATCTGAGTTTCTGCCTTTGTGAAAATGAGCTTTACCTGGTGTCCTAAAGGCCAAACTCACTCATAGGCGTAAAGGTCAGGAATCCACCAGACACGAATCTCAGGAGCCACTTGAGACGCTTACTCTGGAAACAAACTCTCACACAAAAGTGGCAAAACAGAAGACATGATGCAAGAGCAAAACAAATGAAAACCATGTGTTTCATCCCAGGTCGAGTCACCTACTGGAAGAGGGAAGGCAAGAGCAGTGTATCTATCTGTTGTGTACCTCCAGTTTTTCATGTCCACTTGAACCCAGCTGGCTAGCCTGGCTAGCAATGACAAAAACTTCACGCATTTTGATGAACTCAAACAATATGATTTTAACAGCACAGGAAGAAACATCCTTCGGCAGTGAAGTAAGTGACCAGTAGAGGTGGTTCACTGCACAGCTATTTGCTAAGCAGAACAGCGCCCTACCACACTGCAAAATAAAGCTCTTTCAGACAAAGAAAGGGGCTAATTTTTTGTTGCAAATGGCTTAATCACTTCCCTCAGCTCCAAATGGAAAGAGGCTTAAGCTACAAAAGCTCTGCTCATATTAACCTCCAGGCAAGAAGACGCTCTTCCCTAAAATTCATTTAGCTGTCAAAATAGAGGAACAAGGCCAGCAGCAGAGAGGTTCAAAAACTGTGAAGTCCAGGCACTTCGATGAGGCTTTTCCTTTAAAAAAAAAGAACAATAATATAGAAAAGTACACTGAAACCCAACTCTAGAGAATTTGTTCCCGTTTCTCCAGAAGGGAGAGGCGGGGTGAGGATACCACCAGCACTTTTACATGCAATCCTTTTATGTAAATGATTTCAAATGGAAGCTTTTGCTCTTGCCTGAAGACAAAAGCAGAATGCATCACTGTTGCCAGACCACCTGGGACATGGTGAGGAGAGGAAATTTCCAGATGGGTTTTAAGACAATTCATTTATATTTATACAGCCAGAATAAATGTGGTGGGTTTTTTCTGAGATAGCATTTCCCTTTGCTCTATCTGGACCACCAAGAAAAGAGGGAGGCACAGAATTTCTATTGCATTAATAGTCCTGGTGTTTATGGTCTTGGCTTTTATGAAGTTGTGGGAGCTGTTTATTGAGTCATAAACTCTACTAATGGGGATATTATCTCTAAATTATTTAAGTACTACAGTATTTGGGTTAGTTAAAAGAAAGGTTTAAAACAGTTACACGCTTACAGTTTATCTCAATTACCAACATGATCCCATTATGGGAATTTAATTGCTAATTGCTAGCTTATATTGCAAAAGAACTACAATAACAACACACAATATATAGCCTGTATAAACATGTCCAGACAGTTCTATATTACCTCCTTTCACTGCTACCTTCTCTTATGGTGGAGGTTTTTATTACAATGATTTAATTCCTAAATGCCTCAAATTAGGAATTCCTCTTTGTCAGGAAAGCATTTCCACCAGTGCTTCCTTTGATGGACTTTAGCAAGCCTTCTGCACACACTCAAGTGGCTTTGTGCAAAAGGGACAGCCTTATGCATACGCTTAAACATTCTGCTAAATTAGATTCTTAGAGAGCTCTAACGAGTAATGCTGGTTCCACTTAAATCAACCCAGGTTTTCCTGTTTACCCAGCTGGAGTGAAATTTGGCCAAGACCCACTGGCCAGAGCCTGAGTCAAGCTCACTGAGGACAGTCAGATCCTCCTGCTAAGCATGGCCCTAAGTCTCTGCTCCACCTAAGCTCCAGAGCACCCCACGAGAGGGATCATACACATGGCTGGCGTGTAGTTTGGACTCACGCTCTCCTCTACCTGGTCTGCCCAGCTCAACCGAGACTACCCACAGCTGCCTGACGCTCAGCCCTTCCTACCCATACCGTACTCACCGCAGGGTGGCTGCAACCACCAGCAGGGGTGGAGAGCAGCCAAGCGGCCACCGTGCTTGACCTCAGTGCGGCCCTAGCAATGCTGATGGACCCCAAGGGTGGGATTCATCTCACTTAACAGCAATGCAAACATGTACATTTAGCTGGTTGTTTTAAATCCCTTCATGATGAGTGCAGAGGGAAGGGTGGTGTGTGGATATCATGACTCCTGTAGGCTAGTCACACCCTAGAGGTGCCCATCACTCTTCCATTGGCAAGTAAGGGATCCAGAGAGCTAGTGCTGGTGGGGACATCTGCACTGTAGACATCTGAAGCCAAGGGACATAAGTCTCATAAAGGGACACAAACCTCACGCTAATTTAGAGGAGGCTGCGTCCCACCTGCAGCTCTGCAAAAGGTCTTCCTCTTGTCTTTCAAGACAATGCCATTCTTCTAACAGATTTGCCTTTGAAAATGGGAGCTCTCTCAAGTACTGTTAGGTGATACAATGAATTTTTGCTGTCACAGATTATCCCACCATGCTGCTTGCCAGGATCTGCATCAGATTTCGGAGAAGTTTGTGAATCAGCTCCTTTACTTCTCTTTGTTCGTAGTTCTTCCTATGAAACTAGCCTGACGAAAGAGGATAGCAAAGAGGACAGATGGCTAGGGTGAAGGGCAGATGAGGATAGCTCGTTTATTTGTGTGTAATACATACCAGAAGAAACTTCCAGGTGATTCAGAAATGCCCAACTGCAGAGAGAAAGAGTTTATGTAATCAATTTATAACCTTAATATATTGTATCTCTATTACCTTCCTTCCTTGTCTTAGTTATGCTCCTCCCTTGCTGGTTTTAAACTTTACACTGAAAACTGGTAGGGACACGGACTTCCCTCCACACTCCTATCTGGCTTGTTAGACCATTGCCTAAAACATGAGCGCTGCTTCCGACTGGGTCTGAATCCAACAACAATGAGAAATTAATTCAGAGCAAAGAGTGCCTTAAAACTGTCTTCTTTCAAGATAGTTTTCCCTCAAATGTTATCTATACTGCCCTCTAAAACCCAAAAATAACTTTAAAAATCTGCCTGAGCTCAGATTGTGGTATTTTTTCCTCCTGATATTGTAACTTCTTCAAAAACATGCTGCTATTTTGTCTTTCTCGTTGTATTGGGGCTTGCTGGCTAAGCCACCTCAAAGAGGAAGAAATGCTGTGAGTAAATACGCAATGGGGAAGTTACTGAGTGTACAGGACGTTATTGCTTAAAGAACTAATGTTTTCCTCCATGTCACTGAATAACCTTCGTATGACTGCAAGATGTTAAAAACTGGAAAATTCTTGTAATAATTAGTTCCATGTCTCGAACCACGGGAACACATAGAAGGGTCCAGCGAGCAAGAGACCAGTGAATTACTATTGGTGATATATGGACTGCTGTTCTCTGAATGCTGGTAAGCGACTGAAAACATCTAGTATTTTGGCTATTGCGGAATTAGGATCCCTGCAGTTTTCCCACGGAAAGTTTGCCTTTGGGTGGCAGAAATGTCTCCCAGGCTGAAAGGACAAAACGCAAAGAGCAGACACAGGAGTCAACCGAGCGCAAACGTTTTCTGCGAGGAGCTTTCTTGCCATGAGGTAGGATCAACTAACATCATAATATGAGGGACAAATGCAGAAGGAGGACTTCAGCGTCTTTTCATTTACGTGGAGGAACACCTGTCTGACATTGATACAAATGTCTCTGTCCAGAAAAATAGAGTAGATGCTTGTCTGATGGTCAGAATACAGGAAAATATTGCCTGGAAAGGGACTTGCTTTTTTGTCCGCAGATTGTCTATGGCTGCTTGTGGCTACCGTGTCTGAGGGGGCCCATCTGCTGGTGACCAGAGCAGGCACTCTGAAGTGGACAGGAGCAGAAGTTGATGCAAGGCCGTGAGCTAACCAGTGCACCACCTGCACACACAGACTGGTCCCTCTTTGCCATTTGCAGCCTGCCATTTCCTTGCAGCAGCAGCTATTCCAGAGAACTTGAAGCCTCTTATTCTCAAATGCCAAGTTGAGGAAATAAAAATTAACGCTGAACACGCAGCAGACCCCAGCAGTGAGATGGGGAGCCAGTACTGTAATGTGAATCTCTTCACTCCTGCCCTGGACAGCACAGATACTTGTGGAAAGAAGATATCTTTGGCTCCCCTACAGAGATCGAGAGCTGAGATTAATGGCAACTGTGAGGGCTGCCTTCCCCTTTATGCGATGCATGCTTTAAAGCTGTGGCCTCCTGCCATCTTGAAATATAATCTCGTGGTATTGTCTTCATTCAGGCCCCTCATCAGCAATGTGAAAAGAGAGAAGAAGCTGGTGGCAGGATTAGAGGAGAGGTTGAAATATTCTGGGCAGCATATGCTGTAAGTCACATTATACAAAGAGTATTATCGGACGGCTCATTGGCTAGGGCTTTCCCTTCTGGAAGCACTGCTGCTTGTAAAAAAGAAAACCTGGTGAAAAGTGTTTATAACACATCAGACGACAGCACATGACACATTGTGAGCACAGTGACAAGCACTGAAAATATTTTTCAGGCCCTGTCTGCCTTGCTTCTAGGAGATCCTTTTGTGCCCATCAGGGTTATGCAAGATGCATGGGAAAAGAGGAGAAAGAGAAGTGAGACTTGTAATTCAGAAGAGTATTAATAAACATCCTAAAATTACCATCATCAGATGACCCATCTCAACCTTAAAACTGAGTACTTTCGTCTTGGAAGGCTGTTTGAGACCTTTGTTGGTTTAGAAGTGAGAAATCACCTTTCGTTATCCTGTTTAAATTTAATTTGTGGTGAATTATATCCATTTGTTCTTAGACTACCAAAGTTCTTAACTGAAACAGATTATTTAAAGGTACTTAATGCTGTCTTTGCCTCAGTCTTCAGCAGTAGGACCAGTTGTTCCCTGAGTTCCCAGACCCCTGAGCTAGAAGACAGGGATGGTGAGCAGAATGAAGCCCCTGTAATCCAAAGGGAAATGGTGAGGGACCTGCTTCAGCACCTGGAGGTGCACAAATCTATGGGGCCAGATGGGATCCACCCAAGGGTACTGAAGGAGCTGGCGGAAGTGCTCACCAGGCCACTTTGCATCATTTATGAGCAGTCCTGGATAACCGGGGAGGTCGCAGCTGACTGGAGGTTGGCAAATGTGACACCCATCCACAAGAAGGGCCGGAAGGAGGATCCAGGGAACTACAGGCCAGTCAGTCTGACCTCGGTGCCTGGGAAGGTCATGGAACAG